>CM050508.1:63460000-63697500 GCA_027563665.1 Antrozous pallidus | reverse complement strand
GTGATCAGGCTTGCAGGAAGAAGTGGTTAGGGGCAATCAGGGAGGCAGACAGATGAGCAGTTTGGAGCCAGCAGTCCCGGATGGTTTGTTTTGGCCCGATTGGGCCTAAATGGGCAGTCAGACATCCCCCCAGGGAGTCCCAGATTGGGGAGGGTGCAGGCTGAGGGACATGCCTCCCTCATCCCCCCCCCCCCCCCCGCCGTGTGCGAATTTTGTGCACTGGGCCGTGTGTGTGTGTGTGTGTGTGTGTGTGTGTGTATGTATTCACTGTTTAACTTTCCACATCATTTGGGGGAATACAAAGGTGTGGATGATCTTAGCCTTGGTCTCCAATGACACATCTTTGCTTTTAATTATCTTTCCTAATTCTTCCATTGATATCCTTTGAAGTTTCAACCTTCTCGTGACTTCTTGACCACAGTGACAATTTGGATTGATGACTGAACCCAGGTAAGCAAAATCTTTAACAATTTCAAAGCCCTCATTGACTGTATTAAGGTGTTTTTTTTTTCTGTAGTTATGGGTTTGTCTTTTAGATGTACAAATGCAGTCCTGCTTTGGCACTTTCTTCTTTCATTGTTATTTTATTTTATCTTTATTGTTGAAAATATTACGTAGATCCTCCTTTTCACTGCATTAACCTCTCCCAGCCTTTTCCCACTTCCCCTCCCCCTCCTGCCACATCCTCACCACCTAATTGCCCATGTCCACTGGTTATGTATATATGCACAAAAGTTCATTTGTTGATCTCTTCCCACCCACCATCCCCTGCCTACTCCCTGAGGTTGTTTCAAATCATCGCTACTTTCTTCCAGTAAGATGGTATCATCTACATATCTTAAGTTATTGATATTTCTTCCACCAATTTCCACTCCTCATTCCTCTGAGTCTAGCCAAGTTTTTCTCATGATATGCTCTGCATACAGCTTAAATAAGTAGGGAGATAAAATTCACCCTTGTTTGACAACATTGTCTATAGGAAACTGTTCTTTCTTTTCACATTCTGTCCTGCCTAGCTTTTTGTCCATAATACAGGTTAAGCATCAGGATAATCAAGTGCTGAGGCACAAGTTCTTTTCCAGAGTAACCCATAGCTTTTTATAATCCAGGCAGGCAAAGAGTTTACTGACTGTAAACAGAGACTGAACTTCTGAAATTCTTCAGAGCACTCCAATATCTAATGAAGGCTTTCAGTTAGATCTCAAATGCCCCTTAATTTTCTGAATTGAACATCTGGTATTTCTTGCTCCATATTCAGTAGGAGCCTTTGTTGGATCACTTTAAGCATCCCTTGACTTGCTTGGGACTTTAGAGCGATGGTCTGATAGTCACTGCACTCCTTGGCATCTCCCTTCTTGAAGATTCATATATGTATGTTGAACATTTCTAGTATAGAGGCCTTTGTTTTGTTTTCAACGTTTGTTTTGGTAGAGAGCTCTTGACTTTCCTTTTGTGGTGTTATCTTCTGTCTCCTTTCATTGACTGTTGTGATAGTTTTCTTTATCTCTATGTGACAGCTGTTGAAAACCTATGTTCAGGAATCTAACCCTGCTTTTGTCACATTTAACTTTGCCTTTCACCTGTCTTTTAATATATATATATATATATATATATATATATATATATATAAATTAGAATATATTTTATTGATTTTTACAGAGAGGAAGGGAGATAGATAGTTATAAACATTAATGAGAGAGATACATCAATCAGCTGCCTCCTGCACACCCCCTACTGGGGATGTGCCTGCAACCAAGGTACATGACCTTGACTTGAATCGAACCTGGGACCCTTCAGTCCACAAGCCGACTCTCTATCTACTGAGCCAAACCAGCCAGAGCTCACCTGTCTTTTCACAATTTTTAGTGTTTCTTTTGTCATAGATCTCGGCTTTTTCTCCCTTTTTATTTATGGCATTATTGTTCTGCATTCCTTCCTAATAATATTTCTGTTTCAAGCTCACAGTTCAGTTCTTCTGGTTGCTGCTCAATTCAGTTTAATAGTGCAAATCTGTTTTTTATGTGGACTTTAAATCTATAAGGAATCTTATTTATAGGGCATTATATTTTGATGCTGTGATTCTTTTAGTTCTCTTCTACAGCTTTACTCTCATGTTTGGTATTCACAGTGTCATGGACAGTGCCACAATCTGCTCCTGACCTAGTTTTTCAGAGGGAATATAGCTTCTCCATTGCCTGCTTCCAATTACAGAGTCTATTTGGTTTCTATTTAGGCCATCTGGTGATGTCCATGCATACAGTAGTCTGTTTGGTTGTTTGAAGCATGTGTTTGTGATGGACAACTTGTTGGCTTTGTAGAAATCCATGAGCTGACCTGCTTCGTTTCTAATCCCTAGTCCAAATTTTCCAGTGACATTCAATTCTGGTTTATTTCTTACTTGTGTGTTTTAGTCACCTATAGTAATCAAAATGGCTTGTTCTAAAGTGTGACCAATTTCTTCTTCAAAAGCTTTCAATTTCATCTTCTGCCTCTGTAGTTGGTGCATATACTTGAATGATAGTTATGTTAACAGGTTTCCCTAAAAGTTTGATTGATATAGTTCAGTCTGTCCTTGCAGTCCCTGACTGCCTATGTTACATCTTACTTCAGTGTTAGAGCCACTTCACTTCCTCTAAGTTTGCCATTTTCCAAGTAGAACCCTTTGTAGTTGTCAGATTGTAAATGTTCCATTCCATTCCATTTTAGTTTATCGATACCTTGCACTACAATATTTAGACGTTCCATTTCTTGCTTTATAATTAACAGTTTTCCTTGATTCATGCTTTCTTTGTTCCATGTTCCAATTGTATGTGTTTTTGCAGCAGCATCCTTTGTGCACGTCAACTGCCAGTCAACTTTCTGATTTTGGTCTAGTTACATCATTAGCAACAATGTCCTTTGTACTTGTTCTCTGCTCTTCCCCAGTAACTGAGTGCTTTCCAATCTGGGCATCTCATCTCAACACTAGCTTGTTTCATTTTGGACTCTTTATCATAGAGTTTTTAAGGTAAAACAAAACAAAACAAAAAAAGAGAATAAGAAAAGAAAAAGCAGAGTGGTTTACCATTTCCTTCTGTGGCTCAGTGTGGCGCTAAAACCTGTTTGGGTCTGTGGTGTCACAGTCACCAAACACCTACAAAATGTAAGTGCTCCTGCAATTACACACACAGAGAAACATAACTAAGTACGCTTTTAATCTGGGTTGTGAAATTCATTCCACACATGTGCACATTAGATAAATCAAAATATTGTAGAAACTATTGTTATGTTTATAGGCAAAGTTTTTGCCAGCATATGCAATTTGTAGTAATTCTCAAATTAAGAAGAAAAGATGTGGAACCAAGATCAGAAATCCAATTAAAGTTCCCATTTTACATTTCTTCTTTATGAATTCAATGCTACATTTATATGTGCATTGTTAGCATATTTAAACAAACTATGATTTTTTTTAAATGTGATTATTTTGTTTTGAAAATTACCCCTTAAAAGTAGATTTTATGGTTAAAAAGGTGTATTTTTAACCTTATGAAAGAAATCTAAAACTCTAACTTACCATATAAAAGAATTTCATTTGTTTTTTATATGAAATTCTTACTCACTATTTTTTCCAATGACAGATGTTTTCTGTACACTTATCAGTGCATTAGGGAAGGTTAAGTTGTTCTAATGCCAATTTACAATGTGATTTTGCTGAGGAAGAATTTTTGCTTTCATATTTAATATACCTGGGTCAGTAAGACATTATTTTATTGACATGGAAGATATTAGCATATGTCTAAAAATTCTCATTGTATATTGTAAATAATATTTCATGACCTTGTAGTGTCTCCTCTAGAAATCAGTATAAGTTCTGAATGATAATTGCTTTATAAATGAAAAAATCTGATTGGTATTTGAACTTTATATTTAATGTCTTAACATCGCTATATACGTTTGTCATATTAAACATTGCAAACAAAAATAAACAAATTTTATCAAGTATACTGCAAGTCCATCTTGAAATTTATCGAATATATAAATGATTGTAATTTTAGGATAGACATGACATGTAAAATTATTTTTTCCACTATGTATTTACTTATAAAATTTAATGTAGTATGCTTTATTTTTCCCCTCAGGAAAGGCATTATTTCTGTCTCTTTTATGTCTCCTTTTGAAATAATGATACTATATGGATAAGTCAGAGACATTTTTACTAAAAGGTCATACAAAGCTGCGTGGTTATACTTTTTGAGGTGATTGTTTTAAGATGGTGTTGTATGAAATTCACGGAAAGATCCAGTATAAAGTAATTACTTTATCATTCATAATATGAAAGATAAAGTTGAATTTTACAATGTAAGTTAATAAGTAAAATTCAATTTCATACATATTCATCTTACGGTCTCCTTTCTGACTAGCTTTTTTGTGAGAAACTAAAAATCAAATATAGCACACAGCTCCTATCCTGATGACTTTACATAACATAGTGATTAGGACAATATTATCCCATAATAATATTATATACATTTTCTAATAATAAATGTAGCAAATATTTAATATTTTTTGAACTTTTTAATGTAAAGCAGGCATTGCTTTAAGGAGTTTACCTGCATTATCTCATGGAATTCTTAACAAGAAAATATCCTATGTTTTGTTGCATTGTTTTATGACTTACAAAAAAATGCTCAAGTGATTAAGGAACTTCGCCAGGGTCATGCAGCTGATATTTGAATCCAGGCACTATTAATCCCAGCATTCGAATGTAATAGGGAAAAGATAGGCTAGAAAGTTATTTTACCAACAGCTTTAGAAAACTTGAACCATGGGCTAGCCCTTGGAAACTTATGTGGAACGTAAGAACAGAGAGATTCCAAATGGGAGGAAGAGATGAGGAGAGGCACAATAGGATGATTATATGGTCCATTGAGACTCATCTAGAATAATAGTGAGCTTATTTTGCTGACTGCTTATATAGTTATGCTGACTGTGCCGACTCATACAGTCACTACCTTCAAGAAGGAGCATAATATTGTCCATCATCATGTGACCTTTCCCTTATCTACTTTCACTTCCACTTTGTAAATTATCATTTCACAATTATAACAGTTCCCTCATACCTCTTTAATCCTCCCTGTCAGCTTATACTCTTACTTTCTATTTTATTGAGGGAAATAGAAGAAAATCTCCACTAGTCCTACTATCACATCTACCGCCTTACTCGCATTTGTAGCTTTATACTCTACCTTCCCTCACATTACCATGAATGTATTGTCCATACTTCTAATCACCACCAGCCCTTCTATCCTACACCAGATACCATCCCCTCTTTTTTAAATTTCTTTATTGATTAAGATATTACATATGTGCCCTTATCCCCTCATTGCTCCCCATCCCCCCACTTATGCCCTCACCCCCATGTTGTCTATGTCCATTGATTAGGCTTATCTGCATGCATATATTACTCAAGCACATTGTTCCAGCAGTTCTGCCTACATTTTCACTGATCAGTTTTTCTCTCTCTTGGATTCTCACTGACAGCATGTAAATGTGTATTTATTCTCCCTTAAAAACAAACTTGTAAACAAAACACCCCTTTAAATAACACCTCTCCTTACAGACATCTACATTTCTCTTCTCTTCTTATTCAAAATATTTTTGAAACAAAATGGCTAGTATACTCACTATCTTGACCAACACCCCTCCTCCATTATGTCCTAAATCCACTTCGGTTAACTTTAACCCTATAAAACTGCTGTTGCCAAAGACACAAATGATCCCCATGTTTCTCAGTTTGATTGTGCATTCTCACCAGTCCTCGTTTTTCTTGAGCTGTCAACATAATTTGACACAGTTGATTTCTATATCCCCTTTTTTGGTTAATCCTCATACCTGAGAATATTTTTCCATTAATTTTTTTCCAGCCATATGCCTTTGACCAAAATTGAACATGGGACCCTTCAGTCAGAGGACCAATGCTCTATCCACTGAGCTAAACCAGCTAGGGCTCTATCTCTTTCTTTGAAACAAATTTTTCACTTGGCTTTCAAGTCACTATGCTGTACTAATTTTCTCATATCTCTGTGTCCATTTCTTCTGTTATTTTTTGGAGTCTCTTATTTTCCCTAACCTCTAAATGTAGATAGGACCCAAGATTAAGTCCTTGAAGCTGGTGTATTTTCTGTCAGCAACTATTCTTTTGGTAATTTAATGTAGTCTCTGAATTTTAAATATTATCTCAACTTCTAGTCTAGACTTTCCCTGAACGTTCAGAATTGATCATTCAACAGGGTTCTTGATATCTTCACTTAAATGTCTAATACTTATTTGAAACTTAACTTGTCCAAAACTTAGCACCTGAAAGTGCCCATGAAACCTCCTATTTCCATGGGCTTCATTATCTTAGAAAATGGAAGCTCCATTCTCCCAGTTGTGTTACCAAATCTTGGTGTCTCATTTGAGCACTCTTTTTCTCTTGCAACCCACATCTGACACATCAGCAAATTTAAAATATGAGCCCTTCTCATCCACTGTTATCATCATAATCCAAGCTATCAATAGTTTCCACCTGAGTTATTGTAGTAACCATGTCCACTTGCCCTCTTCCTTTGGTACCTTACAGTCTTTGATCAAAATAAGTAAGTGATCCTATTAAAATATGTCAGTTTGTGCTACTACTTGTCTTAAATAACTTTAATGCGTTTCATCTCCTTTAGTGTAAAAGTCAAAATCCTTTCAGTCACCTACAAGAGTCTACAGGATCTGTCTTTCCATTACTTCTCCCACACTCTGCCTTAGTGCTCATCCACTTTCTTATTCAGTTTCAGGTGTGAATATAGAAGCACATCAAGAATACTATCTCTTCAGAGCTTTTGGATTGAATATACACATGGTTTGTTTCCTTTCCTTCATGGTATTTACTCAAATGTCACCTCCTCTCTGAGGTCTTCCCTGACTAAATTACATGAAATTACACTCAGTATTGACACGTTCTCTCTCTCTCTCCTTTATACTACTGTCTACCTAAAGAGGAATGGTTTTACTTATTCATCTTCTTTGTTATCTTCTTCCTCCCCTAGAACATAAGTTTATTGACTGTTGAGTTCTTTCTGTGTCTTATTCTCTGTTTTATCCCTTGCTCTTAGAGGAATTTTTGCTGTATGGTGGATACTCATTAAATATTTGTTGAATGAATTTATAAATTAAAGATTGATGAGATATATTGTGAGTATACAGAAGATGTGACAGGCAGAAATACTTGACTTGATTTTGTAATCAAAAGAGTACTGTTACAGATTTTTCAGAGGGATACTGACATGGTGAAAGAAGTGTATATTTTAATTGAGCTGAGTTAGCATTTCTGTTATCTTTTTCTTTCCCAGCCATGCAGTCTAGCCTGCAGCAGAGTAAGGAAAATGGAAATTGGAATTAGTTCAATGTTTGGAATTATTATAGTGTGCTTTGTAAAAGAACAGAGCAAAATTGAAGTAGCTGGTATTTAGTGATACCTAAGAGAGGACAAACAAAAGGTTAAATTTAGAGTTGGGGGTACCTTAGCTTCCTTTTATTAAGAAACAGTCGGATACAACTCACTATGTTAGGTGCTTATAGATGCTCAAACTTTCCTCCTCCTCTCCAAGACTCAAATTAGATTTAAAAAATAAATGGCATTACTCTCATTCTATAATTAAGGAACCTGAGGTAAAAGAGACACTTGGGGGTGGTGGTGGATGAACTATTATAAATGGCTTTTTCCTGTAATTTATTCTGAACTTGCTGCCAGATCTTCCTTTCCAGGCTTCGGATGACTAATCTGAAGTTTTCTAGCTGTTTTAAGCTAGTGGATTCATTTTCAAAGATTCAGTGGTGCAGCCTAATTGGCTAATACTTTGTGGTCATCATACTTTTCATTGTGGCAGGCATCCAGGTTTTCATTTTGAGTGAGGGGCATTTCGGAGGCTTCTTCACTATCAACTGCTAACAGGGACCAAAGACTTGCAGCTAATTTCTTTCAGTCTCTGTAGCTCAGTTCCTGCTTCAGGCAACTGACCACTCAAGCATTTGCTTTTGGGTCCCACTGGTGCAGCAGACCGCTCTACAGAGCACAGTCCCATTGAGAGGACTTGAGTTCAGCTACCTCTTACCATGTCCACTTGCTCTTAGAAAATCATGGTGCCATGCCACTTGAAAAGGTGTAAATGCACTTCTTCACTGTCCCCCTACTACTCACCCCCGACCCTGCATCACTTCAGGTTCCAGTGTTATAGCCAATAAACATCCCTGCATAAAATGAGATTTTGACCTTTGAAAGACAATCACAGTTTCTGAGAATAAGTATCTTAAGAATTCTGTCATTTGATTTGATAACTGAGCAGTACTTTTCTTCCTTGCCCCAGAGGTAGGAAATACCACTATATATCCAATGCCTTTGAAACCCCTTATTTCATTGAACTCCTCTTCAATTTCCTGTTCTTCTTTCATTGAAGCTGGATTTTGGATGACAAAGATTCATAGTCACAGTATGAGTTTTGCTGTTTTTCCAGTAGTCTCTTTTAGAACTTGGGTTACTTAATACTAGCTGGCTTCAATTTTGACACTTGTTGAAATACTAAGAAAGAGAATATTTTTATTTCATTTTACATTTTCACATTTATCTGTTATCAGACAATATATAAGTTGCAAAACCAGAATTTGTACAAGACTCTCTGACTCTATAGTTGTGCCCTTCCTGGTGTTCCTTATTTGAGTTCGATGAGAGGTCAAAGGACACTGTAGTATACAGAGCAAAGAAAAAGATTAAGATTATAAAAAGAAAGCATAAATATCTAAGAAATCTATCGTGTGGTTCTAGACAGTTTGGCTCAGTGGATAAGAGCATCAAATCCTTGGACTTAAGGGTACTGGATTCGATTCCAGTCAAGGGCATGTTCCTCGACTGCAGACTCAAACCCTGACCCCAGTCAGGGTGTGTGTAGTAGACAATCAGTAGATGTGTCTGCTCACATCCATCTCTCTCTCTCTCTCTCTCTCTCTCTCTCTCTCTCTCTCTCTTTCTTTCTCTCTCTCCCCTCCTTTCCTCTCTCTTCCCCCCTTTCTCCCTCCTTCCTCCCTTTCCTCCCTCCCTTCTACACTTTCTAAGATTCAATAAAAAAATATCCTTGGGTAAGGATTAACAAAAAATAAGTAACAATAACAATAAAAAAGGAAATACTACAGTGTGATTTGTTGAGTGAATGTAAACCAAATGTCTAGTGAATGTATACTATACTATTAATGAGTATTAAACTAGAATAAATATGTCTGCAATTAAGGCATCTAGAAGTTGATGTCAAATGCATCTCCAGACCATATGATTGAAATGGAGCTTGGAGTAAAAATAAAAAGAAATGTGAAAACTGCTCTGATATCATTTTAGGGAGTTTAGAATGGGTATGCATTGTGGTGGGGTTGGGGACTAGTGGGAACAACAGGAATGATTAAGTGGGTGGCTGTGACAGATGGTGTTGATTTCAAATAAAAAACTCAAATGGTAGAGGATAAATAATGATGAGATTAGCATTGGGAGTAAAGGGAAAATTGGACAATTTTATCCCCAAAATTCAGGCAATGGAGGATGAGATAAGAACATAAAATGTTTACTGCCTTTGACAATGAAAATTACACAACAGCAAATAACACTTGGAAGAACATTTTTTCAATATTTTTGTTATAAGCTCTTGCTACAGCCAAGAGGATCAGGTTCTAAGAAAAGAATGCTGAGCAATATAACAGAATCAAATGTATTTTTTGAAGAATTTGTGATTTCCATCACAAGATTGATAATCTATATCAGAAAACAAACAAACAAAAACAAGTTGAGTGAGAAAAAATTTTCATATAACTGGAATTTGAGTTAAAAGAAAATTTTTATTGTTGGGAGAACCACCAGTGTGTAGAAGTGGGGAAATGTCTATTTAACTGTTAAATCTTCGTGTCATGTGCAATTCCAAAATAACATAATAACTTTAAAAAGACAGTTAGTGCCTTTCATAAACAGTTTCAGCTATCTGGGAGTCAATTCAGCTGTGAATGATTTTAATAGAAGTAAATTGCTTCAACTGTGTGCTTAATAGACTGTATCACAAAACTGAAGCCCAGAAGTCAGGAGGCTGAAAGACATGAGGTATTACATGAGATGCACATGTTTCCATGATAGTCTGGCTGTGGCAGATGCTTTCTGGGAGAACTTGGCTAGGGCTCCACAACTGCCATATTTTCACATTTATTTTTGATAATATAGGGGACAGACAAAGATAGGATCTCTCTAATAAAGAATATTCATTTACTTTTTAATATATGCATTGAATATTTGTGTCTTTCAAAGAATATGGTTAGATAATTTCTTACAGTGAGCAAAGTTAGCAGATATTCTGGATCTTTCTGTTAGATGAAGAAGCAGTCTAAAAGAAACATCACCAAGGGGCACTGATTGTAGTTTTTGGCTAGAGAAAGCGAAATTAAACCAAGATCAGGACTCCAAGCTGAGAAGAAAATTACACAAAGAGAAAGGCTACTAGAAGAGCTGACTGGAAAGGTTATCGTTGGGTCAAACTCCACAAGTGGCAGATGATTTTCTGTAGATTATAAGCTCAACGGAGTATTGGGCAGAGCCACTTTTTGCTTGCAATCTTGGGCACAAGGCGGCTGTTATTGAAGGCTCTTTGTGAGAAGTTTGCATGCCATGACCTAAGTGTGGTATGCAGTAAGTTTTTCTTGAAGTGTCACAAGCATAAATAGCTTCCTATTTGTCCTGAAAGAAGGGACTAAAGGAACTCAAATAACTTGTTCACTAAATATTTTTAGAGCCTCCCAGGTCCCAGGATCTGTGCCAGATCTTGTGATTGCAGATGTGAGTTAGACATGTTCCCTGCCATTGTGGAGTTTACATTCTAGTTGAGGAAAAGAGAAAAGAACTCAGGAAACACTTTGTTTATGAGAAAACTTAACATGATTGATCTGTTTCTACAACACACGCATATACCACCTTAAGAAATTGTATTCTAAGGTTGATAGAGGCATTTGAATACTGATTAAGCTTTTGATGATTAAGCAACTTGTAGGAATTAGTTCAAATGTCTGAAAGGTTAATAAAGGAATCCTCTTCTTTGAGGTTTGGAGAGTGACAACAAAAGTAAGCTTTTCCTTCATGTTCAAAATAAAGCAAAAGGTTTTTTTCCTTTTCCCTTTCCTTCCATTCCTCCTTTAGTCTTAAAGATTTTAGTCCAAAAACTATTCACAGCTTATTTTTCTCAGCTGTCTCAAGCATGAGTGGTGGGCCGTGGTCAGCCAGTCGGAGAGTCAGAGCCCAGGCCAGTGGCTAAGTTGTCAGAGCCCATGGAGTAGAAGGAGGGCAATCACGTGAGCAGCAGAGCCTAAGCAAGGTGAGGAGACAGTCCCTGTGGAAAGGTGAATTTGCATGGCGTATCAGAACTTATACCAGTCTTGGATGGGAGGCTTATAGGAGGAGGCCTGGCATGGCATGTCAGAACCTGAGGAGCTTGAGAAAGGCATCCTCATAGGAAGACTTACCAGAACAGAATGCTAAGAGCCTGGCTGAGACAAAGAGTGATTTCACAGGGGCCCAGCCTCTCTGTAGTTGCAAAACAAATTGGATGTGCTGGCATCGATGCATGGGGAGATGTGTTTGGCATGGGGAGCTGGGTGAGTAGGTTGTCCATTTAGGAGCTGTCTCGAAAGGATATCATTAGGTCAAATTCTATTAGTGGGGATAGGCATTTGGCATGGGGAGCTGAGTGAGTAGGTTGTCCATTTAGAAGATGACCCAGGGAAGAATGGTGGAGCCTGGGTTGGGTGAGGAGGGCTGCTGAGTGGCAGGGTAGTCTAGAACTACATGTCAAAGCATGGGTAGAGGGAGGAAGATGGCCACATAGGGCTGGAGTGGTGCCATGCCCATTGCTGCAGAGCTCATTTGTTTCATACTCCCTGCTGCTCTTGGAACTTGTCCTCAATTTCATTTGCCTCCTACCATTTCTCTATAACTTGAAACCTTAATATGTATAACAACTAGATTGTAAATTGGTATGCTTTCGGTCTATCCACTAGTTTTATGTACTACATCTCAGTTGAACTACAAAATAGCACATGAGTTGGCAAGTCAGATGATAACCCATTTCACAGATGGGAAATACAAAGTTTGTAGAGGTTAAGAGACTTGCCCCAAACTGCACAATTAATAATTGGAATAAACAGAGAGGATACAAACCTAGTTTGTATAATTTGGACATTCCTGAGGTCCTTGAGTTTGAAATGCAATCTCCTGGATGTCTTATTAAGGCAGGGGCAGTGAAGTATGAATGCATAAATGTTAAACTGTTTCTCAGCTTCACAACTTGTTTTTCTCAGCTATTTCAAGATTATTCCACTGGAGAATTTTGTACTGTTGGCCTGCTGTGAGTCACTAATGATATAATCCATTTGTGGAAGTGGTGGTAAATTGTGGGTTATGATAACTTTGCTATGAATTTTTTATTAATTATATACTATCCTGTTACTTTTTATTTAGTAGGCTTGCTTCTTATGGTCAATACAAGAATGAAATACCTACACAATGTCGAGCTAATCAAATGAGTTTTAATTTTAATTGTCTTTCAGTTTGAACATCAGTTATGAATCTGGATTCCTGAAAAACTGAGTTTTAACTAACTTTACCAATTAAAGAGGGTTTTTGAGGGTCAATTTGAAATGAGCATTCCCGATAAAATTGTTCTTTGAACTTAAGTTATGTAGACATAATCTAGTTGCAGTATGTTTATAGTATATGATCTTTCATAGGTTACCCTTATAAGAGAATTTACGATGCATTGACCTTGTGCATTCTCAGTATCTACATTGGTAAGTTGGATGGTCTAAAAGTAGTTTCAGCTAGACAAGTAGAGAAGAGTTAAATGCCTCCATGTTTGCAAACTCCTTATGGAATGCCAGTGTTCAAGGGAAGGGGTCAGGGAAGAGTACAGTTGCAGCTGCAATCTGAACTAGACAAAGCAGTCCTAACCTAGGGAACAAAATCTGCTGGGCCAAGCAGAAAATAGACACCAAACCATAGAGTTGAAATAGACTGAGAAACAAGGGAAGCGTAGGATATATAGGGTTTTTATTAAATAGGAAATTTAGGGAGATACATATCAGGATTTTTAAAGCTTAAATACAGTTCCATGAGCATGCTGAAAAGCATTAAATGGAGTAGACAAACATAACATTTAAAAAACGAACCAGGAGGTCCCAATTCGATCCCTGGTCAGGGCACATGCCCAGGTTGTGGGCTCTATCCATAGTACAGGGCGTGCAGGGAGCAGCTGATCCAATGAGTTCCTCTGTTCATTGATGTTTCCATCTCTCTCTCCCTCTCCCTTCCTCTTTGAAACCAAAAAAAATATATGAAAAAATAAAATAAACTTTAACTTGTTTAAAATAATTATTTCTAGTTAAAGGAAGTTTTTAAGCAAAACTAGTACAATTATTTGACTTCTAGTAGATTTATTTGAAGGTATATAAAATATATATTTTCCTTTATTATAAGCATATAAAGAAAACTTGACTTTTAATTTATTAATTTTTTGGATTTAGCATTATGATATAAAGCTGAAGTATTCTTGAGATTCTAAGCAATTGTGAAAGTGGAACTTTAGTTTTTGCTCTCTCTAATTCTTATTGTGATTACAATGGATTACATTTTTCTGGCTGCATATCTATTTATTATAAGAAGATGTTTTTAGCCTTGGAGAAATGACATTCTTCTTGTCAGGATAACACTATTGCTTTTCATATGCTTGATTAAAAAGTCTCTGCATATTTAAAAGAGAATTATCATAAGTTCTTATGAATACTAGAGTTATTATTTCATTTCAATGTCATTATAATAACCATTGTATTTTTTCTAAGCAAGTCATGTATAATATTTCCTATCATTTTGTTAGTTTGATTAGACATGCTGTAAATTTGGGTCTTCCAGTATTTGAAATGAACCAGTGCAACAAACATCTGCATAGTCTTACCAGATAATTATGTACCTTTATTATAAACTTAACTAATGATTTGAATAATTTTAATTTTATCTTTCTTTTTCACTTTCTGGAGCAGTTTAGTTGATGTAGCAAATACATCAGTGTGTGACATAGCTGATCTGTTAATTTCAACTGTTCTGATAAATACTGTGGTCAACTCAATTTACAGAGATCCACATTGACCACATAACAGGACGTTTTCAGCACACTAAGCTTCATTCAGAACGCCCTGTGTCTTTCTGTTGTCTCAGTAGTCACATTTCCAATATAGACACTGAATACAGAGGCACTCATCAAAGGCCAGAATTGAGAACTATTCTGGATGGAATAATTCAAGCCATTGCTTTCCTTAGTGCTGATTTGTAATAGGAATGATAGAAAGCTCGTAGGCTACTTGTGCAATTTGGTTAAACCTATGGACACCGTCTTGGTATGTGTAAAATAGGAGTGAAATAAAAAAAAAACCCAAATATATTGACATATAGTCACCAAAATATTTTGAAAAACACCTATAAAAAATAGTGTGTTCTGCAATATTACCTCTACCTTGAGGTACTTCTGATAACCATCAGACTTTCACAATAGTGATAAACATAGATAATAATCCCAGATGCCTGCAATTGTGATTTGATGTTGAAAATGTCTATGATTATTATTTGTGTCGAAGTAACAGGTACTGTAATATTTCCATGGTTGCTGCCTGCATTTAGTTAAAGTAAATGCTGTTTCTCATTTAGAAATTAATGAACCATATATTTTTTTTCCCATCCAAGCTGATCAATTCCTGATTTTTACTGAGCCCCATTTGGAGGAAATAGAAACCAGGATAAAAAAACAAAACAAAACAAAACCCCGTGGCAATGATTCCTCTGAGAGGTAGAAGTGATAATCACAGCCTTGGACTGTGCGCCTTAGGTTATGCACACCTACACATGGGAAAAGGACTGTTTCCCATTTTGTATTAGAACTTCTGTCTCTTTGTTATAGAGAATATGTGCCTCTTGTAAATCAGCATGATCCAGATCATTCTTGTTCAACTTTTAGCGCAGAAACATATAATTTAATTAATAAATGCTCATTTCAAGAAACCTTGGTACTTAGAGAATGAGAAAGCAGTTACTTAGTTTTAAAAATCTATTAGGACTAATGGCATGAATGTTGTTATATAAAGCAAGAAGGGGGGAACAGTCATGATGGGAATGTCCCTTTATTTTGTTGTTTCTTTTATGGTTATTGTTCTCTTTATATATTCCTGAAAATGTGGAAGTTAAAAATAATCTCTAGTAGATCTTTTTTTAACATGTCAACTAAAGCAAAAGGAAAAATCATTATGAGAATACTTTCAGTGACTTAATTTTACCCAAAAACTTCTCTTAGGTCAGATTTATAGTTTAGATGGTCTAGATCAGTGTTACTCAAATTGTGGGCCAGGGACCAGCAGCATCTGCACTGGCTGGGAACCATGGGATGTGCAAATTCATGAGCCTCCATCTGATCTATTGAGTTATAATTTGGGGAATATGACCAAGGGATAATATGTCTTTTAACAGACACAGATAATGGTTAACAATAATAACAACAATCTGTGTTAGTCGTCAATATATAAACATTGAATGACTTCATGTTCAAAAGAACTCAGAATTCTAGTCTCAAGAAAAAAGAAAAAGAAAAGTTAACTTTCTGGCCTACATCCAGACTATAGACTATTATTCAGCTCAGTGATAACAAGAATGAGCTCTCAAGCCATCCAGAGACACGGAGGAACTGTAAATGTCTATTGTTAAGAGACAGAAGGCAATTCAAAAAGGCTACACACTATATGATTCCAAGTAGATGGCATTCTGGAAAAGACAAAACTATAAAAAATGGTTAAAAAAAAATCAGTGTGCGCTACGAAAAGAGAGATAAATAGGTGGAGTCCGGGGGATTTTTAGGGCAATGAAACTATTTCGCATAAAACTGTACTGTTAGGTACCTGTCATCACACACTTGTTAAAACCTATATAATGTACTACAGGACAAGTGAACCCTAATGTAAACAATGGAATTCAGTTACTAATGATGTATTTATATTGTCTCTGCAGATGTAATATATGTTCCACACTAACATAAGATATTAATAATAGGGGAAACTGTGGTGAGGAGAAACTGTGGTAGAGGGAAAGATGGTACACAGGAACCCTGTATTTTGTTCTCATGTTTTCTCTAAACCTAAAACTGCTACAAAAATTAAACTATATTAAATTGATCTGCCAATACTGAGCTAAATTTTTAGTATGGTAATTCTCCACATTGATTAGTGGCCTCACTCTTTTGAAGGATCAAGACACATAAGTTTGCCTCAACACTCAAGTTGCCATTTTAGGAATTTGATATATATGCTGCAAGCCCCCACAAATAATTACTCAAATAATCCAAAAATAAGTTTTAAGGGCAGAAATGGAATTAAATTAGTTCAAAAATTGCAATCCTTTGCTCTTGAAGATGCTCAGTGAAGACCCTGATGCTATCATGCCTAGCTCTGGTCATTTCTCAGATGGTCTAGGTACCATGCTACGTGCCTTGCATATTCTAGCTCGTTCACATCTTCTATGGGCTGGATATTAAGAGATGGAAGCAACTTGCTTGGGTTCATTTAAGCACAGGATGGAGGAGGTAGCAAGTGTCCCCTGACAAAGCTGGAACTTAAAATCACTGGCCCAAACTGAGATTATGTCTGACTACTCTGGCATTTGACATATTTAGCAGGAATTTTTCAAATGGGAAATATAATGTAGAGTGAAGAAACTATGTCTAAAGTATGGGAACTGCCAAGTGAGAAAATAACTCAAAATTTTGCATGTTTTGTCTCACTCACTCTGCATATCTAGATAGTCAGTGTCCTTCATTCTATCAATTACACATTCCTCTCCCTCCAGTCTTACGGTCACACTGTCCTCATCATTTCCTGCCTGAGGGTTTGCAATAGCTTCTTAATTTATCTCCCTGTCACCAGCTTATCTCCCTGTCACCAGCTTTGCGGTCAACTTCCTTCCACATTCAGCCAGCTCCAATTTCTTTCACAAGTCTCCTAGAATTATCTTCTAAATGCAAATATGGTCATATGGCTCCCTTCGTAACATCTTTTACTGACATTCTAGGCTAAATGCCTTGGAATCGTTTATAACTCCTCAGGCGGTCTAAGTTCATCTCCAGCCACTGCCCGAAAGTGCCTTATGATCCTGACATACAAAACCAACCTGGCGTTGTAGAGCACTCAGTTTTCTCTTACTGGCATACCCTTTTGCCATGCTGTTTCCTTATCTTGCCATGTCCTTTTGCCAAGTCCACCTGACAACACCCTTCTACCCCCCAACCCTTCATAACCCAACAAAATTATCTCCTTCCTTTGAAACTTTTTCTAATACCTTCTATCCCCTAATTCTATACCAGGTATGATCATTAGTATCCCTCACAGAGCACTCAGTTTATACCTTTTTGATAGCACCCATTACACAGTTTTTAAAAAATACATATATTTTTATTGATTTCGGAGCGGAGGAGTGAGAAATAGAAACATCTGTGATGAGAAAGAATCATTGATCAACAGTCTCCTGCACGCCCCCTCCTGGTGATACAGCCTACATCCCAGGCATGTACTCCAACCAGGAATCACCTAACCTTATCTCCTGGTTCATACGTTGAAGCTCAACCACTGAGCAACACCTACTGGGCACACAGTTTATTATGATTACTTTGTACACATCTGTTTCCCTCTTTTAGAGTGCAAATCACAGATTATATTTTCTTTATCTTTGTTCTTCCAATATATAGTAAATATTCCATAAATGGTTGGTGAACAAATAGGTACATGGATAAATGGGTAGATGAATCTGCATGAAATATGAATGTTATTCTTCAGCCTGATTTCTATAGAATTCAATTACCAAACGGGAAATTGGTGGTAAGTTCCACACATGATATAATTTTTGGTAGGTTTTCCCATATTCATTTAAAATTATAAGTGTGCATAAAGTTTTCCCAAGTGAGAGAGGATGCAGGATTTTATATAAAATGTGGGAGATAATTCCTTAAAAGGTGATTTTTTTTCAGGGTTGTATTGAGTATCAAATTACTTTCCTAATAACTCATTATAAAATAAAATGTCTTGGATTTGTTGTTTTTTTATTCTGAAATAGGCCCTGAAGATATACCAAATGTTGGTTTTCAATGGCTGTTTCTTTCATCTGACATTAAAAATTAAAGAGGTTTCAGCTGTAATTTCAGATCCAGGCAAAGCAGCTTTTCAAATAAAGGACACTTAGGTGTCACTGCTTTTGGTTTGGGATGCTCATTAATGATGAAAATCTTGAAGAGCGTTAACTTGGGCATAATTCTGTTTGTTAACCTGACTGCGTATCCAATTAAATACTTTGGGAGGCAGACATTTCTCTATAGCTGACTTAGTGTGCATTTTATTATGTGCTTGATTTGAAAACAAATTTCACAGCAAAATTGACAGAAATATGCTGTTTAGTTTGTAGTGCAATTGACATACTCAGCATGAATACGAATTTATGAAGGTGTCATCAAGTCATTTAAACCAACCCAAACACACGCAATGCAGATGGCATTGAAGGCATCAATCAGTGCGTGAAAAATAATTTGTGACATCTGTAGCCTTCTCATAATCATTTTGGGTTTTGTGCTTTTTGATTGGTGTCTATCTAAGCTGTTTGAAAATACATACAGATTCTTTGCAACATGAAATTTTTTTTCTGAAAATTGTTTTTCTGAACATTAAAATTGTTTTTCTGAACATTGAAAACAAAAAGCTGAGTGTATGTAATTATTGTTCTTTAATCTTCTATTACCTTAACATAACTAGAATGTTAAGTATATTATGGAAGTTCATATTTCTTTCCTTGTTTCTTTATGGTTCTTTTTCTCAGGTTAAAAAACAGATTAAAAAATATTTATAACTCCTTAATAAAAGGTACACATTTTTATAGCTATATGTATTTGTTGAAGCAAATAGATTTTTTTCTGATTATAACTATGTTAAAATTTTATATAAAATTTTCCAAAAATTCATTATCAAGTAATAAAGAATCTAAAAACCACCACTCAAAATAAGCATTGTTAAAATTTTCCATTCATAATTCCCACCTTATTTTTCTAACTAATATCTTTATATAGATATCTCTATTTATATATATAACTAGATAATTCATCTATGTAGTATTTAGATTTTTATTGATATTTTTTATTCTGTTCTGCATTTAATATCATGCCTATCTTACGATATCAGTCAGTAACTGTAGATCACTATAAGCATGTAAACATGTTAATGATAAAAGAAATTACAATGTATCTTACCATTTTGTATTTAGTTCATCTTTTATTGTATAATCATTCATTTTCTTATGTCCTATAGACTATATTGACAATAAAGCAATTAATAGAATAGGTTTTAGAACTATGATTGGAATCCAGAGGCAAATTAACAAAATAAGAATATATTCCTTAAAATGAAAATACTTTATTCTTGGAGAGAAAATATTCTTTGCCTTCACTACCAATAGGCAGTTATTTAATAACATTTACATTTTCTTCTCTAGTAAGTACTTTAGTAAAATAACAATTTTAGGTTTTATTAGCTGACTTACAATTAATATCTGCTTTCTCCAAAAAGGATCATTAAAACTTCATATGAAGCAATGCCGTTTTGCTTGTTAAGCCAGTTAGTTTGATAAACTTTCAAAACATGAGATAAAGCTATTTAAAATTTAGTGATAAAACATGTTTTTTTCAATTCACTAGAAATAACTACTGGATAAGTACAAGTAGAAATTACTTATTTTTTAATTTGATCCAGGATTACTGCATGTTATATTTGCATGTCTCTTGGAGACTGTCAACAATGATTTTTCTTACGTCAAGAAAAGTGAATTTTAGAAAAATACTTAATATGAATAGTATTTCACCATTTTAGTCATTTCTCTGATATCTCAGCTAATATGAATGTTAAATGAAGTCCAGGAATTATTATATTATTGGAGAACATTTTAAGACTATTCTGTCCTCCATGCATCTCTAGTTGCACACATGGCAAAAAGCACAGGTTACTACTGTTGTGTGCTTTTTTGTTTGTGTGAATATGGTGGGAGTATTTATAAATGTTTGAGAGTTTCCATCTGTTCTGTATATGTGATTAGAATTGGTCCGAGGGTCAGAGGGCTGATTTATGTTTGCTAAGGTGTGTTGATTCCATTCTGGAGTCATTAAGAATTCTTCTTTCCCACTATCAGTAATAAGCCAACAGTCTTAGACTTTAGTCTTAAAAATTAATGAATAACCAAATATTGTTTATCTAATAGTAAATTGACTTTCCTGGACACATGTCCAGAAATCACAAGGAGGCTCTCATTGGCCCACCTTTGGTCAGATAAACACGCTGGACCACAGAGAGTAATGATCAAGAACCAGGTGCCATGGCAGTCCCCACCAGTCCATAGACATGGACATGGGCTGCTGCTAATCCCCAAATAAAGAGCAGTATTGTCTCTGAAAAGGAATGGCTACTAAGAAGACAAAGATGTGTACAGTACTGCAAGGATTGAGTGCTACAAGATGTTTAAAATGAGGTTTATTAAAAGTTATAAATTACAGGTATAAAGTGTATCCATGTTAATAAAAACAAAATCTATTACTAGGCTGACTGCAAGCTGGGAAAACAAAGCACAAAAAGTTATGATTATGAACCCAGCCGAAGTCTTGCATGTAAGTTAATTAGTATTTATTAATGTTAAAGCTGAAAAAGATAAGCATATTCATATCTGAACAGCAAAAAATATTTAATAAACAGCAGGCTATTTCTAAATTAAATTGGTGAATATTTCATTTGTACTTGTATATAATAAATGAAGGAAGATACAACTTTTCTTATTTGCCTACATCTTAAAAAATAATTGTAGAAAAATGAAGCATATTTTACTTTATTTTATTCTTAAAATATATAGCATTGTCTCACACTCAAAATATGATGTTTTATTTTTCTGCACCTTGCCCTAGCTCTAAAGTATTTCTTAATTCTCTGGTTTCTTTACTTACTAACAGTAATAGTCTTGCATCAATCATTTACTTAATTTGCCTCAGTTTCCTGATATCAAAAATAGATTTAATAATCCTATCTCATAAAAACAAAAGTTTTGAATGAGGTCACATATTGGAAACATTTTAGATTGTGATAAATTGTTTCTATTCTGTAAATAATTACACTTTCTGACCTTTCCAACAATAGCATTTATAGAGAGAATCAAGACATTCTCAATGATTAATAGGAAAAAAAAAGGTAAAAAATGAGATAAGTAAAAGTGAATTTACAAGAAAATGGAGTTGAAATGCTAATGAAAAGTGTGATGTCAACTTCCATCTCAATAAATATTAGAAGACTGACCACATTGTACTGTGCCACCCTACTAAGGTGTGGGCTGCGGAGCATGCTTCAGTGACTAAGAAAAGCTGTTTTACCAACGTTAGTAACCATCGCCTCACCTCACAGAAAAAAAAGTGTCACATTTTTATAGCTATAATGAGGCTGCTCAAGTTTTTCTATGAAAACAACAAAAAGGGTGAAAATAATAGATTTTTAAGCAAAAGTGTCTGATCACATAAGACATCTTGTTTGCTTTCCTTCTTGTGTGTGTTTCCTCCCACTGCCGTGTTCTGGATGAAATGCCATCGCAGGCTCCTTGGAGGCGGGTTTGCGTGCAGCAGGTCCCATGATGTGAGAGCACTGTAACTCAATTTTCTGATTTAATAGTGCAGGGCTATTCAGGCATGAAATTACCTCCTTCATGTAGAGCATTCCCCTTTGCCTGGCAAGTCAAGGCTCAAAAACTTGATGTCTACTGTGATTACAGCTGTTGACCCAGCCAATTGTTGTGGAGTCAGAGTTAAGCTTTTCTCTGCCCCCACTGAAGGAAATATGTCTGTTCAGACACTTGAAAATAGATATGGGGCTCTCCTCAGAATCTCTGCACTGTGGAATCAGCATGCTGGCTTCAAAAGAACCCTATATGACTATAGTCATGATAGAAAGTGTTGTATTTTTTAAAATGACTATAAAAATGCCTTTATAGATATAAACATGTTACTTTTAATACACATTTTACCAGGTGTAAAAATTACAGAGGAGGCAAAGTCCAATTGGGCTTTGTTTCTGAACATCTATTAGGCAGGAAACAATTTTTTTTCCTCATGAACTTAAACACCCCAAGTGCTATTGTTTTTGCATTGCAGCCTCTGAGGTCTGAAAGTGGTAATCGTCTACAGAGTTGTCCAATAAGAGTCTAATTTGAACCACAAATGTGAGCCATGCATGCCATTCCATTTTCTTCCAGGTTCACTTTTAAAAACTAAAAATAAATAGGTGAACTTGATTTCAATAGTATACATTTTAACTTACCCAGTATATCAACTACCGGAATATTTTCATGCTTAATCAATGAAAATGTGTTCAATTAAATATTTTATATTATGTTTTTATACTGTCTTCAAAATTTGGGATATATTTTATACTTAGAGGACATCTCAATTTGGAATAGCTATATACTTAAAATACTCAGTAGCCACAAGCTTCTATCATGGGGCAGTGCAGGTCTACCATCCTTAACATCACCAAACAACCTGGATTCAGGGTTTGGCAGTCCTTAAATAAGTGGCAACCAGTGATGATGTGAAATGGTTGAAAGCAGGGGACACGGGGCATTTGCTTTAGTGAGGCTTTGTCAGTAAGGTAAGGCCATAAATGATAAGGTTCCTTGTATATACGAGTAGAACAATGGAAACAATTGCAAATATTCACACACACACACACAGCACTTATTTTTCTGGCTCAGTGACTTTTCTTATCTTGAAAAATTATGGGTTAACGAATTTAGATTTGTTGAGATTTTAAAAATGACTTTCAGAAGAAAAGAAAGTCTAGAAAATGACTTTCAGGAGGAAAGATAGATGTGGAAGGCTGCAGCTGAAAGCAAGAAAACTCATTTTAGGGTGAGAGTGATACATAGAGATTGCAGTTCTCCAATTACAGGACAGGTAACACTTTGTTATGTGATAGGAATGGACAACTTGGGTTATCCATTTTAGTGCCCTTTGTGACGATTTAAATTATTTTTTAATAGGTGAGATGCTGAATTGATGGTTTTTAGACCGTGACATGATACATAGAACTGGCCAGGTTTGCCTTACATCTATATTCAAAAAGGTTGTGACCAATGATAGAGCTCTTTAAAAAAAAACTGAATATGCTTGTCACTGGTTATGCGGCATGCAGAATGTTATAGTTCACAGCAATGTTAAATAAAATAACTAGTTTTGCTTTTTTATGTGTGTGTGAACATGGCATAACTTTACATTTAACTCGCTCTAAAATTTCCTTTCTCATACTTATTAGTCAGAAATTAGTTTCATTCCCATAGAGGTTTCCAATAAATAATTTCCACCAGTTTATGTTAAATTCACAAAGTTTTAGAAATAGTTTTTAAAGTATTTTAAAGGCAGGATTTAAAAGACTAGAATTTTTCTAAGCAAATTTTAAAAGTTTTAAGGTTGTTATTTAATTAAGGCTTAGGTATAGTCCAATAAATTTTTAGAATGTCTTTGTTGTGAAGAATCATTTCACTATTTTAGAAACACATAGCTTAAAATTTACCTTAATAATTATATTAACTCATTCACAACAACAGTTGAAATGTGTTGTTATTTAAATTAGCTTTAAGTTCCATTTCTTAAGTAAATGAGATATTGACAAACATTAATTAAAGTAGTTACAGAGTAAATATCACACCTTAAAATATTTTGGTAAAATATATTATTGTGTGTGTTTGTATGTGTTTCGGAACAAAAAACCCACACATATGTTTTGCTTCAGATTAGGATAACAATAGATATATCTGACTATTTCTGAACAAAGCCAGCAAATAATTTTATTTTAAAATACCTGTAAAGATTTTACAGCTGCTGTGCACAAAAGCAGATGAGCATAAATATTATATGTATATGTCCAGAGGATTCACCCCATCTTATCTCCTACAAACTTAGATGGTACTGCTCTCTCTAGCTGCTTTACTTTTCGCTATTACTGAATAGAACCCATAGACTCAGGCTGGAAGGCATTCAAATTTGTGTCCTTCAGTTGAATTCCCAGAATTAGGACAGCTATCTTTGGGGAAGAGTAGGTGTCTTTTCTGAGAGCCAACCAGTCTGCATAGTAATTATTTCCTGAAGAACCGTGACTCTGATAAACATCACTTGAATGTTACAAGTTTTTCTCCTATGACTTTCTCCTGGTGCCTGCATTTCCCCAGATGCCTGGTCTTTGATCAGTCTTAGTCCTGGTCTTGGCAGGGTCTGACAGAAGCACACCGCTCTGTCCCAAGAAGCTCCTTTCAGTGCCGCACAGAATCCCACGGTGTCACAGAGATAATAAGTAATGATAATTTTTCTCATCTAATTTATCTCCACTAATTTCTTCAGAGCGAATGTCAAAACATTGCTTTGCTTCCTAAATTTTCAGTCAATAGGTGGCCTCTTTACTAACTGTCATGCTTGGAGCAAGTAGCTTAATCTCCCTGTGCTTCATTTTCCTCAACTGTGAAATGGAACAATAATAGCAGCCTATCTTTTAGTATCACTGTGAGGATTAGATGACTTAAGGGTCAAATGGGTAAATGCATGTAAACCACATGGAGTAATTCCTGGCACTTAGTAAGCAACCAATGGGTCTCAGTTGTAATTATCATTAGGCGAGTATCTTCTCACAACAGTGGTCCTAGTTCGTCCATCAGAACTATCCAACAAAATTTTAAAATCTCCATATTTGAGTCTCAACTTACACCAACTGGATTAGCATCTTGAGAGAGAATGGCCATCATGTGCCCTTCTTTTAAAAAATTTTACTGTTGTTTCTGATATCCAGCCATCTTAATTGGTGTCATGTTATATCTACAAACTCCATGATCATGATGTGTTTCATAGACCCTAGTCAATTACTTAATACCAATATTTATGTGGAGATGTTAAATGATATGCCGAGGCTAATTTTGTCCATGCCATACACACAGAGTTCCACAGAAAAGCAGTTGGGACCAAAGCTGATCTATGAAGATGCACTCCAGAGAAAGAGAGAAATTAAGAACTCTGTAACGTTCCTTAGAGTGAACAGTCATTTGGTGAGGGATTGGTGGTAAATTGTCTGGGTCTGTTTGAACCAGATGATACTTTTGACTGTCCTCTATGTTAGATGTCCCCAAGATTTCCACCACATTCTGTGTAGGATAAACTTTTCATTTTATCCCTGGTATTTTCTTAACTAAGATTTATTGAAGGCCCTTTGGGAGTCAAATACTGTTCTGTGGGCTTGGTATGATTTTATCACAGCAATGCAATGAACGAGAAACTATTAATATCACCATTTTACCTATCAGGGATCTGTGGGCAAAGAGACTAAGCCATTTGCCCCAAACCACACAATTTATAACTCAGACAGCCAGGATTTTAAGCATTTTAACCTTTAAGAGTCAACTCCAGAACCACATTCTTAAAACCACTACTCTGTGCCACTGCCTCCCTCAACCACAGTTCTTCAGTGAGATCCTTTTGAGAATAAATATATCCCTTTATAGAGACTATTTTTTCTGGGAAACAGAAGCTCTCTTATCTAGGAATTCCTTTTTCTCTCCTGACTTTTATCTTCAGCCACCAGATTTGGCCACTAACAGGCATTCTCAGTGGCAATTGCTGTTCTTAGCATTTCAAGTTTAAATGCTATTGAGCACTGTTTTCCATTTTCTTCTAATAGTTACCATGGGAGAAATGAAGACATTTCTCTTTCAGGTTCTTTGTTTTAGACTAGATTACATAATTTATATTAATAATGTGCTCAGCCAGGTGCAACAAAGTTCCTAAGAAATCATAATTTTCATAAGTTTTAAAGACTGTTGCTTTAAATTTTTCCAGATAAATACTTCTTTCATCACATCATACTGATTTTCTCTGCCCCCAGCACTTATCAGATTTTCCATACCTCAATCTGACAAAGATTTTTTTTTTTAATCTATTCTTTCTTTGTTTAGTGCTCAAGGCCTTCCACCCATATGGGGGTTATAGCTCATAGCTTCTTAGTGCTAATGGAAACATAATCTTCTTCAAATTTTGAAAAGTAATAGCTGTGAGACTTCAATGACTTACTGTGTCTTATAGACCAGCAGATAGTTACGCATGCAAAGCATACCTGTACCTCTAAGCTCCTACAGTGAAATGACAGTGTCACTGGCAAGCATCCCTCCTCCCACCCCAGCTTCATGGGAACAGAACCCCACCTTCACTGTGAAAAATGGGACTACTCACATTCATAAATCTTCAGATTGGGTATTACTGACCCATGCAAGCTAGAAGCTGAATATGTGAAGTCCATTCTTCTGCCCTTATCAATTTCATCATACCTGGCCCTGTGAGTCAGTTTGAGCCAATGGGACTATGAGGTTCAAAAAATAATTTTCTTCTCACCTTCTAAGTTCTTCTGGCTGAACTATCAAATTAACATGGTACAGATTAACAGGAAAAACTGTCAAAAGTGTTTTACAGATGTACTTGCAGGCATGCCATACAAATAGGAGACATGAGGACATGTTGGGCAATTGAGGTTTATATGTCAAGATGAAACTAAGGAGAAAATAGGGGTTGTATTTTGGGACTTCAAAGGTTTGGGAGGCAATTCACATGGAGATGGGCCATTTTTAACAATGGGACACAGAGAGGACTTTCATCAGTGGGCCTGTATTCCACATACTAGTTTACAAAGTAATAAAGTATCTATACTAATAAAAGAGAAACATGCAAATTGACCATACCTACATGGTGCACACCAGCCAGTCAGGAATGAGTATGCAAATTAAACCAACAAAATGGTGTGTTAATTTGCATATAGAGACACTGAGCAGTGGAGATTGTGGCAGAACACTTGTGTTGTCACCATGGCGATGATGCAGACACTCCGCACCACCCCAGCAGCTCCGGGCCTCTGAGTAGCATGGGAAAGCAGAAGGGCAGCTCCGGGCCATTTCAAAGGCAGAAAGGCGGCTCTTGGCCAGAGCAAAGGTGGTGCAGGTAGCCAGGGGAAGGAAGGCCCATTCTTGCAAGAATCTTCGTGCTTTGGACCTCTAGTACTATATAATAAAACTATAATATGCTAAGTATCTGACCAACTGTTTGACCGTTTGACCAGTCAATATGATGAGCACTGACCACCAGTGGGCAGAAGCTTCAACTGGTAGGTTAGCTTGCTGCTGGGGTCTGGGGGATTGGGACTGGGCCAGATGGGCCGGACATGCCCTGAAACCCTCCTGGGGTCCTTCTTTGGCCCCAGTTGTGCAGTGGTGGGGTCCATCAGCCTGGCCTGTGCCTTCTCACAATATGGAACCTCTTGGCCTCTCTGGAGATGTCAGAGAGCTGGTTTTGGGCTGATCCCCACTAGTCAGGATGAGGGACCCCACTGCTACATGAATCTGTGCACTAGGCCTCTACAAGTTATATGTGATGATATCTCCCTTCCTGGATTAGGTCTTCCATTAAATTCCTTTTTGGCAGTTAGGGGGAAGGTCAAAGTTATTTCCTGAGTTTTATCTTAAAAATAACCAGTTTAAGACAGTATCCCAATGAGTAATGAATATGATGACCAATGTGTATTTCAAAACATGGTAACGCTAATAGGAAGCTACTGCCTATTATTGTTGATTAATTTTTAATTAAACTTTGTAATGTTTACAAATAAAACCATGTTTGAATAGTCACATTGTAATTATAGATATGAGCTTTTAGAATAAAATTTATTATTCTTTTGATATTCTTTTGCATTCTGATTTAAAGAACTAGTTTCTATTAAAATTATTATTTCATGACATTTCTGTGGAATGCCTTTTGGCAAAATATATTTGCTATGTGGTCATTCAGCCAATATTTAAATCTCTTGATTTCTAATATTGATTGGTTCTGTTAATTTCTACTTCCTACATAAAAACATGAATCGTTCTGTTGCTATCTCATTCCCAGATAGAAATTATTTTTACACATGAAAGCCTACTCGAATTTTTATAATATTACCAGAGACCCGTTGCAGGAAGATTCTTGTACGAATAGAGCTTCCTGGAGGAACTAAGATGGCGGCATAGGTAAACACCTATTGTTCTGCCCCGCATAACGGTTTAAGAACTACAACATAACAACAAAATAAAAATCACTCAGAATCGCCAGAAAGCTGGCTGAGTGAAAACTCCACAAATAAGAGTAAAGGTGGGACACTGAGACTCAGAGGAGCGGCGGGAGCGCAGCCTTGAAGACGGAAACAGGTTAGGAGCCGTCCTGGTCGCACGCGCGGGCTGGGACTGGAGCAGCAACCCAGGCTGGATTTCTTTCGCCAAAGGGGAGGGCGGAGACGTCCCACTGCACAGATTCCCCAGTGCCAGACGAGGTCCGAGGTCCAGGGGATGCACCCTGGAAGCGGAGCGCGGCAGAGGGCTCCTAGTCTGCGAGGAAACCCAGAGGCGGGAAAAAGAAGGTTGGGCGCAAGGGTTGCACAAACCCACGACTTGCCTTCTGGAAACTTGTCTCCAGGTCCCGGAAATCATCTATTTTACAACCCTGGGCTAGACTTTGGGGGTGCAGACACATTTGGGGAGAGGCAGAGTTGTCTGGCAAGGGGAAGAGACTAGCGGCTTTCTCTTGGAGGTGCCTGCAACCATTTCCACCCAACAGAGACCCGCGAACACGAGCGCCACATAGGACAGGACATAGCTGACACAGAGGCTGCCTGCTCAGCTCAGAGACTCCGCCCATCCAACCTGAACACAGTCTCCCTTCACAGCCAATTGGCCTGGAGATCAAACCCTCCTAGGGCTAACAACAACAAGCTGGGTTTAAATTCAAAAATACTGTACAACACATAAAGGATTGCAGTAAGAGTACCCATCTCAAATAACTGGGGAGCCTGAGCCACTGTCCCTTTGAGGACATCTACCACATAAAGCAGCCACCATGCAGAGATATGGAAAGAAATCAGGGGTGAAAGAAATGGAGGAGAAAAGACAACAAGACATAGAGTTCAAAACCACGGCTATAAGGCTTTTCAAGAGGCTCCTAGAAAAGGCGGATGATCTTAATGAGAATTACGAGCAAATAAACAAGACCAACCAGGAAATGAATGAGACTTACAAGGAAATGAATGAGACCCTCAGGGAAATGAACAAGACCCTCACAGATATGAAAATGGACCAACTAGAAATCAAGCATACACAGACTGAAATAAAAAATATTACACAAAGTCCTAAAAGCAGTCCAGAGGGCCACAAGAACCAAGTCAAAGATTTGAAATACAAAGAAGCAAAATCCACTCGACTGGAAAAACAAGAAACAAAAAGAATTCAGAAAATTGAAGATAGTGCAAGGGGCCTCTGGGACAACCTCAAGCATGCCAACATCCGAATTATTGGGGTGCCAGAAAAAGAGAGAGAGCAAGTTAATGAAAACCTACTTGAAGAAATAGTGACTGAAAACTTCCCCCACCTGGTGAAAGAAACTGACTTAAAAGCCCAAGAAGTACACAGAACCCCTAAAATATAGAAATCAAAAGAGGACCACACCAAGACATATCATAATTAAAATGCCAAGAGCAAAAGATAAAGAGAGAATATTAAAAGCAGCAAGAGAAAAACAGTTGGTTACCTACAGGGGAGCACCCATACGATTGTCAGCGGATTTCTCAACAGAAACGATGCAGGCCAGAAACGAGTGGCAAGAAATATTCAAAGTGATGAATAGCAAGAATCTACAACCAAGATTACTCTATCCAGCAAAGCTATCATTCAGAATTGAAGGTCAGATAAAGTGCTTCGCAGATAAGAAAAAGCTAAAGGAGTTCATCACCACCAAACCAGTATTATATGAAATGCTGAAAGATATTCTTTAAGAAGAGGAATTAGAAAAAGGTAAAAATATAAATTATGAACAACAAATACACATCTATCAACAAATGAACATAAAAATCAAGTGAATTGATAGGCTGATGAACAGGATAAACTGTTGAATATAACAGAAACATGGACATAGAGAGGGAATGGACTGACAATTCTTGGGGAGAAAAGGGTTGTGGAAAGTACAGCAAGAGACTGGACAAAAATCTTGCAACAATCGGAGAGGACAGTGGGGAGAAGGAGGTGAGGGTGGAGGGTGGGATAGGTACAGGGTGGAGGGGAGATATAGGGGGATAAAAAAGGGGAAACAATGTAATTAATAAACTGAACAATAAAGATAAAAAAAAACAGAAAAAAAAATAGAGCTTCCTGTGGCCTAAACAAAGCTCCCTCCCTTCTCAGCTGCCTCGCTCCATTCTCCACTACCTCACTCTTTCCCATCTCTGGTGCCTTACTTGCTCCCATTCTGCTGCCTCACTCCCTTCTCTGCTGCCTCCCTTCCTCTCATCTCCTCTGCCTCGCTCTCTCCCATCTCCTCTACCTTGCTTCCTTCCTTTTCCCTGCCGTGCTTGCTTTCTTCTCTGCAGCTTTTCTCCCTTCTGCAGTGCTTGGCTGCCTTCTATGCTGTCTTCTGTGTATGGATATGCAAATAACTGCAATCTTGCTTGGGTTAATTTGCATACTCGCTCTGATTGGCTTGTGGGTGTGGCAAAGGCATGGTCAATTTGCATATTGCTATTTTAATAGATAGGATTTTTAACTTTTCCCTGTCAATCTCTAACATTTTCTGGATAAAGTCTCTAAACATCCTCAAGTTATTTGATTATTTTTTCCACATGTAGCTCATACAACAAGGTGGTTTCTCCTTAAGGATGTGACTATCATCTCAGAACGGCATATTGGGGTGAGGAAGGTGCTGAAAGAGATTGTACCTTCCTTCACTTTTATGGAGTGATACTTTGATTTCTAAGGTATATGTCTGAGCAGATAGCCTTTTCAGCTGAGGTTATAGAACATCCTATAAATGTTATTAATCTTGAAAAAATAAAATGACAATAACAATTAGCAAATGGGGAAGTTGAAAGGTTGAGAAGTTAATGTACTCATTGTAAAAACTAGAAAATCAAGATATGTCATCAATATTTGACATAACAAAAATGGGGATTTAGATATGGTATTTACAAATACGTAAGTACAAATAATAGAGTAATTTAAAATGGTAATATAACTATATTGGGAAGAGGAGCATGATTTAAGTGAAATAAATATTAACTTAGTGTAGCAGAATATTAGTGGCTGATGTTAAATAACCCCATAAAAATGAGTGTATGTGTTACATTTAAAAAAAAATTATGGTTTATTGTTTGCTGTTACAGAGAAGTAACAAGAGAAAGGATTCAAAGTGCATGCATCTGATGAGCTTGACTCAGAGTAGGGAGGTTAATCAGGAGATTATAGCTTTTAATTATAAGGTTCACTGAACCTTTTTCTCTCTCTGTTTTTTAACCATTTCATATTTTGCTTTTATTTAAAAATAATAACTTTGGTAAGTTCAGAAAAATGATTCTGTTCTGCCATTAATGTCCCTCTTAAATTTGTGTTATATTTAAATGTTAATAGTTTACTATTAATGGATTAGTATGCCTATTATCGGAACTACTATAATAATGGAATATTAGAGAAAAGGAGAAGAATTTTTACTCTAAAGATAAAATAAGTTTCAAATAATTTTTTAGGTTTACTGTACTTGAAATATATTAAGTAGAATATAGCCTTCATTTTAGGGAGATTTTAAACTGTATTACACTTTAGCTGAGATTTTAAACTGTAGCACACAGTGGGCAGCAGGAAGCTTGAGATGCAGTTACTTTTCCTTCCTTCCTTCAATATCAGATTTCATATATTTGAATTTTTACTTTTATGCTATTCATTTGTAAGACAATGTAGTTGGTGAGTTTTACAGTAAAAGCTAAAATATATGAGTGGAGTGATTTTTGCTTACATATATGTTAGAATTTTTTATTAGTACAAAAATAATTAGTCTTATAATTTTGTCATAAAATTTGATTAGGGACATAAAACTGAAGATTGTAATACTATTAAAATGTAGAGACTCTGCAATTTTAAAATATCTAATTTTGGAATGTGTCTCTTTTGTATTCCAGAGACAGAATTGTTTTTACCCCAGGGTAAGAAATTTTTTATCTGAACTCTGTTTTGAATTTTCTAACACTTGATAATCAAGACTTGGATGGAACGCATAATACATTATTCAGATATGCATTATATCCTTGGTCTTATAATTGCAGAGCAAGAATCCCAGTGATTCACAGTTGCCATATTCCACAAAGATGCTTCAGAAATTATTTCTTCAACATATGTAAAATTATTTCTACTAGCAAGACAGTTATTTGATGGGGACTAGAGAAGAGTGATTAACTTACAGAAAGTTAAATTTCCATAAGATGTTAAATCTCTATAAATTATTATTCCTGTATGCTTTTATTTTAGAAATAAAAATGATATGTTGAACAGTGAACATAGAATTAGATGTTGTCCTTTCATATTGAAGTCAGTTCTCTAGGTATTATTATTTAATTTATGCATAAGACATGTTTATTATCTCTAATTTGAATTAAAAGCTCTTGCTGCATTAACTATATGGGTGAGAATGGTGAATAAGAGGATCCCACTAATGCTAGGAATGAGTGGCCTGATAAGTGTATGGTAGGAGGGACGAGGGGTTGCCACTACCCTTCTTTTAAATGCATTTTTTCCATGAGGACTGTACTTTAAAATTTGACTAATGTATATGATGATGCTATTCACCTTTTTAGTTATATTGTGAGGTAAAGAGATTTTATGATCTAGAATAAAAAATTTGACATTCTATATAATTATGTTTTTCTAAAAAAATACAACCTAATTGAAAAACAACATCGTGAACTTTAAAATATATCTTTTAGCTTAGTTAGTGTGGTTAGGTATTGAGTATTGATCCATGTACCAGGAGGTCACAGTTTGATTCCTGGTCAAGGCACAAACCTGGGTTCCAGGCTCAATCCCCAGTAGGGGGCATGCAGGAGGCAGTAGATCAATGATTCTCACCATTGATGTATCTATCTTTCTCCCCTTCTCCCGTCTCGTCTCTGAAATTAATAAAAGCATAAAAGTATTTTGAAATATTATCAGTTCTTATACTAGGTCACTGTGTGTATGTGTATATATACTTATGCACGCATATTGATTGGCATATCCTTTCTAATAAAGAGGGAATATGCAAATTGACTGTTACACCATCACAAAGATAGCGGTGCCTATAACCACAAGATGGTGGTGCCCAGTCCCCTCATCCCAGCAGGAGTCCCTAAGTCCTTTCAGCCTTGCCAGGGATGTGGCAAACACACAGTGTGACCAGACTCACTCTCAGTCCCCACCTGCCCAGGGCCGCCCAAGGCGCAGGTAACCAGGGCCGGCTGAGGCTTGCGCAACCGCAAGCAGCAGAGGTGTGATGGGGGTGTCGACTTCTCCTGATTGCCAGGTCACCTCCACCCCTGAGGACTCCCAGGCTGTGAGAGGGGGCAGGCCAGGCTGAGGGATACCATCCTCCAGTGCATGAATTTTCGTGCACCAGGCCTCTGGTTTGTAAATAATATGCTTTGTATTTGTTTATGAGCACCATTATCAAGTTCAGCTGGCCCACTGAAGGAATGATAGCCCATGAAGCATTTGTCATAAATATTAATAATGTAATCTGAATGACTGTGATGTGATTAAGAAATTCATAGTTAATAAAGACAGGAGAAAGTCTTATGTGAATGTATGTTGATGACAGTGTGGGAGAATTATTCTTTCTAGAATCTAGATGCACCTTGAAATCCTGGCCTGTCTTAGAGACTTTGTCTGATTTGTTTCTGTTGCTTTCTTGACAGAAATTCAATTTAGGAAGGAAAGCCCTGAGACCAGTGCATCTGTTAGTTGCTTTGTGAAGCATGGCACTGAAAACTGTCCCCCACCTATTAGCAATCATGACAAGAAGACTTAGTGATGATGGCGCACGCATATCTCATCCCTCTAACTTTATTTAAAATGACATGGGATTGGGCCCCATAAATATCTGTTTCAATGGGCTTAAATATTTTTTCCAGTGTAACATACAGAAACAATCAAAATCACAGACCATAAGATATTGTTCTTTAGACTCTAAAGTTTAAATCACATTTCCTAAAGCATCCTTTGTAACTGCTCTTTTCACAGGCTTCCCTTATCTTCATCTGTGTTCTTATAATGCTGAGGGTCAATTCTAAATGTCTTTTTGCCATAAGCATGTGTATTTGAGAATTATTTGCTTTGCGTTTACAGAATTGGTATCTGTTTGAACCGATACATCTAAAAAGATTGATTTGTCTGGGAAGTGCTTTTCCATTCACCTAAGTTCTTGTTCAGTTAGAGTGACTTGTGTTAATAGATACTGGTGCCATCTGTGATTTGTCCTTGACCTTTCAAAGTCTCTGAGATATTCAGCTAACTTTATTATTGCTGGTTACAGTCTGTCTCTTCACAATCACATTTTCACAACTATGTTGCATGGATGAAAGCAAACTTCTGGCATTTATAGTGCTTATACTGCCTAATGTTAGATTTAATTCCATCAGAATACGTTAATAAAAAACTACTGTAAGAGAGGTTGCTCTATATTGAGCAGGGAAGACAGATAGAGGACTATTTGACAGAAGAATAATGCAGGCATGTATAAAGTGTTAATGGTGCATCTTTAGTGGAGGAAAGAAAAACTGCTGTTCATGGGAAAGGAGCTAGTTTAAGGTAATCAGGGAAACTCAAGTAAGGTATATTTGAACTAAACTTTGAAGGATGTATATATTTTAACTTAATCTCATAAGTACTATATGTTCCCTGATTAAAGAACTCGTTTTCAGGAAACATTACTTATCTGAGTGCTTTTTAAAAAATTTCTTTATTCGTTAAGGTGTTACATATGTGTCCTTATTCTCCCTTTACCCCCCTGCCATCACTCCCCCACCCGCAATCCATGCCCTTACTCCCCTGCTGTCTGTGTCCATTGGTTAGGCTTATATGCATTCATACAAGTCCTTTGATTTATCTCTCTCTGAGTGCTTCTTGAGGACACAATTCTGATTTTAGATTGCTAGTATAAATACAAATGTAGACACATTAAAAAAAATACAGTTCCTTTAGGTGGATGGTTTACAGTTGAGGATTATTATTATCAGTATCCTTTTCCTTCAACCATGATCCAGGAATCCCAGAGTGACTGAAAATCGTATAGTCAATTAAGATCAGTAGCCTGAGAAAATGCAGGCATTTTCTTGGCTGCCTGATGGGCAATATTAAGGTCCAAGATTTTGTCTGTAATGAAAATTTTATAAACTGAAATATTTAATAATCTCCCCATGATTCTATTCATTTAACCACCACATACATATAAAGAAGCATTATATGTATAATTTATGTGTGACTATATATAAAGCTTCTCTTTAAAGTATACTCTCATTTGATATTCCAAATGGCTCAAGCCATATTCCTTAGTACTTCAAATTATATGTCAGTAATCCCATTTGACCATCATCAGTTGCTTCAACCTAAGTGTTCATCAGGTTCACTGAGGGGAAACTAATAAAAACACAGAAGCCTGAGCCTGGTATTGGGTATTTTTGTGTAGTAAGTCTGGGAAGAAAAATAAAATAAGGATGTTTAGTATGTAATTTAGGCTGCTCTGATTCAGTCGGTCTATGACATGGGGCCAGGAAGCCATTGACCTAGCTTTGTATACCAGCTAGTGGAAATACACATTTCTTATATTTCCAGTCTGTGCTTTTGTTTTCAAGCTATAACTGGCCCCCAAGCAAAAAGTAACTGAGAAGGAGGTGAGGGATACAATATAATGAAATTCATTATTAGTACTCATAACCAGTCAGCCATTTTTGCCTTGAGCTGCCCTGCCAGGAGATGATAGGGGAATAAATGGGAGTGTTTTATATTCCTCCCTGTTCACTTGCAGTTCTGTTTTCATGTTAAACATCTGGATGATTAATAACTCATTAATATTCTGCCATAGGAAGCTCTCAATTTGTCAAGGTTGAAAGCCTTCCTGCCAAGCTATGAGGATTGGCATTCCCAGTTGTAACTGAATTGTCTTTTCTATGATAATTGTTTCATGTCACGTTTTCCATATATAGAGAGAAATATATCTTTTTAATGGCAATTTTCCTTTTGCTACTAAACCTCCTTCTAGTCGTGCAATTCCTTTCTAAGTCATTCACACTAGCAGCCTGGAGGCTTGCCTTAACTCCTGATTCCCAGGCGACCCCCTGCACCTGTACCTTACCTCCTCCAGGCTTCTCTACAGAGTGAGTGATAACAACTTTACCCAGCGCTTTGGAGGAAACTTCAGGATACGTTCTGGATACCTTTCTTTCATTTACACCCCACCTCAATTTATTCTCCAGCTATTTCAAACACTTATTCATCCAGCTCCACAATGTATCCTGAACATCTGATTATGGTCAAATGGGATTACTGACATCTGTTTGGAAGTACTAAGGAATATGGTTTTAGCTATTTGAAATATCAAAAGAGAGTAGACTCCAATTCACTTCTCTCTCTGACAACTAGGCTCCCATCCTACATAATTACTATTACCTGTGTTCCCATGTTGCCGATCTCCCATTCATTATCCACAGAGCAGCAAGAAGCAACTTAGTAATAATTAAGAATGACGCCATCACTCCCTCAGTAGTGATGCCCCATTAGATTCTGATTGCAATAAATAAAATGCAAAAGACTTCCCTTACTTACGAGGTTATTATTATTCATATGGCTTCTGCCCACCTCTTTTACCACACATATATTAGTATCCAATTCCCACAAATCCCTTTTGATCCAGGCCATAATTCTCTTCTTTGAATATTCAAGCTCATTCTTTCTGGGCCACTGCCCTTTGCTGTCCACTGAGGCATTTGACCCTGACTGTGCCCTTGTTAATTAATTCTAAGTTCAAACATCAGCCACTTCTGATATCCCTTCTCTAATCAGCCTATCGTGTCAATATTTCATATTCACTCTCAATAATTGATCCCATTTAATTGTTTCATGGGCTTACATATTTTAAATTTCACATTGATGTCATTAAATTTTGCTCCCCATAAAGAATGTGATTTTGTTTGTTTTATTATTACTATATTCCTCGAAAAATGTTTTTCATATTGTAGGTACACAATACATATTCATTTAAAATATAACTCAATGCATAATACACTTCAGTGCATAATAATTTGAATTCCTGACTTTCTTTTTTCTGTTCCAAAATTCCCTGGATTGTAAGAGGTCTTTAGTATGTTTCCTTTTCTAAAACCGCCAATTACAATGTTCAGTAATTCTTCTTTCCCCAGTTTTGATCTTACTGCAATCCATTTTCCATAGAATTAAATGTTTAACAAAGTAAAAATTTTAAACCAATAAAATGATGTGTTTTTATAGTTCTCCAAGTCTATAAGATAATCAAAAGTCCTGAATAACGCCTTTAGGAATTTTATAGTTTAGTCTCCATTTTTATTTCTCCCTTCATTTTCTGCTATCTTCTCCTTATTAACCATGATATCTAATCATATAAATTTATGAATAGTCTCAGACATACCATATTAATTTTTAAGTTATGTCTTTGCCCATGTTAGTACATTATTGCTATGGATGCTCACTCATGTCAGTTCTCTCCTTTTCATAGTAGTTGTGGCTTGCACAAGTCTCTATCTTAGCATTTATTGTGCCATGTGGTATTTCTTTATATATATCTACATATACTTCATTGATGCAATTTGAATGAAGGGTGGATAGATGGATGGATGGAAGATATCAGGCTGCTAATCTATAATCATCATGTGGACAAGATTCTTTATAAATCATGTGAGTGTTGCCTTTCACAGGGCTTTCCGCAGGTTAAAGGCTTGACAGCATTTGTTAAATGAGTGCATAAAGTCAATAAAGACTTATTGAGTATTAAAATAATGGTATTCTCACACATTTGACTAAAGGAGAATTATTGTTCTCTTTAAAAAGTATAGTATTTTGTGTTTCACATCTGTGTCTGCTAATATTGTACTCACTAGTAACTGAGCTATAGAAAACTGGAATGTTGCTAATCTAAACTGAGATGTGCTGTAAGTATAAAATGTACATGTTAACTTGGTAAAAGATGTGTGTAAATATCTAGGTAATAATTTAAATGAATTATATATTGAAATGTGAAGAATTTAGGTATACTGTATAACATAAGATATATAGTTAAATTAATTCACCGGTTTGTTTTTACTTCTTTGGTGTGACAACTGAAAAATGTAGAATTACATATATAGTTTGTATTTTATTACAATTTTAATTGTCTAATTTCCAATATGGCTTTTATCGATTAAGAGCAATCATGTCTAGTTCACACACTATTTATGCGAATGATGCTACTCTGTTCCCAGGAATAGCTCTTGAAATCACTTTTTTTTTCAGAATGAAATACGTTAGATGTGTATCACATAACTTTTTATGTGTCTCTAATTTATCAGTAACCCTCCTAAAGCATAATCATTGTCTCAGTTTCCTTTTACCTCCATTGCCTGAAAAAATCTAGAAATTGCTTCCAAAATTTTAGAATATGCCCAACTTTAATATCAGTAAATATTAATTCCTTTAATTTTCATTATATGTTATTTAGATTTATTTTAAATGTTTTATTTGCATTTGTTTTTAATTTGTAAACTCTGCCTTATACTCTTTGAAAAATTTATAATTTTATATTTATTTACTTATTGTAAGGGAAATTCAGTAACTAAAACTTCCATATAATTTTTTATTTTATTTTTTTTAGTATTTTTTTCCTTATTGTTCAGTTTATTAATTACATTGTTTCCCCTTTTTTATCCCCCTATATCTCCCCTCCACCCTGTACCTACCCCACCCTCCACCCTCACCTCCCCCCCCCCACTGTCCTCTCCCATTGTTGCAAGCTTTTTGTCCAATCTCTTGCTGTACTTCCCACACCCCTTTTCTCAGCAAGAATTGTCAGTCCATTCCCTCTCTATGTCCATGTTTCTGTTATATTCACCAGTTTATCCTGTTCATCAGCCTATCAATTCACTTGATTTTTATGTTCATTTGTTGATAGATGTGTATTTGTTGTTCATAATTTATATTTTTACCTTTTTCTTCTTCCTCTTCTTAAAGAATATCTTTCAGCATTTCATATAATACTGGTTTGGTGGTGATGAACTCCTTTAGCTTTTTCTTATCTGCGAAGCACTTTATCTGACCTTCAATTCTGAATGATAGCTTTGCTGGATAGAGTAATCTTGGTTGTAGATTCTTGCTGTTCATCACTTTGAATATTTCTTGCCACTCGTGTCTGGCCTGCATCGTTACTGTTGAGAAATCCGCTGACAATCGTATGGGTGCTCTCCTGTAGGTGACCAACTGTTTTTCTCTTGCTGCTTTCAATATTCTCTCTTTATCTTTTGTTCTTGGCATTTTAATTATGATATGTCTTGGTGTGGTCCTCTTTAGATTCCTATATTTTGGGGTTCTGTGTACTTCTTGGGCTTTTAAGTCAGTTTCTTTCACCAGGTGGGGGAAGTTTTCAGTCACTAAGTAGGTTTTCATTAACTTGCTCTCTCTCTTTTTCTGGGACCCCAATAATTCAGATGTTGGCATGCTTGAGGTTGTCCCAGAGGCCCCTTGCACTATCTTCAATTATCTGAATTCTTTTTGTTTCTTGCTTTTCCAGCTGAGTGGATTTTGGTTCTTTGTATTTCAAATCTTTGACTTGGTTCTTGTGGCGCCTCTGGACTGCTTTTGGGACTTTGTGTAATATTTTTTATTTCAGTCTGTGTATGCTTGATTTCTAGTTGGTCCTTTTTTTTTTATCCGTGAGGGTCTGGTTCGTATCCTCAAAGGTCTTGTTCATTTCCTTGAGGGTCTTATTCATTTCCTTGAGGTTCTCATTCATTTCCTTGTAATTCTCATTCATTTCCTGGTTGGTCTTATTTATTTCCTGGTAATTCTCATTAAGTTGATCGGCCTTTTGTAGGAGCCTCTTGAAAAGCCTTATAACCGTGGTTTTGAATTCTATGTCTTGTCGTCTTTTCTCCTCCATTTCTTTCACACCTGATTTCTTTCCATATCTCTGCATGGTGGCTGCTTTATGTGGTAGATATCCTCAAAGGGACAGTGGCTCAGCCTCCCCAGTTACCCAAGGTGGGTACTCTTACTGCAATCCTTTATGGATTGTATTCAGTATTTTTGAATTTAAACCCAGCTTGTTGTTATTAGCCCTAGGAGGGTTTGACCTCCAGGCAAATTGGCTGTGAAGGGAGACTGTGTTCAGGTTGGATGGGCGGAGTCTCTGAGCTGTGCTGGCAGCTTCAATCCTATGCAGTGCTCGCGTGCGCGCGCGCGGGTCTCTGTTGGATGGGGATGGCTGCAGACACCTCCAAGAGAAAGCCGCTAGTCTCTTCCCCCTGCCAGACAACTCTGCCTTTCCCCAAAATGCCTGCACACCAAAAGTCTAGCCCAGGGTTGTAAAATAGATGGTTTCCCGGAACCAGGAGACAAGTTTCCAGGGGGCAAGTCGCGGGTTTTCGCGACCCTTTCGCCGAAACTTCTTTTCGCCGCCTCCAGGTTTCTAGCAGGCTAGGAGCCTCTGCTGCGCCCCGCTTCCAGGGTGCGTCCCTCAGACCTCGGACCTCGCATGGCACTGGGGAATCTGTGCAGTGGGACGTCTCCACGTACCCCGGATCTCGGACCTCGCCTGGCGCTGGGGAGTCTGTGCAGTGGGACGTCTCCGCCCTCCCCGTTGGAGAAATCTGGCCGGGGTTGCTGCTCCAGCCCCAGCCCGTGAGCGCGACCAGGAAAGCTCCTAACCTGTTTCCGTCTGAAAGGCTGAGCTCCCGCTGCTCCTGAGTCTCAGTGTCCCACCTCTACTCCTATTAGTGGAGTTTTCATTCAGCCAGCTTTCTGGCGATTCTGGGTGCTGTCTGTTCTGCTATTATGTTGTTGTTCTTAAATCGTTGCAAGGGGCAGAACAATAGGTGTTTACCTATGCCGCCATCTTGGTGTCCTCTCAATTTTATTAGTATTTTTAATCTTCACCTAAAGTTATGCCGTCCCAGCCACACTGGCCTCCTCCATGCTCCTTCACCCAGACAGGCTCCCAGGTCAGGGCCTTTGGTCTCTAAAACTTTCATATAATTTTGTCTTTAGTTGCATAAAAGTGTGGTTCTACAGAAGTTTGCTTATGCAGGTACAAATAACCCACTAAACACTACAGGTTTAAGATCACATTTGTCTAGGGTTGTAAGAGGAAGGGAATTTTGCAGCTAAAGAATAAGTCTAATGTCAAGAACACAGTATATAAAATCAGGCTTTGGGATTTATGTCCAATTATTCATCAAGCTCATCTCTGATGCCATATCCTATTTTAGGACTGCATTATCTCGTACCTGGGTGACTGTAACATTCTCCTGACATTTTTCTCTCTCCAGTATTATCTCTCAAATATATTATCCATGCAACTACCAGGTAGATTATTATGTAATTATAATTTAAAAAAATATCTTTCCTAAATAAGAGCCTCTGTTAATCATTAACTATGCACCCATTAAGTGCAGAGAGGATGTCTAAACCTCTTGGGAGGACATACATGAGTAATTGAACTTTTGGCTGCTTCTCCAACATCATGTCTTGCTTCTTAGCTCTACCTCCTGCCATATTTTCTATCAACACCAATCATGTCTTCCTCTCTCTCATCTCTGTACACTGCTCCTCTGTATCCTTTTGTTGCCTTCTCTTTAATAACCAATCAATTTACCTATTATTTTGGTACCCAATTTTGTTATTAATCTGTTTATTAAAAATCACCCCACTACACTGTTTCATAAGGCTGAGATCTTGCCTTATTGTCAGAAGCTCATTTTCCTCATAAAAAAATGAGAATGACACCTTACTTGTAGAAAGATTAAGGTAATACATGTGCCTAGAGAATAGGCAGTGTTCATTAAGTGTTAGTTTATTGTGATTCCTGTTGTTATTATTATCAAAACTAGTTGTAGTTTGTTTACCATATTGTTGACATCTTGTAGGCACTCAGCATATATGTGCAGACTAAATAAAGAACAAGTGATCAACTGCACTGAAGAGCCCAGGAATAAGAAATAGGAAGAGAACTGAATTGAATTATGGACAAAACTGTGAAAAACTTGAGGCTAGAAATTTCCAACTGAAACCAGCAATGGCTTCATCCTGGACTGAACCTTGATCACTCAATTTCACTATTCCCTGAGGAGTCATTTTTCACACAGTCATAAGTTCCTACAAAGAACTTGGTATCAGGACTGAGAGAGCATGCTTAGTGCTAATATAGAACTTTCAAATACCTTATGCAGAGGTATCCTAATTTATTTCCTATAGTTTCTTTTTACTACCAATTCAGCTCTTTTCTACTTAAACAATAGATGGCTAGAATAGTTCTTTAGTGACTAGAATGTTAGCCAAAATCCCTTTTATATTTTCTGTATTATTTTATCAATACCGATCAAGTCACTCCAAGTTGTCCTAATTCCACATTACAGAGTCAGAATCTTCATTGTGTTTGGGTATAACATCAAAAACTGCAAGAAAAAGAAAGTAAAGAAAAAGGGTTTGTGAAAAATTCAGAAGAAAAAAAATATCAACAAATTGGTATTAAGGTGTTTCCTACTGGATGAAATGAGGTTACTCACATCCTTCATAAAAGCCAATGTAATTAAGTCTTAGGATACTTGGGATTTTGTTGTCATGGTTGCTATTGACCTGTTTTTAGGTCACAAACTCAGTGGAGAATTTAAAGAAAGGTAAGATTTATTTTTTTCTCCTAAGAAAAATGCAAGTAAATACAAACTTTTTCCATTTAATTTTAGGGAATAGGACCCAAAGGATGTACCTTAGGTTAATAACTTCTGACAAATTCTATAAATTAGGATTTATGATACTAAACTGTACTCAGTTTTATTTATCTCCTGCTAACGATTTTTTCTTCTAAGTTCTAACACTTTTGTTACTGCTTTAGAACTTGGTATCTGCTTATACCATTTACATATGCAGATGCTGATCTCTAAATTCTACTAGTAAGTTTGTTTCCAGTAAAAAGTTTTAGAAAAAAATATCCAATCTTTCTAAAGTTGTCCTACATGCCAAGTATATTATTTGGGCATTGCCTCAGAGAGATAATTGCATATTTCTTGATTTCAATCATGGGTGTCTATATATCTAGTGACAAAATCAGTAAGTTAAATTTCTTGTAGGGAGATTTTATATCAACCTTCCATTTAAGTTTTACACTGGAATAATAAACATTTTTTCTGTATTCTCAATTTTTGTCATGTTCATGTAAAAACTGTAGGTCATTGAAATACCTTGAATATTTGGATCATGTATTTTTAAAATAGTGTTTTTCCCTTTTCTATGTATTTTCTCCATATTTGTGAATTTTTAGTTATTGGGAAATGTCATAATTTGGTAATAAGTTATATATAAAATGCATTTTATATTATACAAATGTATGAATATATGTATTTGTTGAACATATATCCCCAGCAAATTGCTAGATGCTTGGAGTACAGAGACTGTTCTAGTTAGGACTCTAGACTAGAGTCCTAACAATTGGAGAGACAACAGTGGGGCCTATAGTGCAGAAGATAGTTTGTAAACCATTAAGCCGCAAAATGGATTTGCAATTGTAATTTGTGATAAATGGGATAGAGGAAAAAGCAGGATGGTGTGATATAGAATAGTCTGTGAAGGGGCCCACTGCTTTGAGAAGGATATATTTTGGGTAATATAGTGAGGACAGTAGAATGACTAGTGTCTGGCCACATGAAAATGCAGAACACAATTTCTGTCAAAGAGAAAAGCATGCCTTGTGCTGAAATGATCTTGGTATATTTAAGGAACTGAATGAAGGCCTGTGTGCTGACATATATAAACTATTGGAAGAATGTCTATGTGATTTGAGAGGCAAGTTTAATATCATGCAAGGCCTTGAGGGCCACATTAAGGAGTTTATATTCCATTTAAATGTAACGAGGGCTACTTAATAATTTTACACTGGGAAATGACATAATCATAATTTCATTTTAAAATATTGTTTTGATTAGTTTACAAAAACAATGGATTGGAATTGGGCAAATATGGTGGCAGGGAAACCATTTTGAAGGCTGTTTTTCTAGTACTGCTAAAGAAAATATGATCATTTGAATGAAGAAGCTATAGCAATGATAGACAGGAGAAAGTAGATTCAAGATATATTTAGGGAATAGAGTTTACTTACTGAAGGTGGGGGGCAGTATTAGAAATGACTCCTAGGTTTCTAGTTTAAATAACTTTATGGATGTGAGTATCATTTATAGAGATGCTGAAAACTAGAAGAGTGGCAGGACTGGCAATTCAATTTTGGATATGTTAATTTGAGATATCTGTGAGACATTTTAGGGATACACCAAGTTGATAGCCCAGAGAAGAGAATAAGACTTGATATAGAAAGGTCTGACTCATCAGTATCTAAATGGAATTTAAAGCCATGGTCCTTGATGAGATCTACTGAAATGAAAATATGAAATGAGAAGAGGATTCAAAAGTAGCATTCAAAGGCAGTCTAGAAAAGTAAATTGAGGAAGAACCATTGGAGAGACAACAAGATAAAAGGGATACACACACACACACACACACACACACACACACACACAGACACGGGGGACGGGGGTGGAGTGTGGGGGAGGGTGGAGGTTAGAAATTCAGGAGAAAAGAATGGTAATCTGAGAGATCTCTGAAGGTGAGGATTGTAAAATAAACATTGAGTTTGGAAAAATGCATGTCATTGGTGATTCTCTTCAAAGCAATTTGCTAAGATACTAGAAGTCAGATTGAATTAGGTTTTAAAAATAATGAGAAATAAAGGAGTAGACACAGTGAATATAGGCAATTTTCAAGAATATTTGCCTGTGAAAGTATACAGAATGTTTGGAGAAAGGGTAATATTTTGAAGACAGGAGATAAAGCAAACATTTTAAACATATGTTCTCTCCTCACTCCCCTCCCTGTATTCTTCTTTTTATTTTTTTATTTTTAAGTCAGTAGATACTAGTAGAGAATGTTTAAATGACTAGAGAAATAATTCCTTAGAGTAGATAGAAGCAGGTTGCAAATGAAGGTAATTATAATCCTTTCAATGTATTACAATGATTATTGAGAATTATGCATATCATTTTCAGGTTTTTTTTACTTAGATACATTTTATTAATCATAACAGTAAAAATGTTAGGATAAATCTCAAAACATCTTATAGTTTTCTAATGTACAGAAAGTATAATATACATTTTGGATTGTTGTAGAAGACTGAAGAAACTCAAGCGACGCTTAGAAAAATGGAGTTACACAGCTTTATTACGCAGGTGGTCTCAGAGGAGTTGCCTCCAGAGTCTGAGCAAACCAATATGTTGGAAGCCCTTCTTTTATCCCCTTTTGGTTTCTTTGTCCCCCAAACATGGATGGGAACTTCCAGACCTTTTATGGGCTTTGCAAAAAAGTCCCGTAAATTGGGACTTAGGTTGGGAAGGGGTCTAGAGATCATATCTAAGGGCCTAGCCTGGAGCCAACACTGATAACCCCCTCCTGGGGTTCATGGTTTATGGCCTCTGAGAAATGTGACATTTAGGTAACAGGTCTTGTAAGACCAGATTATGGAGGAAAGGGGCAGTGACTTAATTATAGGTTATCAAGAATATACATTAGTTTACTGCACAGATTCAAATTGTTAGCTCCCCAAACATCAGGGTTACATTGGAATTAGCCTGTTAGCCTTCTCAGTGTCTTGAAATCAAAGGACTGAGCCAATAATTAAAGATTTATCTAGTTTAAAAAGGAAGAATGGTCACATTTGTTATAAATGGGAAAAAGTATGGGCTGAGGTGTAAAGACAAACAGGCCTCTTTATTTTGAGTTTGAAAGTAAATGTTGTATATGGGATTAGCAGAAAGGAGATTGCAGATATACATTTTTAAACTATTCATGAAGTTAGATTCAAATTAATAAGACATACCTAGCAGACACTACATTAAAATATAGAGAACATCATTGGGTATGGTATGGGGAATGAAGTAACTGAGTGGTTATGAAGAATGAAGAGGAGACAAAAGGGATAATTTTGCTTAATAGGGGATAAGAAGGGGGAGTAGACATCAAGCAGCAATTGAGAATTTGGATGTTGCTATATACCAATAGGAGATGGTGTGTCTGACACTGACTCTGGGTATATAGTGTCAGAATTGAAACAAATTGTAAAATACCTGCTGTGTCCCAAAATTGTTCGATGTGTAAAAATTATCCTACATTTAATGAGCAGAAGTAACAAAAGTGAAGTTAGAGTATTGAGAGCAGAGGAGAGTAGAGGAGTGTTTTTCCTTTATAATTTGACATTTAAGACCAGATCCACAGTATGTTATCATTATGAACTATGACAGCTGAAACTATGAGTGAAGGGTTTTGTTTTTATGGAATAAAACCCTTTTGATATTGCAAAATGGAACATTGAGGAGCCACTTTCCCTGTCCATCATTTTCTGGATATGCAGATTGATTGACTTTGTCTATTTTCATTCAATAAAATTTGAAAAATGAGAGTAACCCTTGTCCATATGAGACTATCAAGCATTTGAAATATAACTAGACCTAACTGGGATGTGTTATATATGTAAATTAAACATATATTTGAAACAGTGCAAAAAAGTAACGTAAAATACCTCAATAATTTTTATATTATATGTTGAAATGACATTTTGGATATATCAGATCAAATAAAATATTAAAACTAAAGAAAAGTTAGTGAAGTTGTAGTTGTCTTATAGATCTATTTTCTCCATGGGGAGCAAATTATTTATTGTTTTTCTGATTATTGATGTGATAAATTATAAGCTTGCAATGTAAATGACTTAAATATTTAAAAAATCTCTAAATAATACATTTTTCCTTATTAAAATTAGATTAAACCAGGGTGGTTCAATATATTATTACAATAGGATTTCACTTTCCTTTTTTGTTTTTTCACTGAGGGAATTGGTAAACCAAAGAACACAGAATGCAGTGCTGGACTGCAGGGTTGTGTTGACTAGGGAAGGGGAAGTAGATGAGCATGAAGGCACTGGGTCCCTGAACATCAGAGAAAGAGGAATAGTCTAAATGAAATCTTTGGCCACACTTATATTTTGCTCAGTGATGGGTTGGACTGTGAGCATAAATCAAAGCTTGTCACATTACCAGTGCTTGTGTTCCTTTTGGCATATGGTGCTACCCTGAGTCTTACATGGCTGTGAATCTCTGACTTGATTTACAGCATAAAATCTGTGAAGATGAGAACTTGTTGCTTGGTACCACCTAAGAAACTTAATCCTGTTCAGTTTTCCTAAAAGATGCATAGGAGAGATTTTATACTAGTGAAATATCTTTCTTGTTTGCTAGTGTTATATCTGCATGTACAAGTGGGGAAAGTTTTGAAAAGAATGTGGTCAACTGTGACTACATAGCCTAGTGTATGGGGGTGCCTGCATCCTATTCCATGTTATACTATTAGGCTGGGAGGTTGTATATTTTCCCTTCTATTTTAGTATTATGTTCCTTTCTCATATAGGGTATTGCTGGTGGGACAATGATAGCAAGAGTACTCTGTTTGACTTGGTTCTTTGAGCATGAGACCCACTGAAAGCCCCTTGGATGAAGTTTATTGTGACTGTCAGGAGGAAAGGTAGGAGAGGATGAAATGAAAACCAACTGGTCTATAGCCCTAGCCAGTTGTCTAGTGGTCTGAACATCGGCCCACACACCGAAGGATCTTGGGTTTGCTTCCCAGTCAAGGGTATGTACCTGGGTTGTAGATTCGATTCCTGGCCCCAGTAAGGGCACGTGCCGGAGGAATCTCATCAATGTGTCTCTCACATCCATATGCTTTTCTTCGTTTTTAATTCACAGTAATTTAGTATAGGCTGAACTTTTAGAAAAATAGTTTTCCATAGATTGTTAACAATGTTATTTCTTATACTTAAGAAGAAAATGTCAAAATAACTTATTTTCCCTTCTTTAAATTTCTTATATAGTGGCAGCTATATCAAATACCTTCCATTTATTTTCATTTCTCTTTTTTTAAATTAAGTTATTCAAGTTGCTTGAACTTATATTTTATATTATTTAAGGTAAAAAAAAAAAAACACCATATCATTTGCTTTACCTCTCATGAAATCCTTAAAGAATATGACAAATAACAAATAAAATTTAAACTTCAGTTTCTAGTGATGAAATTCTCACTGTTTACTATATAACTCACATTTAACTTCTGATTCTGAAAGATAAGTTTGAGCAAAGTACTGTTTCTGGAGGGGATTACATCTGGCCCTACATTTAGAAACCAGTCTGGTATGTTTGAAGGGGAAACATAATTGCATAATTGTGTAAATTAGTGGGAAGAAGGGTTATCAACAACATTTTTAAGTTGACATTTTAATTTTATGTATTATATGTTCTATTCTAATTTATATACTTCTTGATTTCAATGATAGTAAAAGATATTATACACATGTTCTAGCAGTTGTTAGTCTCATGAATTTTTATAAACTTTGCTGATTCTAATGCTTTTCTTATGTATAAAAAGCTTTAAAAATATCTATCAAAAAACTTCTTGCTAAGAAATTAGCATTCCAGTAATATGAGAAGTATGCAATGTTAAGAGTAAAATAACATTTATTTTTCATGGTTCTAAAAGACATGTATGCTTGTGGCTCATAAAAAGAGAAAGGAGACATTAATAGTACATTAAAACTGTTTAAAAGCATTTAAAGTAAAAAGTAAAAAAAAATAATTAAATTAAAAAGCTCTTCTAAGACATTTTCTACAGTGTGTATGGGAACAGAATTTGTGTGGACTTAATCACTCTGGACTTAGTTGACAATATACAAAATTGCCAGAAACAGATCCTAGCTGAGCAGTAGGAGTCTAGGCAGTATATCTGGCAATGAAAGACCAAGAATATCTACTAAAATAAAGACCATCCAAGAAGGACAGACAACACAGAGCCCTGATGCCATTTTATATCGGATATGAGTTAGATACCAGATTTCAAGAAATAGAAAAAATGCAAATTTGACAAAAGAGCTGAACACTAAAATGTCAAATGCATAAATAGGACAGTGAACCCAAACAGAAAATACTCTGGAGACAGGCCAATAAGCCAGGACTATCAGAACAGGGAAACTGAAACCAGATAGTTAAACAGTAGTGAGCAGCTATCTAGAAAATCTCCTCTTCCCTAAACCAGGGACACTTAAGAGTAAGTGGTTTACATATCTCCTCAACCAGAGAGGGTAAATAGCTTAAGTCACCCTACTCAGAAATCCAATTAGTGCTATTTGCCAGCAACACCAAAGGATAGATGAAATTAAGAGAAAAAAATCTCATTTCGATACATCAGCATAAAGCTTATGAATATTCTATTATATCCCAAGACCTCCCCTAAGTGCCCAGCCTTTAAAACCCTTCAAAACAAAGATTCTGCATGTGCCCTCCTTCCTGGAGCCAGCTGGGGGCTCCCACCCTTTTCCTACAGGCATTCATTGCCTAGACTTTATGGGACCCCATGAGGCTTGCAACCAGGGCAGCAATGGGCAGTGGCAGTTCATCCCAGGCAACCCCTTGAACCTGTCCTCAAGACCCCTTTTTAGTGAGCCAAAGTATAGGCTCATTTCCCTAGCTCATTCTTGTTTCACTCCCCTCAGCTTTAATAAATGTTCTCTCAAATTCATCTGGACTCCTATGGTGATTTTTTTCCTGCACGATGTCAAGAACCTACACACTACCTACTGGCCCTAGGCAGACCTGTTTAGGGCCAGTTCCCCTTTCCAGTAACACTCTGACTTTCATCAGTGGAATGAGTCTTCATAGTACCCTGGGACACTGACATTCCACCAGGATTATATTTGCGCAGTTTACTTGGAGGCCGTGAACAGGTGATTCCCTAATTTCCTACTGTCAGCCACAAACAGAAATGTGACAGTAATCACTTTTGTTTCTTCAGTCTTCAGACTTTCCTCTCCTTCCGATTATTTTCTCAGCTTAAACACCCCTAATTTATTTCTATCATACAAACAATTAAGTAAGTAAAGCTACATACAGGAAATACGCCTTCCCTTGATCACAAACCTTTCTCTAGATGTTGCACTATTTTCTCACTTTTTCTGAACAGTCAAACTTCTAGAAAAAGTCATCACTGACTGTCTCTACTTGCTTATTTCCAATTTATTACTCCATCCAGTGTAATCTGGTGCCTGTCCCCAGATTGCAATTCCTCTCACTAGGGTCACAAAGGGCTTCTGTGGTGGGAAATTCAGCAGAGACTTTAATCTTTCTCTAAGTGCTACTGACTATGTCTTCCTTGAAATCACACCATCTTAACTCTTAACTGTTATCTAAATTCTCAGCGTTCTTTTCAAGGCTCCTCCATCAGTTCTTTTACCTATCATATCCATTCTTGAAACATAGTTTTTCAACTCTAATTACTAATTTTGTGAGCAATTAATTGTCTGTTGATGATTTCCCATTATCTGCTTAACATTTGACTAACTCCAGAGTTGCAAAGTCAAACATTTTATCTTTTGATTTATATATATTTTTTAATCTATCAAAGTCAACAATTAACCTAAAATGGTGAATAACCTCTATTTTTCCTCTCTCATACCAGTTTCTCTTAAGGTATTGCTCATCTCTAATGGTGATACTTGGAAACCTGGAGTTACATTGTACACCACCAGCATGACTCAAGTTCAGTTTTATTATTTCAAATCATCTTACAAATAAGCCGTTGTACTCAGCCACTTCTGCGTATAATGTGCTCATCTCTAATAGTGATACTTGGAAACCTGGAGTCGTATTCTACACCACTAGCATGACTCAAGTTCAGTTTCATTATTTCAAATCATCTTACAAATAAGCCGTTATATGCAGCCACTTCTGCTTATAATGAACTTAAACCACATCAACCCAGTTCTCTTCCCACTTGAGCTTCCTTCAGATGACCATGGCTTCGGTTGCTCTTTGGGAAATGGAGCTATCAAAGTGCGAACATAGCTCTGTGATCTTTGACCCTGAAGGTGTCATGTTCCCTGCAGAGGCAGAAGAATGGCACTCCCACATGGGAAGTGAGGATTCCTAGCAGAGTTTGTGGTTTGCTGAAAAATTAGAGCTAAAACCTTCAGACTGTGTGCATAATGACTTCTAGATGCTCACACACTGAGACAAGAAGATTCTTGACAAGCTAATCCTATCTAATAAAAGAGCAATATGCAAATTGACCATATCTTCAATCAAGCCATGCCCACAAGCCAATCAGGAGCAAATAAACCCATCCAAGATGGCTGTGGCCACTGAGAGCAGGGGGGAGGCTTGGGTTTCCCCAGCAATGGAGGAAGCCAAGCTTTCCCCCTGCCCTTGCTGGCCTAGGCCTCCACTCAATGCTACAAAGTCTCAATTATAGAAGATACATAATCCCAACAGAAATGGCAGCAGCCACAGAGCTAGAGATACCAGAGGCTATGGTTGCCTGGGCAATGGAGAAAGCCAAGCTTCTGAAGCCCTAGCACCTACGCTTTCACTCTAGGCTACAAAGTTTCAATTTTAGAATTTAAATAAACCCACACAGAAGTGGCTTTGCTATGGAGTGAGCTGGGCTCTGCTCCAGGCTACAAAGTTTCAATTGTAGACATAAATTAATCCCAGATCGCAGGGCCTCCACTTGGATCACTGGGGGGCGTGGCCGGCCTGCAAACCACCACAGGCCCCTCGCCCAGGCCATCCCATGGCCCAACGAAACCCACAACCTAATCTGGGACACTCTTCAGGGCATACCAGATGGCCCCTACCCATGCACCAGGCCTCTATCCTATCTAATAAAAGAGTAATTTGCAGATTGACCATCACTCCAACACACAAGAGGGCTGCCCCCATGTGGTCAAAGATCCTGCCCCCATGTGGACACAAGATGGCCACCACAAGATGGCCCGCAGGGGAGGGTCGTTGGGAGGTTCCAGACCTGCAAGGGAGGGCAGTTGGGGTTGATCAAGCCTGCAGAGGAGGGCAGTTAGGGGTGACCATCTGACAGAGGAGGGAAGTTGAGGGCAAACAGGCTGGCAAGGGAGCAGTTAGACATAAATTAGGCTGGCAGGGTAGTGGTTTGGGGTGATCAGGCTGACAGGCAGAAGCATTTAGGGGCAATCATGGAGGCAGGCAGGTGAGCAGTTAGGAGCCAGCAGTCCTGGATTGTGAGAAGGATGTCGGACATCCCTTGAAGGGTCCCATATTGGAGAGGGTGCAGGCTGGGCTGAGGGACATCCTGTGCATGAATTTCGTGCACTTAGCTTCTAGTTTCTGATAATTGAGGAATGAAGAAATGTCTCATTTACAGCATACTCAACCTTCAGGGCAGATCTGGGATGGTGAGACTTAATAAACTTAATATAATTCCCTGTCTTCTTTAAGATAAATAATCAAAATTGATTATAAAATTAGATATAGATGCTTAAGCTTCTTTATAGTACATCTGCCTCTGTCCACTTCATTAACTATCTAAGTCATGTAGACTCAACAGTTCCTCCATGAATGAATGTTCTCATTAGTTACAAGTATGTTATAAATCAGCCATAAATGAAAAGTTTGAATGTATAGTTAAAAAATAACACTTGAGATAATTTGTAGCAATTACAAAGTAGAATAAGAAATCTAAAGAAAATATTAGGCTTAGAAAAAAATCTTGGAGCTCAAAAAACTGAAGAGAAATTAGTTTCTTGATGATTTATCAAAGAAATTAAATATCTACTTTCCAGTACTTTGATTCTCTAAATAATTCTAAAATAATTTCTTCCAGATATGAAGCTCTTAAGTTAGTTTTAGTTCATTTCTTTACCCTAGGTCTTAAAATTGTTTGTGTGTATGTATGTGTGTGTGTGTGTGTGTGTGTGTGTGTGTATATATATATATATATATATATTTCTGAAGAATCAAATGTTAGTTTTACCTTGAATGACCATAACATTTGACCTTGTGGTTGAAGTTCAAAAATGTTGATGTCATAAAAATTCTACACTTGAATATCTTATTGTGAATTCTATTATTTTGGTGTTAATGACAATAATAAAGCAAGGTCTAATATAAGTAGTCAAAAGTGAATCATCCTTGTCACTATGTTCAAAAAAAGTATTTTTTTACATTAGGATTTTTATGAAAATATACTCTTTGACTTAGTATTTCACCTAACTGAACTATTTTGTTTTGCAGGTAGGTACTTTTTTGACTGTTGGCTTGAGTTTGACTTTGTTCCCTCATATTAGAACCCATAATGTACCATTTGAGGTCTCAGATAGCTGACCTTTAGTATGTAATAATATGGTAATCAGAGCTGCAGTCATTTCTCCTTGGAGAATGACAAGCAATTCTATGTGTGGATTTTAGTAACAGATTCCAGTGATAACTCATTTCTTCCTGCAGCATGTGGAAAAAGGACTTACATTTCAGACACTAACTCTATTCACTACTTTTGAAACCTTTTTTCTGACATGGAAACATTCTCTTTAAGAACATGAAGATCGACATGAAAATGAAATTAGTTCTTGTTCTGGCTAAAAAACATCTCTTGTTTTTCTTATTATAGAAAGTCCTGTGTTATGCTTTCTCATTAGTTTTTGAAGTGGAACATACAGTGGTCTTTCCTCTTTCCTAAGAGGCTACATTACTGTAGTTCTCCAAGAGGGACTCACCCTACTGTTTCTCCATAATAGTTTGCATTTCCTGTATAGTTGTCTCAATTCAGGTTGTGTTTGTTATATTGAGAAACATGTAAAATACCATGTGTGGCTGCTTTGTTTTTTTTTAGCACTTAAGGAGCATTACTATTTTAATCCTTTTTCTTCATTATTCTCTACATACACTTAATCTGTTCTTGCCTGCTTCATTTGTAATGTAGAGGCTTATCCCACTCTCCTTAGAAAAGAAAGCATAGTTCTATAAATCCTATGTAGAAAACCTTAGTGAAATCAAATATTTACTCTAGATACAATTAAAATCCCCAAACAATGCTATCATTAATTCTACAATGAGTTATATAAATTATTGGTCAAAAAAGAAATATTTCACAGCTTTTCTCATTAGTACTGTTGTCTCAATGAAACTGTATATCGAACAGACAACATTATGAAAGATGAAAGGAGTTTTAATAAGGAAAACAGATAAGACAGACTATATGAAAATGAAAAAAAGTGCCTTGTATTCCATTAATCCCTGAAATGATTTTTAATAAAACACTGAAAGATCTAGCCTGTTCCTTTTGGTTTTGATTTATTGTTGTATGCTTCATAAGAGATGAAATGTGTAAGCATTTGTCTTTTATGGGGAAACATCCCCTAATAGTTCCTGGACACACTGAACAGGCAAGGTCATGTGCAGGGCATTCAGTCACCTAGATTCTGCTCACAACAAAGCTACCAGGTATTTGTGAGACTTTTGTCAGGTTATTTTTTCTCTGTGTTGATGCAATTTTTTCATTCATGAAAGTAAAGGGGTTAATTGGTCTGTAAGGCACCTCTCTTGTCTGTGATTCTATGGATGCTATTATAAACTAGAGGCCTGGTGCACAAAATTCATGCACGGGGCCAGAGCAGTGTGTCCCTCAGCTCAGCCTGCATCCTTTCCAATCTGGGACCCCTCAAGGGATGTCCACCTACCCGTTTAGTCCTGATCCCAGTAGGATCGGACTAAATGGGCAATAGGACATCCCTCTCACAATCCAATGCTACTTGCCTGCCTGCCTTCCTGATTGCCCCTAACCACTTCTGCCTGCCAGCCTGATCACCTCCTAACCACTCCCCTGACAGCCTGATTAATGCCTAACTGCTCTCCTATAAGCCTGATTGCCCCTAACTGCCCTTCCCTGCAGGCCTTGTCCCTCCCAACTGCCCTCTTCTGCTGGCCATCTTGAGGTGGCCATCTTGTGTCCACAGGGGGCAGACATCTTGTATGTTGGAGGGACAGTCAATTTGCATATTACTCTTTTAGTAGATAGGATAGAGGCCTAGTGCATGGGTGGGGGCCAGATGATTTGCCCTGAAGGGTGTCCAAGATCAGGGTGGGGGTTCCCTTGGGGCGGGGGTGGCCTGGATGAGGGGCCTGTGGTGATTTGCAGGCTGGCCACTACTCTGGTGACCCAAGCAGAAGCCCTGTTATCTGGGATTTATTTATTTTCTATAATTTAAACTTTGTAGACTTGAGCAGAGGCTAGGGCAGGCCAAGGAAGGCAGAAAGCATGGCTTCCTTCATTGCCAGGGAAACCCAAGCCTCCTGCTCACTCAGTGGCCGTAGCCATTTTTGTTGGGATTTATTTATCTTCTATAATTGAAACTTTGTAGCCTTGAGTGGAGTCCAGGGCCAGCCAGAGTGTACAGGAAGCTTAGCTTCCTCCATTGCTAGGGAAACCCAAGCTTCTTGCTCGTTCTGTGGCCGTAGTCATCTTGGTTGGATTAATTTGTATACTTGCTCCTGATTGCCTGGTTGGCATGGTTTGTGGGTTTATTGGAGGTACAATTTGCATGTTACTCTTTTATTAGATAGGATACAGTATAAAGTAAGGGAATAGAAAATGTATACTCACATATAACTTAGTCCATGTTGGCAAGAAGCACGGTGTCTTAAGGCTCCTGGTTTCTTAGTATGTGCCATATCTGATGTCAGTAATTTCCCCCTCCTCTTTGCTGGCTTCCACCTCTCCTCCCACATCACTGCACTGAATGTCTCTGTGGACATAATTCTACAGAAAGGAAATTGGGTTAACTGTCCAGGGAATAAATTACAATGCTGGTAGCAGGAACCTAAACCATCTGGAAACTAATGAAACAGGGGTTGCAATGAGAAAATAGATGCTAAATCTACCCAAGGTGGTTATCTCTCAGGAAGAGAAATTAAGGAAATGAGTTAATGCACATATGTTATCCCCAAACACAGACTGATTCAGCAAGTATAAGTGCATGGAGTAGGTTGGATCGACAAGGGAGCATCATGAAGTGCTAGAAGCTGTGGGCATGAACAGGAGAAAGAGGCAAACAGTTCTTTCTCTCTATTTTAATGTCACTTTATTCCAACAAGGTATAAGGACAAAGAACAAGTTGCTTAAAAAAGTAATAAAGAACACCAAATTAAGAGATTTGTCCAGGTCTAGTCCAGAGCTTACATGCAGCAAACAAATACTAGATTAAGTATGGATTTCTATTTGTCAAATCAAAAATTGTAGCTTTTGGTTAATTTATTTGAAGGCAATATCTAGAATTTATTTAGCATAAAGACTTATAAAAGTATCCACATTTAAGTATTTATTGTTTGTTTTTATTGATTTCAGAGAAGAAGGGCGAGGGAGAGAGATAGATAGAAACATCAATGATGAGAGAGAATCATTAATCAACTGCCTCCTGCACACCCCGTACTGGGGATCGAGCCCATAACCCAGGCGTGTGCAATGACCAGGAATTGAACTTTGACCTCCTGGTTCATAGATCGATGCTCAACTACTGAGCCACTCTGGCCTGGCTCCCCATTTAAGTATTTAATGAGGTGATCTTAAATCTTAAATATGAGTTAAAAGGGAAAACAATTATACTGTTATTCAAATTATTTTTATATTTTTTAAATACAATTCTAAAATTTTTACTAAAAAAATTAAGTAAACAAGCCAAGCTGGTTTGTCTCAATCAGAGTATCAGCCCTTGATGGAAGGATCATGGTTTTGATTCCAGGTGATGGGCACTTAACTCAGATGCAGGCTTCATCCCTGGCCCCAGTTCAGGGCTTGTGCAGGAGGCAACCAATTGATGTGTCTTTCTCACATAGATTTCTCTCTCTCTCTCTCTCTTCTTCTTCTTCCTTCTTTCTGCTCTCTCTAAAAATATCAATGGAAAATATATCCTCAGGTGAGGATTAAAAAAAAAAGAAAAAATAAATTAAGTAAACACATACCATGTTTTAGACAGCCCAATACCCTAGATATCAGCACTATGCAGAGGCTGCTGGACAGATACCAAATCTATTTGGAAGTAATTATATTTACTACTGCTCTTCATTATAGATGGGTAGCTGCTCTGCTTTGCTGGAATTCATTACTTCATTTTTAATAAATCATTTGGAAACTGTCTTAGTACAGGTAAAAGTATTTATCACCCAGATTCTCATTCTTCAATAGTAATGGCTGCTCTTACTAGCATTACATTGAAGTGAAGAACAGATACACTTGACATTTTGATATTACTCGAAGCCACTGAAGTATGATATTTGATGTGACATTTAGCAGTAACTTTTGAGCTCAGGGCATTCATGAGGTGTTCATGATCGGAAGGGAGGAGCTGATATATAGAGATTGCATTGACTTCAGTTATTCATTAAAATTCTGAAAATGCTCCAAAATAAGGTGGTTCTTTATATTTTTTAGGTAAAAAGAGTTTACACTGTTGTGTGTATGTATAATAAGAGAGAAACAGAGAGAATGAAATATATACTATATGTTATCATTGCAAAATAGTTACATGGTTAAAAAGAGCAGACAAGTTAAAAAAAAAAGAGCCGAGAGGTGCTTGATTTTCAGGCAAAAACTTTCTTGCAAATAAATTTTCTGCATTGTGATAGTGTTTTATATCTAGATAGGAGTTTAGGCTGCACAAGTGTCGGCACTTGAAGCTTAGGAAATGCATGCTTAAGATTTGTGCATTTCATTGTATTTAAGTTTTACATTAAAAGTAAAAAAAAAGGATTTAAAATAAAATTCTAGTTAATAAGCATGATGCAAAATGTAGTGGGGAGTTTGGAAATTCATTAAATTAATATGAGTAGAGGGCCTCATAGGAGAAATAAAAATGACAGAATAACAGGGAAGCAAAGACAGAACTACAAGAGGGAACTAGTCCTACCAGACATTAAAACATAGGTCTGTAATTAAAACAGCTTAATAATGGGGCATAGATAAAGATGCAAATGGAATGAACTAAAGTATAGAAATAGCTATAGTAATAAGTGGAACTTTAATATATGATAAAAGTAATATCTCAAGTCACTGTCTTAGTGTCTTAGTGCTGGTACTGAGGCTTGGATAACTGGTTAGTTATTTAGATGTGTCTGTCACACATCAATGATTCTCTCTTTCTCCCTTCTCTCTCTCTCTTTTCCCCTCCCACCAGCATTTCCCTTCCTGTCTGTACTCAGTGGAAACTAATTTGGAGAGAAAAAAGTATTTTTTTATTAATTAACTGGGTGTAGAAAAAAGAAGAGGAATTTATGATGCATACAGCCTTAACTATTACTTAATTTAGCAGCAATTAAACTTGTTATTACTCTTTGTTGTTTTAAAATTTTATTTTAGTAGTTAATGCAAATTGATTTCTATGCTTTAATTTCTTTACTTATTTTATACATGAGACTTTGATTTAAATTTTGTTATTATTTATGGGTTTAAAATATTTTAGTAGATTTATATATCATATATGGTATTTAAGTTTTATAACACAGGAACAACGTGTAATTTTCCCTGTAGCATTTCCTTAATGTAAAAAATGTATGATATCCAATTTCAGCATATTATTGAGTATAATTTATATTGATTTATATATAATGATATTTTAGGAAAAATATAGTTATAGGTGGATATGTAGACATATGATACTTTATAGTAAACAAAACTAAAACATTGTGTGTGCCAAAGTAAAAAACAAAAACAAAAACTAAATTCTCAGAAAGCCCACATCTTTACTCCACACACACAGACTCTTCACATTGACCCCATTCCAATAAAGTGTAGTGACCTGCCTGAGGTTTGCTCACTATTCATTCTGTCCCCAGTTCTTATTTGTTTGTTTCTTTTTTTTTCTGTTTTTTCTTAATCCTCACCCAAGGGTATTTTTCCACTGATTTTTAGAGATAGTGGAAGGAAGGGTAAGAGACAAAGAGAGAGAAATACCAATGTGAGAGAGACACAGTGATTGGTTATCTCCCGCTCGCATCTCACCAGGGCCAAGGAAGGAGCCTGCAACTGAGGTACATGTCCTTGACCAGATTCAAACCCTGGACCTTTCCGTCCAAGGTCTGACACTCTATTCACTGAGCCAAACCAGCTAGGTCCCTATCCCCAGTTCTTCATCAAAAGGTTAGGTGGTGTACCTGGAAACAGAGCTAGTCAGCTTTATATCCAGGATAATTAAAGGGTGTCTAGGCTTAGGGCATCCCTGTAGAGTTGTCCAGAGTGTGTGCAGCACAAAGACATCCAGCTGAATGACTGAGTGGGTGCACTTGCTTATGAGGCTGTGCACTTTGCTGAGTGGTTATTTCTCACTGAAAGAAAGAGGGCCTTTTTTAGGGCCCAAAGGCCTCATATGCTTTTAAATCTGTAGTGGCAGGACTCTACTGTCCAAAGGGGTATATTTTTCTAATCATACAAAGGACAGTATAGTCTGATGATGGCCCTGATTCTAATTCAACAAGCCCGTTTAGATCTTGCCTGATCCTAGTGTCTCTCTGTTAACATGTTGATCCTATGATCTAGCTCCCATGTTATACCTGATTCATGAACTGTTTTCTGAGTTTGCATATCAGTATCTTTGCCCTAATGAAAGGAGAAGCCCAGTGTCTTCATGAGTGTTTTTATTCTCCTCTCTCTCTCTCCCTCTGAACTTACAGGTACTGTGCTGTTCTATTTCTGAATTCATCATCTGGAGTTGGTCCCTGTTATCTGATACTAGGCCCCACAAATATTATCAAATCTTCTTTTACTATATTTTCATTTTGCTTATTTAGGCACCACCTAGCTATGCTTTCACCCCTGACCAAACAGCAGGCTATTCTTGACATAGGCTTTTATTCTAAAGCATCATCAATAACAATTCTCTCTGGAGACAGAGCTTCACTTGACCAATTTGAACTTTCTTTTGTTTATCTTTAACTACATCTTCCCTCAAGAGTGCATGGTTCATAATTGACATACTGCTTAATATATACAGTAGACCCTATTATCCAAGAGATCTATCATCTAAGATCTCCAGTGGATGCCTGAAACCACAGGTAGTACTGTGCATACCATTGCCCTCCCCCCTCCCCCGCCCATACATACATACAAAAGGAATCACTTTTTGGCTTCTATTTAGCATATCCAAATTGCTAACAACATGATTGCTCTTGGGATGATTATTAAGGCAAGTAAGATTTACTTGGACACAAGAGCTGTGATATTGCTACAATCAATTTGATAACTGAGAGGACTACTATGTGACTAACGGGCAGGGAGTGTATACAGCATGAATGAGCTGGATGTAGGGATGATTCATGTCTGAGTCAGGAATGAGCTGCATGGTGAAAGATTTCATCATACTACTTGAGTGTGCAATTTAAAACTTATTAATTGTTTATTTCTGAAATTGTCCATTTAATATTTTTAGGCAGCAGTTAACGATGGGTAACGGAAACCGCACAAAGTGAAGTCATGGGAAAGGGAGGATTATTATAAATAAAGACTTTATATTCAAAGACTTCTATAGCTAGAAGGTTACAACACTTATTAAAATAAATATATAAAACATGCTGGAGTTTAGGAAAGTGAACAGTTGAATATCCCTGCAGAAAATTTGTTTTCATAGGGGAGGTTGATCAAGCCCTACCAGGAAGGATAAGTGTGTAATTCAAGGAAGAAAGCATTCCAAACACAAGGAATTCAGAGATAGAGAGAGATACCTGTGTGAGAGAGAGCTCTGTTTCCTGAAGGGACTTTGAGATGTTCAGTATTGTTGAAGAGTTAAATGCCACTGAGAGGAGAAGATCACATGAGTGGTGCTCCTCATATCAGGAGGAGCCTTTGGATTATAGCTGTAGGCAATGGAGAGCCATCAGAAACATTCTAATAAAGGAGAGGCTGTTTGTATCTTCATTTAGGTCCCAATGAGGAGGGTATACTTTTGGAATCAAGAATGTTCTACAAATGCACGTATGGACTCCATGACAGAACTTAAAGAAGAGGGGGTGGTCTACAAAGAAGATACAGTGGAGGGAAAGAATCAGAAAGATACTGAAGGAGGCATTATCAGGATTCTGTGACTCATGATGTTGAAATCACCATCATAATGTTAGCATCAGAGTTTCTGGCTTTGAAACTATGTGGCTGGTGGCTTCATTACCTTGGAGAGATGAAAAACTTGAGGTTCTGGCTGATGTGACTCAATGGTTAAGTGTCAACCAATGAAGCAGGATGTCATGCTTTGATTTTGGGTTAGGGCACATGCCCAGGTTGCAAGCAGGAGACATGCAGGAGTCAGCCGATCAATGATTCTCTCTCATCATTTATGTTTCTATCTCACCCTCTCCCTTCCATCTGAAATCAGTAAAAATATATTTTTAAAAACACACAAAAACAAACTTGAGGCTCAGGGTGATCAGCTCACTTGGATAAGCCCATCAATGAAGGCAGAAGCAAAGCCTGGTCCAGATTCCCAAACTATTGATAAAAAATCCAGTGTTATTTTTTCACTAACAAATGTAAGAATTTAAATGTATGAATGCAGTAGCAAGTAATTTTGTTGCGAAATGCTTCCACTGCAGTTATCACATTCAATAAACACATTTATTTTAGACAACTCATTGTTAAATACTTTCATAACTCTTTCATGAATGAGTTATATTCAGAGGTCACTCACAGAAAGGAAACAAGCTCACAACCTCATGTTCCAAAACAACAAAGGTCATCATAGTACTTACTTGAATAACATTCTTTTACTTTTAGCTACAAAGTTGATATACATCATTATTTTCTAAATACAGGACAGTTCTTCACAATAGAAAGAATATAAAATTTGCTTATATCATACTTATTTGTATGTCTTAAAAAAGATTGTTTATTAACTGTTGACATCATGGAAATACCTCCAATGGGACTATATGATTGCCATTTATTTAGAAGAGATTACATCTATGTTTTAATTTTTCATATAAACCAGATGTCAGCTGAGTGTATCCAGTTAATTAAAATTAAGATGAGGTCAGTTTAAACCCCAAAGGAATTATCTGGTGAAGTCCGGAGCTCTTTCTAAAATTTATTCAATTCCCCCAGTGGACGTAGGATTTTTAAATTGCTTTTGTCACTGCTTTCTCCATTTCTCACAAAGCAATCCAAATATTAAACCCGTCTTCTTCCTAAAATTAGAGACATAGTAATGCAACCACTAATGCAGTGCATTTGAGAGTAAGGCAGATTTGACGAACAATAGAAGAGTTGGGACTGCATTACAACATTGTAGTCCAACATGAACATTAGACACAACTCATCTTTAAAATATCCTCTAGTTATAACAACACTGAAGTAAGTACACTGACTACTCTCAGCATTGTTCTTGCTTATCACCTCTCTTACACCTTTTTATTCCTTTCTTTACTGTACCTCACCTCCTGGCCCCATGCTATCATAGCAAAGCAAAGGCTCCTCTTATCTCATTCAAAGCAGTTAGACTTTGTTTCCTGGGATTGCATGTCTTCAGGCTCCTGCCTGCCTCTCTAGATTCCTTGTCTAGGAATTCTCCATAACAGAATAAGTTTCTTAAGAGGCAAAGAACCTTACCTTTACCAGAGAGAACTGCAGCTTTTGAAACCTAGCTCCCTCACTTTGAAACAAGCTACTTAACTGATCTAAATAGCAACATCTTTATTTATCAAACTAGAGGCTCAGTGCACAAAATTTGTGCATGAGATGTGTGGGGGTGTCCTTCAGCCTAGCCTGCACCCCCTCCAATCTGGGACCCCTGGAGGAATGTCTAACTGTCAGGCCTAAAAGGGCAGTCAGACATCCCTCTCACAATCCAGGACTGCTGGCTCCCAACTTTTTGCCTGCCTGCCTTCCTCATTGCCCCTAACTTCTTTTTCCTGTCAGCCTGATCACCCACTAACGAATCCCCTGCCAGCCTGATTGATGCCTAACTGATCCCCTGCCAGCCTGCTTGCCCTCCCTTGCAGGCCTGGTCACCCCTAACCACTCTCCCCTGCAGGCCTAGTCCCTCCCAACTGCTCTCTGCTGTAAGCCTCGGTCCCCCCCTCAACTGCCCTTCCCTGCAGGCCATATCACCACCCACTTCCCTCCTCTGCTGGCCTGGTCATCCGTAACCGACCTCACCTGCAGGCTTGATCATCCCCAACTGCACTCCTTTGCAGGCCTAGTCCCTACCAACTTCTCTCCCCTGCTGGCCATGTTTTGGTGGCCATCTTGTGTCCACATGGGGGCAAGATCTTTGACCACATTGGGGACAGCAATCTTGTGTGTTGGAGTGATGGTCAATCTGCCTATTACTCTTATTAGATAAAATAGAGGCCTGGTGCATGGGTGGGGGCCAGCTGGTTTGCCCTGAAGGGTGTTCCAGAAAGAGGTGGGGGTTCCCTTGGGGCATGGGATGACCTAGGACGAGGGGCCTGTGGTGGTTTTCAGGCCAGCCACACACCCTGGCGACCCAAGCAGAGGCCCTGGTATCTGGGATTTATTTATCTTCTATAGTTGAAACTTTGTAGCCTTGAGTGGAGGCCTGGGCTGGCCAGGATGGGTGGAAAGCTTGGCTTCCTCAATCACTGGTAAAACAAAATCCTCTCTCCTGTTCACTCCATGGCTGCAGCCATCTTGGATGGGGCTAATTTGCATATTCATTCCTGATTGGCTGGTGGGCATGGCTGGTGGCTATAGGATGATTAATTTGCATATTATTATTATTATTATTGTTATTTTTTTAGATAGCATGCGTGTAGTCATATAACTAGTTCCTAAGGAATATTGTAAGGATTATCAACTGCTTACTCCACAAAAGACCATCAGAATAACCACTAGCTTGTCAGTTCTAGGAGGAGGCTATTGATATAGGTGGATGTTTATAAAGATTGGGGGTCTGGGTTTGTGACTGGGTTTGTGACTGGGTTTTCAACATAAAAATCTTATTGGGATTAATCAAATATGTGATGTAATAATTTAGGATTGATGGATAAAATGAAGTGAGAGTCTTTAGGTGAATTGATAAGCAAGAAGCTTGTCTAGTTAAGATATATTGTTCTGAAAAGAAAGCCATTTTCCCAACTGAGCAGCCTGTTCTTCTTAGAAGATGCATTTTTAAGCAATTTATTTATAGATTGGAAGTTCTGAAAGCATACATTAAAGCTATTTATAAGTTTATCAGAGGCTCAGTGCATGAATTCATGCACCAGTGGGATCCCTCAGCCTGGCCTGTGGGATTGGGCTGAAACTGGTCTCTGACATCCCTTGAGGGGTCCCAGAATGTGAGAGGGCACTCTGCAAAGTTGTTGTCGCTTGGCAGCTCCTGCACTGAGCGTCTGCCCCGTGTTGGTCAGTGTGTGTCATAGCCACCAGCCGATTGGCTGGTTGGCCGGTCGGCCAGTCACTTAGCCATATGTGTGTGTGTGTGTGTGTGTGTGTGTGTGTGTGTGTGTGTGTGTATTTTTTCCTTAAATTAGGACTTGAATGCTGGAGGATTGGGCCTAACTCTGACTGAGAAATCAAGGTTTGATAATAACCTACAGGAAGCAAGTAGTGATGGGCAGTCCTAGATTTGGTTAGTAGGTAGAGAGCTTATGGATATTCAAGGCAAGGCAAGAAGCAGAGACCTCAGCAGGCAGGCAGAACATGACTCTCTGAGCTCTTCCAGCAGAAAATAATAAGCAGAGACGAAGGAAAGCAAGAAGAAGATTGAATAGCAGGCAGCCACAGTCAGAGAAATTTTAGATTAGGGCAATAAATGATTTAGAAGGACTATAAGGAAAAGAGGATAGACTTTTGTTCCATATTGCAATCCTGTACAAACAAGCAAAGCAGTTCTTAAGCCAGGAGGGTCTAGACACCACATCTATTATTCAACCTGCTTTGGAAGTGAAGAATCAGTGGAAGCCTGACCACAGGAACTAAGTATAACAGACAAATTATTAGAACATGGCCATGGTCAGAATCCTAGCAGAAGCAAGGCAGACCCAAATAACACATAAACCTTATCTGTATTTTATACAGTGTTTCATAATAAAAGGATGGTATAATAATATGTGAATTTCACACAATTCCTTTATAAATTCATTTGTTTTTCTCAAAACTCATGTAAAGTAGATATGGCAGCAGTGTTACCCAAATTTAGGTGATGATAAAACTGAACCTTAAAAAGTCTGTTCGCAGATCCTAAATGGCAGAACTGGGAGGCACACATAGGTTTTCCAGACAGAAAACTTGCTCTAGTATGTTTGAATAGGAGTGATATTTCTTAGTTTGAGTGATGTTATAATAGAATAATTCGTAGACCAATTTTCTTACACTCTTTCTTTTCTTATCCCTAGCTTATTTATTTGCTCTGGGCCTAGAAGATGAAATAACAAATCCAACTGAAGATATGAAAAAATAAAGTGGAAAATGTGGTGTTTCTACACCTCTAGTTCAGATAATAACAAAGCAGAGTTACCACTAGGAAGTTGATCTGATGATTCATACAATAGCCTGACTGTGGAGTTTATGTTTCTCAACCCCTTATTAAATATAATCAGTGACATACAGAATGCTAGATCCTGGAGAGGCAGAGATAAATTAGATTAATCTTTTTTCTTATTTTAAAGAGTCCCTTAGTCCATTGGATAAGATAGATTTATAATGAAAGAGTAAAATAAGGTTATAAAGATTGAGGCATATATGCGCTATGCAAGTGTGAAAGGAGGCAGAGTCATTCTTTGTGGGGCTAGAGAAGAATAGATAAATTATCTGGTTCCCGATTTCTCTTTCCTCCAGTTTGTTAATCTCTCCCTGAGGTCCTTGTGGCATATTTCAGAAAGAAGCCAACAAGCAAGGGAGTCTTGGAAGCACATCACTAGCCCAATAATTGTCCTGCCTCACCCACCCACCCAAATGTGGAGAAGAAAACAGAAGGAGCAACGAGTAGCTTTAGTAGCAAATAGGCCAAGGATGAATATAGGATCTACCTGGATTTTAAATTAAAGTTATTTGGGGAAGATGGATAAAATATGATTTTTAAAAAATGAATTACTGAAGTAATTATAACTTACAGGAACTTACTTTTGAAAGGTTTAATAAAATGTAAATAGAAATCAATATATAGAAACCCACACAAATTAAATGCTTCATTTTTATGAGACCCCAAGCTGTTTAATGATTATGAAAGAACTAGTTTCCTGTTGCCTAAGTCTTCTTGGCATGGATGCATTGGAAAATGATGAAATTTCTCTCTGTACATATGAAGGTTAATGATTTGGAAACAGAAACCACGTGTAATTCTGCAACATTCAGTGCAATTCCCATAGCTTTTAATAATAAGAAGGTTATAAAAGACTTGTATTGTAAATCTTTATTTTTAATTTCTGTTATTAATCTTCTTTGATTAGGTGATAAAAGTTAACCACTGACTCACTGAACAACAATCCGATAAGTCATCAAACTACAGTGTTGACAGTCTTTGTTTGTAGTCTTAAACAGATTATGTCTAACTAAACCAGTATGCAATTATGAATCTTTTGTCCATTTTTCTTTTTTTGATGTGGCATATTATATTCAGTAGCTTATCTAAAAACATCAATATGGTTCAAAAAAGGATAAAATTAAACTGTAACAATCTGTATTCCCGTAATATGTGCATACCCAAAGAGAAAGATGGTAAATTAGGTACACCATATCACTGTACTTTCCAGTTCCATACATAGGAAACATGACCCCACCCCTGTATCTTCTTGAAAAGAGAATGAGTGAATTTATTTCTCATACAGCTGATACAGAGAAGGCTGGACTGACAGGTGACAGAAGAGATTGTAAATTAAGTAGAGAAGATTTTCCAAATCCAGGGCTTATAATTATGGGAAAAGGTGATATCAATTTAATCTGCTATAAACATAAACAGATATTAACCTTATGTATCTTACTTTAAAATGTTGATGTAAGCAAAAATGTTTTATTTATATACTTACATATTGAAATATATGTTTTTCTTAAAATCCAGAATTTCTGTTCATTAACTTTTCGTAACAGTTTTCAAGTTCGGCTGTTCATTCAAACATTCAAATCCCCAAAGGAGATATATTTTAAAACCCTATTACACACAACCACACCCAGACACTGAAATCAGAATCTCTGTTGCTGAAATTCACACGTCAATGTGTTTGAGTTTTTTTCAAGCTCATGGGATAATTCCAATTGCAGCCAAATTAAGAGTCACAAATATATCATTACAGAATTGAAAGGAAATAAATTTTCACTTCAAGCATTAGAGATTTAGCATATTTACACTATAGTGTAAATATGAAATATTGCTATGATAATACTTATGATTTTCCTAGAATACCAGATTTCAGGAACTTAATTGGACTAGTAGGCATCAACTACTTCTTCCAAATTGATGAAAATTGCTAGTGCAGTCTGCTACTTTTACTCTCATTGTGGTCCCATCAGAATGTCCATTTGCCAATCTCATTTAGATGTTTATATTAAGAGAAAAATAATTTCTTCATAAAACAGTGCTAAAAGAATACTTGGTCTTTATGTACATAATTTTAATGAAAGTTGATTTTTTATGCTCAGTTTTAATGAAATGATACTTGGGGAAAGGTTATTTCTCTTTTTAAATTTTTTTAAATTGATTTCAGAGAAGAAAGGAGAGGGGGAGATAGAAATGCCAATGATGAGAGAGAATTATTGGTCAGCTGCCTCCTGCACACCCCAACTGGGGATCCAGCCTGCAACCTGGACAGGATTTGAACCATGACTTCCTGGCTCGTAGGTCAATACTCAACGATGGAGTATTGTATTGGAAATAAGCTTTCTCTATTCCATTATATATATATTAGAGACCTGGTGCACAAAATTTGTGCACGGGGGGGGCGGGGAAGGAGGGCTAGGGAGGTGTTCCTCAGCCCAGACTGCACCCTCTCCAATATGGGACCCATTGAGGGATGTCTAACTGTCCATTTAGGCCCAATCCCAATAGGATCGGGCTTAAATGGGCAGTCAGACATCCTTCTCACAATCCAGGGCTGCTAGCTCCAAACTGCTTGCCTGCCTCCCTAACTGCCCTCAACCACTTCTGCCTGCCAGCCTGATCACCCCCTAACCACTCCCCTGCCAACCTAATTGATGTCTAACTGCTCCCCTTCCAGCCTGTTTGCCCCCAGCTTCCCTCCTCTGCTGGCCTGGTCACCCCTAACACCCCTCTCCTGCTGGCCTAATGGCCCACAAATGCCTTCCCTTGCAGGCCTCGAACCTCCCACTGTCCTCCCCTGCTCACCATTTTGTGGTGGCCATCTTGTGTCCACATGGGGGCAGAATCTTAGACCACATGGGGGCAGCGTTCTTATGTGTTGGAGTTATGTTCAATCTGCATATTACTCTTTTATTAGATAGGATATATATATTTGAGTATAAGGTTAATTCATTTTTTTATGATTTAAATGTGTTTTTTTCTAATTTTTCAGGCACCAGTAATATTTAAAATGTTTAATATAGCATATACCCCAGGGAAGAAAACATTACTGTTACTAGTATTAAAGAATATATTACTTCATTATTATCATTATTATTATTACTTTATGACCCAGAGTATTGAACTAGCTCTTTGACTTGAGACTTGTATTCTATGAAATCAAGATTGGAATTATTCAGCTTTGAAAATCCTTTCAATTCCAACATTTGGAGATTCTGAGCTTTACTTTGTAGACCAAGTAATATCTAACACTGATTCCATATTATATACTTGATCCTTATCATGTAAAATATATAAAAACTAAGGTGGATAGTGTTGAAGTTATTCTTATAATATTACAAAGAAGTTGTTTGCCATCTGTCAGGGAGAAGAGAGTATTAGAATTTTAAACTCTATGAGCTTAGAAACTAAATATATTAAAAAACAAAATACTAAACAACACTGTAAGTACTTTTTATGTACTGAACAAAAAATTATTGTATTCACCTGTTCTAAAATATGCATTTTGTATAGTTTATATGTCTGAAATCAGGATGAGTCTTATAGTCGACTAGAGGCCCGGTGCACGAAATTCGTTCACTCAGGGGGGTCCCTCAGCCTGGCCTGTACCCTCTCACAATCTGGAAGCTCTTTGAGGATGTCTTATTGATGGCTTAGGCCCACTTCTTGTGCTGAGTGGGCCTAAGCCATCAGTCGGACATCCTTAGTGCTACGTGAATGTGGGAGAGGCTCCCACTATTGCTGCTGCACTCCCCAGCCACGAGCCTGGCTTCTGGCTCCTGACCACCAGGGGGCAACTCCTGCATTGAGAATCTGCCTTCTGGTGGTCTGTACACACCATAGCGACCAGACATTCCACTGTTTGGGCAATTTATATATTAGCCTTTTATTATATAGAATGGTTAGTTGCTCATTGCCTACCAGTTGGCAGTTGTTATGTAGCTCCTATATTTTAAGCTGTGTGAACATGGTCATGGCTGTTCATATAGTCATACTTTAGTGAAGTTTTGTGTGCTGATTATACTCCCTATGTAGAATTGTCATGTGACATTCTTTAGATGGATGACAATAAGATTCTGTTGAGGGGAGGGAAGTTATTGTCTGAAAAGAAAGGCAAGGAGATCTGAACAAGAATTAAAATTAATATGATGAAGCAAATATTTATTGTTGGAACAATTCTGTATTTTCTTGCTAGTCAGTAGCTGACTGATTTATATAACTTTTCTTCTTGTCATAATTATCAGGGATCAACAGAGGGGGCATCACCAGAGATCTTATTATAAATACAGAAATTTGGGCCCATCCCAAACCTACTGAATCACAATCTGCATTTTCTCAAAATTCCCATTTAATTTCTTCACACTTTAAAGCTTTAAAACACTTTACAGTACCGAGAAAGGTACACAAAAAACATGAAGCTGATTCATATTTTGTTACTAAGATAAATGCTAATGATGTTTCTCATATGTTAAGCAATACAACCTAAAGCAAAGAGAAAGCTCTTAGAATATATGACAAATGATTAATGACCTCGATGCTGAGTGTCTTTTCATGTCTATTGGCCATCTGTATGTCCTCTTTGGGGTGGGAATGCAGACTGGTACAGCCACTGTAAGAAACACTATGGAGTTTCCTCCAAAAAGTAAAAATGGAACCACCTTTTGACCTAGCGATTCCACTACTGGGAATCTATCCAAAGAAACCAAAACACTAATTTGAAAGAATATATGTACCTCCATTTTTCACTGAAGCATTATTTACAATATCCAAGTTTTGGAAACAGCCGAAGTGCTCCTCAGTAGATGAATGGCTGAAAAAGCTGTGCTACAGTTACACAATGGAATACTACTTGACTATAAAAGAGAAGGAAATCTTACCTTTTACGACATCATGAATGTACCTAGAGAACATTATGCTAATTGAAATAAGCCAGTCAGAGAAAGACAAATACCATATGATCTTACTTATATGTGGAATCTAATGAGCAAAATAATTCAACAAACAAAATAGAAGCAGAAACATACATAACTGTTGCTACTGATTCATAAGCAAACATGACAATATTCATAGAAATTTATGTCCAGCCCAGCTGGTGTTGAGCATTGACTTATGAACCAGGATGTCACAGTTTGATTCCCAGTCAGAGTACATGTCCAGCTTGCAGGCTTAATCCTGGAGGCATGCAGGAGGCAGCTGATTAATGATTCTCTCTCATCATTGATGTTTCTATCTCCCCTTCCTCTAACTGAAATCAATAAAATATACGTTAAAAATCATTGTCAAAATAATTTAAAAAGATTTTTCTATAAGCTTTATTTAAGTGTTAAGTCGATTCTAGTGATAAAAAACAACAACATTATGTCACAGTTTATTTGAAAAAAAATTGTTTTTCATTTTTTAGTGGTACCTAAAATCATGGTGTACCTTACCATAGGTAAAAGAATAGCTTTGATGAAATACAGGCAATAATACCAGTTCAGTGTAATACAAACCTATCAGAAACAATGAATATCCTAGCTCTTGCTGATGCAAATATCATTGCACTTGAGGTAATTAGGTAAACTGACATAGAAAATGATTGATGTGTATAGCTTAAGATTTAGTCTATAATTTTTATTGTTATACGAAGTTTTCTTTGATAAATAACTTTTCACATGGGAACAAGAGGAATAATTAATAAAAATATTAACTACATGTTATGTTTATGCTACATTAAATAATGATAGTGTAAAGGTTCTGTAAGTATATATAATAGCTGCATTAATAGTAAATTAGGTCAATATTGCTTTGTCACATATTATAAATAAAAAATTAACATTTGTGAGTCCATTTTTTAACCACAAATAGAGTGTGATAGAAATAGTTTAAGAAACTAGATCCAAGTGTCTGCTTTTTACTTTGACCTTTTAAATAATTTATCTCTATTAATATGTCATTCATATTTTCTTTGTTGGCATTTGGTATAGTGTACAAAAAATTGATTTAAAACTCATCAATTTATTTCAAATGATACTGAGTAGCCTTTATTATCCTTAGGATAAAGCCAGTTGTCATTCACTGTTAGATTGCTTTCAGCCTGTATTTCCAGTTTTACTTCTTTATTTATGATAAAGATGATGATGATGATGATGATGATTCTTACCATCCTTTTTCCTTAGCATGCTGAAAGAGATGGGGTATAATGAGGCTGAAGAATTGAGAGTTGAGGAAAATCATGGAGAGAATCTTTCTGATTTATCAGGATGGCTTTCTAAGTTCATATAGTGCTGAGCTGCCTGGGGTTACAAGTTAGTTGATGAAGCACATAGAAACTACTTGAATCTTACTGGCAGAATGGGAAGAGATGACTATGAGTAAAACTACCTTTTTTGCACTACAATTTTTCTTTTCCTGTATATACAATATCATGTATTATGGACGCTTTATGTTTTTCAAATAAATATATGCTGAAGGAAAAGAATATGTATGTAATTTTTAGTTAAAGTATATGTACATTCTTAACTGGTTATATTGCAGGAGACTTCACTGAGAAAGTGAAATTTAAACTAATTTAAAAGATGATAAAACTATCAGTAGTTACACAATCAGTATTTGTTTTATTATATGCCTTTATCTCCCACATTTTATTGGATTTTCTCATTCACCCATGAATGAGACTAATTATAACAATGCTTGTTTTGTGCCATGTATTAGGTTGTTCATGAGTGGCAAGAAATGTTGGATTCATTTTATTTGGTGGAATAATTTTAATTCCCTAGCTCTTCAGAATATTTTATATGAAAAAAATAATCTAAGGTGAATAAACTTTAATTCTTGCTATGGATACCCATGGACACTTTTTTTATTCTATAATGATGATGTAAAATCACATGACAGAAATGTCTGAATGTTGACAAGTTCCTGGGGGTAAGAAATACCTGCGTCTTAAACTTCTGTTACTACCAGAGCAGTATGCATATTATTTATCCAAATGTACCTTTTGGAATTGATTGCCTGAAAAGTAAAATCTGGGCTGCTTTGCACAAGCAAGTTAAATTTTTTTCCCCTCAAAACATCAAGTTCTAATAATAATAACAATTGTGGGTATGCTCCAGGCACCAGCAGTATCTGAATAACATGAAAGTTTTCTTTAAAATACAGAATCTCAGGCTATAACCCAGACCTATTGAACCAGAATGTGCATTTTATTTTATTATTTGTTAATATTTTAACATTTATTTTAGAGAGGACGGGAAAAGGATAGAGAGATAGAAACATTAATGATGAGAGAGAATATTAGTAATTAATCGGCTGCCTTCTTCATATCCCACACTGGGGATTGAACCTTCAACCTGTCATGTGCCCTGACCAGGAATCAAACCCTGACATCCCTGTTTCACAGGTCAACGCTCAACCACTAAGCCATGCCAGACAGGCCAGAATGTGCATTTTAACAAAGCCATATTTCCATTAAAGTTTGGGAAGTGCTGGTGACCTGCCTATTCCCTGTCCTAATCTCAGATTTGATTATGTAGCACTAATTGAGAATCTATAAAATACATTCTGGCTCCTGAACTTTTCCAACAAAGGAGACATGGTACCCACCATTCTCAAGCAGAATGGAAAACATGCATGACTATATTTTAGAATAGAAAATAATTTGTTTTACATGATTCAAAATTCTGTGGGTGTATGTCTTTTCTATGTTCTCATGACTTTTTGAGTTTTATACAATAACTGTCCTTTTCTCAACAAAGGATAAAATTACATCCACTAAATAAATTCAACTGTCCATGTTTTACCTGGTCTCCTGTTGATAGTCTCAGAATGTTATTTTAGCTTCCTTAGACTCATGGAAATCATGCTGCTTGGTTCCCTGCAGGAATTAAAATGAAATATTAGTAATTATGCATATTTAATTTTCAAAATGCCAACTGATTGATTACTCACATTTATAAAAAGGAAAATTATTGTAGATGTGCATAAATTTTTTTCCTTAATAAGGACCTTTGAAGTCTAAAATTGTGCTATTATGGATATTTTTTATTCCAGCAATCAGAATAAAAAATGAATTATTTGTTAACATATCTTTCTTCTTTTCCCTTTTCCAGATGCAAGACGAAGGTCTACCCTGATGAACTTCCAAACACAAGTGTAGTTATTGTGTTTCATAATGAAGCTTGGAGCACCCTCCTTCGAACTGTTTACAGTGTTATAAATCGTTCTCCACACTATTTACTTTCTGAGGTCATCTTGGTAGATGATGCCAGTGAAAGAGGTATAAGTGTTTTTCCCACATATTTTCTTAAATTAGAACACTTTATTATGGTCAAGAAGACAGCTGGGAAATGATCTGTATTTTCCTTGTAATTATACTAACCCTGAAACCACCCCTCATCATCAGTGCATTTCCATCAATGTATCAAGGCAATCCCAACTCTAGAGACGAGTAACTAATTATTACAGTTTCTTGCATGATTCCATTTGGTTCTTACTAACCGAGGAAATCAGCCAAAATGACTTTCAAAAGACTTCCTTTCCTCCCCAACCGCTCATATGATTGAATATTTATATAACTTTGTGGATACTTGTCTTTTTTTTTTTTTTTAGTTCAGGTAAATACAAAATAGCTTAATGAAGGAGGCTGCATTTGCCAGTGTGGCTTAGTTTCTCCATTAGAGTCTGCCCTATTAACTTCCTGTTTTAGCCTTTGTCAGCCAAGTGACAGGTTTTAATTACTGTACATTAATATACTCATGAAGTCTCTATCCTTCATGTCACCTACTGCAAAAAAAAAATGTCGACAGGAGTTCAGCATTTCTGTGTGTTGAGTTTTCATCTGGGCAGCAGGATCGCTACGGTGTCTTAAAACAGTTTCAAAACTTCCTTATAAATTCTTATTGCACGTTACAGATTTTCTCAAGTTGACATTAGAGAATTATGTGAAAAATTTAGAGGTACCAGTAAAAATTATCAGAATGGAGGAGCGCTCTGGGTTAATACGTGCCCGCCTGCGAGGAGCCGCAGCTTCGAAGGGGCAGGTCATCACTTTCCTCGATGCACACTGTGAATGCACCGTGGGCTGGCTGGAGCCCTTGCTGGCGAGAATAAAGGAAGACAGGTAAGGACTCGAGTTCTCTCCGCCTGGGTTATGACTGAACCTGTCAGGACAGTGTTGGCTTTCCATCAGAACATCTCTTCCAAGTTGCTATTTTCAAGTGTATTCTTAGCTTTTAAAAAAGCTGTCCCACCTTTCTCCTTTAGTAAAGACCCTGGCTTAATAGTGCTGAACATGAATATTTGATTGAGAAATAGTCAAACAATTCAAATAGTAAACATGTTGAATATTCATTTTTAGGGGAAGGAAGTCAGTCTAATTTAAAATAGTACAATTTTGTGAATTACATTTTCAAAGCACCTTATTGTGTCCTCACAGCTGCTGTGTGAGGTGGGTAATGTAGATATTCTTACTTGTACCTAATAATAGGGAGGAACACATAAGTTAAGTAACTTGCTCCAGTTCATTTGCAAGTGATGGGAGCAATTCAGTTGTTCCTATTCCCAGACTAGTCTTTTTCCTACCAGGTCAATGTCCTTATTCAAAGTTCAACCCACATTTAGGATCTTAAAAATAAAAACACATAAATTCCACATTCCAATCATAAAACATATGAGCACAGCTATAAAGAATGCTTAATTATTTAAACAACATCGCCACTTTATACATAAAAATGAGGTAATATGAAAGATTGAATGTTACTTGTAGAAATTAAGAATCTCCTGGTTTACCTGAAATTATCTTTAATGATGAGGCTATGAGGTATGAGCTTTTGTTGAAGATATTCATAAGCATTGGTGATTAACAAATGTAATTCCCACGCACTTAGGAAGATAAGCATGTTAAATACTATCTGATATACAAACATAGCATTGTATAATACCTTGCTTGCAAAGAAAGTTCACCTGCAATAGAAAGGTCTTTCTAGAATTGAAGTTTTTAATTAAGCATTCAAGATCAGGGCTGTGTAGTGTGAGCTAGTCCAGCTATATCACTTAAATGGCAAGATTTGATACTTGCCACAAAGATGGATGGATTTTGCCAGTAAAAGGAACCATAGCAGTTGTGTAAAGCAGAAGGAACCTTTTAGTCAACTGCGTGTAGTACACAGCTAATAACATTTTTCACTCTGTGTATTGTACAATGCTCGCAGGAGGGTAAGATTGGCAAAATAAAATGAACTTGGAACATCTTAAATGCATTTCTTGGCAACATTCATACATTATGCTGCCTTTTAAAGCATGTTTTGTATTCTGCTTAGAGAGTTTTTAATATAATATTGTTTCAATATGTCATGCATAGATCATTTATTTTCTAATTTAACAACATATTTAAATTATAATTCTATGTCATGAACTCTACTGTTTTGTTTTACTTGTGAATTCGAAAGTTGCCAAAACTAGATAATAAAGTCCTAATCAAAGTTATTAGATCTAATTTCATCTTCCTACAAATTAAATTACTAAATTTAATAAAGAAAGAAAGATAATGATTTTGTAGAGACCAGTGTTACCAAGAAGTTTTTCCAAAGGTAGGTAAATTCTATGGATTTCAGAGAACTCTAGTCTTTACTTAATTGTGTGGAATATAAAACAATTGAAAATAAGTATTAGTGATGCAGGTGTTGCTAAAGCAGAACAAATGATGGACAACATTTATTTGTTTTCCACATCTATGTGCAATTCAAAAGCATATTTGTATGTTTACCTTCTCCCAAATATGACAAATATGCTCTGCTCTTCAGGATTAGCTACAACCGAGGCAAACTTGGGTAGAAGTATGTGTTTGCTGTGGAGATGGCACGAGTTTGATACTATAATAAGACATATAAACTGGGAGCATGGAAAGGCACATCTTGGGTTAAGAGAGTACTTATTGATCTCCCATGGCGAATAATTCATTTTACCTAAAAAGCCACCATCAAGAATCCCAAATCTCCTAGCTTTTTCTCTTACTTTAAGAAAAGATGGATTAGGGCATAAACACCAGAAGTTGAAGTTGTTATCTTTCTGTGTCTTAAAAGATGTAGGTTGTTACTATAAACTCTTAAGACTAGGACAGTTCACTCAGAAATTATCATGATCCTAATATCTTTCATGGGAAACATGCACTTATACTGTACTGATTATTACTATTTTTGTTGTTATTTCGGTTTGTTGATTTTTGTTACTTGTTTTTTGTAATAGATATTTTCTTCATAAAGATTTTCATAGAACTATCTCCTTAATCTAACATAACCCCTCTGAGATTTGAACTTCCAGTTCTAATTTGCAATCATGCATTCTCCACTCCCTGTATGCAATTACTTTTCTATAAAAGATATAGCTAAAATTATGCATAATATCAAAGCAGCTATACTAATCATGCTGTGGGCAGAGGTTTTATGAATAATAGACCATGTCTATCCTGCTGATTTAGTACTTAGAATGTTTTTGAAAATCAGCTTGAAGATCAATCACTATATCTGATTAGATTATACATGGTGGTATAAAGTTGGCCGAAGGGAAGATCTGGTAAAAGGAAATAATTCCATAGGAAAAGGGACAACATATTAATCTCACAAAATAATTAAATTTCAACACATCAACAATATTGAGTTGGAAGAAACATCTGTAGCACTTAAGTTATTATTTATGTATAAACTGGTTTTACTTCTTCTGCAGGAAAACAGTTGTATGCCCCATCATTGATGTGATTAGTGATGATACCTTTGAATATATGGCTGGGTCAGACATGACTTATGGGGGTTTTAATTGGAAACTGAATTTTCGTTGGTATCCTGTTCCCCAAAGAGAAATGGATAGGAGGAAAGGAGACAGAACATTACCTGTCAGGTATGTAGATGCTATCTTCCAAGGGTAGCCTGTGCCTTCCTGTAAAAATTCAGAAGTATTATAAATTTGTGTTCTCATTTTTAAGTCTTTAAAAGCCAGATATTTTTATTCATACACACATATGTGTCTTAATCTTTTACACTATCATCTAAGAATCAGTGGCTATATTAAATCTACTTTAAATTATTACTGGCAAATTAGCATTGGCAGAGGTCGCCAAATTTCTTTTGAAACTTAGTGTGTCCTTATATTAAAAATATATTTATTGTCAGTTTTATGTGTAACAGATATGTACTAGCCTTGCCAATTAAGGTAGATATGTACCTTACTGAAATGTATATGTGATATAGTAGAGGTGTACCCAAAATTAAAATAATAAAAAAATGTTTTAGTAAACATTCTAAATTTACTTGGACTATCTTCCTAGCAGATACAAGAGAAAGATCCATTTAGTCAATTTTATTATATTAATAATTATGAAGGATTTATTATTTGTTGCAAGTCATTGAAAATAGCTACTTAGTTTGAAATATTTATTCATAAAATATGTTTTCTTTAATAAAAATGAGAAATATATGCATCTTTAATTTTCTAGATAGTTATTACCCACTTTGTGAACATAAAATTATCACCTTCTTACTTTAACATATCATTTTGTACTTCTTAACTGCAATAAAAATTTGATTTTTCTGAATAATATTTTATGGGAGGAGTTCACTAGTTTAGCTCTTTAAAGATTCATTTGGCAAAACATCATTTAGTTAGAATAATAGAGAAATATCCTAACATTATAAAACAATATTTGTAGCCCATTATCTAAATAAGAATGTTTCCTAACCTAATGAAGGTTTGACTTATCCATTGGCAAGATTAATTATGTAACGAATTAATTAAAACTAACTAACAATTCAATAATAAAAGGGAAGAGCTCTAATTGTAATTAAACAGTTAAATTTGAGGCTGTTAACCCTCTAAAGGAGGTAGACAAAAAAAATGTGGCTATAAACAATTGCATAAAGATGTGAACTTATTATATCAATATTTAAAGTGTGATTTAGCAGCCCTGAAATCTTTCAGTAATCTGCACATTCACCAAGTCTTATTGATCCTTGCCTTTAATGATTTGAGGGAATACAGTATCTCATATTATTATTGTTTATTAGAAATTCGGTTTTCCCACATCATAGTAACATTTAGTGTTAGCTGATTTTTCTACTTCAGATCCCAAGTGAAAACTATCAAAGTACCTGAAAAATACACTCAAATATAGATGTGCTTATTCATTTAAAAAATGAAGTAATAAAGAATGTGTTTTGTTTTTTTTGCAACATTGATCATGGAAGTAATAGGATTGTAATCCGGCATGGTCTGAAGCTGTCTGCCAGGTGCACTGCCACTGGGGCCTCCTGGGAGGTGCAGAATCAGCCACCATCTGGGCCCTGCCTGGGACTTGAAAGTGCCCAGGAGAGGCCATGCTGCAAGCCAGCCCACATTCCTGGCAGTACCAGGACCAGAATCACTTAGCAAGAGACAGGTCATTCAGAGACCAGTTGGTGTTTGTTTGAGAGATAGTAGGAAAGTCCAAATCATGAGGCATGAGAGACCATTTGTATGGAAAAGACACTGTAACTGGCTTGAATGGGCCCACAAATTGGGTGGAGTGGTGTCTCAAGGAATCACCAAGGCTAAGCTAACAGTGTTAACCAGGTGGATGGAAACTCAGATATGGCACCCACCTGCCAACTCTGTGGGGAAAGGGCTCATCAAAGAACAATGGCCTCTGCCAGCACTTCTGTCTGGGAGAAGCCTGCACCAGAACCTTGAGCTGGGAATTCTGTTGTGAGGCCAAGAACCCTTGCTCCTTAGAGTGTATCTTTTTGCCAAGATTTCTCTCTTGATTTTTAATGGCCACACGTGGGTGTGAGGCCAGCCCACTCTGTGTCTCAACGCCTCCTAGAAGTCTTTATGTGGCTTCTTCTGTATACACTTATTTATAGGACCTCTGTTCAGCCAAATGTCAGGTAGTTATGAATGATGGTTGTTCTATAATTTAGTTGTAATTTTGATGTCATTGTGGGTGGTTCCAAGTGCCATATTTACCTATGCCACCATCCCGACCAGAACTACCTTTATTTTCTCACAGAGTGAAAAGGTAATTAAATTGATGATAATTTACTGAACTCATTCATGAAAGTAAAGGTTTACATAGAAAGCGGACATTATCTCTCATATTTTATTAACTAAAACATAAGATGAAATAGCTTACTTGCTATACTTATGTGGCTTTATTGTAGTAACACGGAGAGCTGATAAAAGCAAGTGTATTTTATTTGTATCCTTTAGTAACTGCACAGTATTTTACTATTTAAATTGCGGAAGGAGCTGGAGCAAAAGATAAAGAAAGCTACCTTTGCTGATGTGCCTAGATATTAAAGGCAAAAGGTTAATTAATGCATGGGTTATGTTGTAACAGCCCGCAGGTAATTTTCATCAGCATAGCTATCATGTGAACTTTCTTTGTACTTGTGATCTGTTATTTGAGGATATGATCATTTTTCTCACATTTATACAAACACATTAATCATTCCAGGTGTTGAAGACTTTTTTCTTATTTGATTAATAGAATTCTGAATAGCTAAAGTGATTAAAATGTGATTGAAATTTTAGTTTTCTTAGTGGAGTATTTCTTTTAAAATGTCAGTTAAGACAGAACTTCCTCCTGACTATAATTTGCTAATTCAGTCATCACTTAGAAATACAGTCAAGTCTCTGTGTATATAGAGAACCAATTTGAACTTGTGAACTAACCTTAGTTATACCACTTTTAAATTAAAGTTTATAATTGTTATTATTATTCTCTTGTCACCGGTAGGCTTTGATATTTTCATTTTGATAATAAATGGAGTGTGTGAAATACTTGGTATCTGTGAAGTTGTGAGAATGGAATAATAGCACATTTAATCCCTATTATTTAGTTTTCTTTAATCTGTAAACTCTTCTTAATATTTTAGTTGTTAAATTATATGACTTTTTAGGAATATCTCAATTATAGGTGCAACAATCGAGTAATAAAATTGTTAAACCAGAGGTCATAAACCAGGAGTTTGCATGTCAAATATACTGTGTAGCTGAATTTTACTTGGCCTACATAGTGTTTTGAATTTTAAAAATTACCACCACCAAAAAAAAAAAAAGAGAGGTTTTAAGAAAAATCTGGATTTTCAGCTTTTCTTGAGAGTCAGAATTTCTTGCTATTATGATCCTCGGTGCCTAATTGGCACCATCAGGTGGAGATGAGTAGAAGCTGTCCCTATAGAAGTAGCATGAAAGTGTAACATAATCCCCTCAACTCTATGTGTGTGTGCGTCCCTGACCCTGAGGCTGAGGATCAGTTGTTGCCATTTGTCATCATTCTTATACTTGGAAAAATATTTCTCTGAACCTGTTTTCCAACCAAAGGTGACAGAAATATGCTTATTGCAACTAATCAGCTCCACATATCGATATTATTGACCTGACTAAAATCTTTTTTAACTTGTGACTTTTGACTTAGAGGAAATGGCTACATTTTAAAGATTAATCAAGTTAGCCTTGTATGAATATACATATTCATAACCTAATGGAATAGCAACTAGTAGCACAAATTATCTGCCAGTGCAGATAATCTCCAAATCATTTAATTAGTTTGGGGGATTTATGTTTCCAATCCATGTAACTTTTGAGTTGATTTGGTTCTGGCTATTGGAATGAGTTTGATTTCATATGCAAATACACATTGTGCAGCATGCTAGGTTTTGTGCATACAAAGATTAAGAAAGTGTTCTGTGCTCCAAAGTTGCTCACTCTCTGGGACAGGTCATATGTATATTGGATGAGGGAAATAGACCAGCATATGCAGTCACAGCGTGGCTACACAGGAGTTAAACTATGCCAACTGCTAGAGTTGTGTGGGTTTCTAGAAAAGAACCCACCTCTATTCTTATTCATAACTTTCATCTTTTAGTTACGCCTTGTAACTAATCCTCAATAGTTATAAAGATATTTGTTTCCCCTTTAATTTCTTAATTATTAAAATAGATATCTTTACTAGGAAGCTACAGGTTACTTAGCAAGCCTATTTAATTTTTTTATCCTTCTTTTCTTATTTTGTAGACTTTTGCATTTAGTTATTATTAATAATCTTAATATGACTTCTTTCATTTTCACTTGGAGTACCATTTTCATTATCTTCCTAAAGCAAAATAAAAGGATTTTATTTTTTTTCTAATTCTTGCTATCATAATAAATCAAACATAGATATAATTATGAAATTTTTCTTTCTGATACATTTTACTTACTTTGATATTCCTTTTAGTAACATGTGACTGATCTCTTACATTTATTTTTCTTTCAAAGAAAGGAATTTATAAAGAAGAAAAAATTAATATTGTTCTTAATAACAGCTCAGATGACAGTTATTGTCCCTTTATATAGAAATATATAGAAATTTTGCATATCTATTTCTAGCATCTTTATAGTATGATATTACAGAAGAAATATTAAAGCTGGCTTTGGAGAATCTGGGTTTTATTTCAAGCTTCTCCAATTGGAAAATTACCCAGTCTTTTAAACTATTAAATGGAAAATTATTCTTGCTCCCTTGCTTAAGTCATGAAGTGCTATAAAATATTAACTGAGAAATGTATTTAAAAGGTGTTATTTTAAATTTATTCCTGATATAACATATGTACATTGCAAAATAAATGTGACAAGTACCTAAAGCATAAGGAAACAGAACACCAAATGAGCCACTTCTTTTAATATTTTGCTATATTTCTTTCTGGGTACATTTCTCCATCCTTTATAAATTGCTGTCTCATGCATATTTTCCTATGCCAGTAATTTTTTTTCACAAATAAAAATTTTAATAGCTCTAATATCTCAATTATTTACTTAGCTTCTCCTATATTTTCCATAGTCTAAAATCATTGGAGAGTTTGTTTACACTTCATTCTTGCCAATTGTGTCTTATTATCTATAGTTTGTATAGATAATGTGGTCTCCTTAGAATTATGCAGACGATAGGAAATTTGTCTTAATATCATTACCTCCTTCCAATTTATCCCCTTCGATTTATACTTCCTCTACTAAGTGTAATAAATGAAAACCATTTATTTTATTCTGAAAAATCCTATTTAATAAAAGATTAAGATGCAAATTGACTATACCTCCGATCAACCCACAAGCCACGGCCACAAGCCACTTCCACCAGCCAATCAGAAGCAAATAAACCCCAACAAAGATGGCTGCGGCCACTGAGAGCAGGAGGGAGGCTTGGGTTTTCCTGGCAATGGAGGAAGCCAGGCTTTCCCCCTGCCCTTGCAGGCCTAGGCCTCCATTCAATGCTACAAGTTTCAATTATAGAAGATACATAATCTGAACAGAAATGGCAGCAGCCACAGAGCTGGAGAGAGCAGAAGCTAGAGTTGTCAGGCAATGGAGGAAGCCACGCTTTTCAGCTCTAGCGCCTAGGCCTCCACTCTAGGCTACAAAGTTTCAATTTTAGAATTTAAATAAACTGAAACAGAAATGGCTGTCGCCACGGAGCAAGCAGAAGGCTTGGCTCCACTCCAGGCTACAAAGTTTCAATTGTAGAACATAAATTAATCCCAGATCCCAGGGCCTCCTCTTGGGTCACTGGGGGGCATGACTGGCCAGCAAACCACCATAGAGCCCTCACCCAGGCCGACCCATGCCCCAAAGTAATCCCCATCCTGATCCGGGACACCCTTCTGGGCAAACCAGCTGGCCCCACCCATGCACCAGGTCTCTATCCTATCTAATAAAAGAGTAATACACAGATTGACCATTACTCCAATACACAAAATGGCTGCCACCATATGGTCAAAGATCCTGCCCCCAGGTGAACACAAGATGGTCACCACAAGATGGCCAGCAGGAGAGGGCAATTGGGAGGTTCCAGGCCTGCAAGAGAGGGCAGTTGTGGGCAATCAGGCCAGCAGAGGAAGGCAGTTAGGGGTGACCAGGCTGGCAGAGGAGGAAAGTTGGGGGCAAACAGGCTGGCAGGGGAGCAGTTAGACTCAATTAGGCTGGCAGAGTAGTGGTTAGGGGGTGATCAGGCTGGCAACCAGAAGTAGTTAGGGCAGTCAGGGAGCAGGCAGGTGAGCAGTTTGGAGCCAGCAGTCCTGGATTGTGAGAAAGATGTCCGACTGCCCATTTAGGTTCGATCCTACCGGGATCTGGCCAAAATATGCAGTCAGACATCCCTCGAGGGGTCCCAGATTGGAGAGGGTGCAGGCTGGGCTGAGGGACAATACCTGTCCCTGTGCACAAATTTTGTGCACTGGGCGTCTAGTGTTTTAATATATAGTCATATTTCTTATTATTTATTCACAATTAATAATGTAATTTTTAATTTAAACTTATGTAATTTTATTAAGTTTTTCTCAATCCTGTGAAAATATACTTTCAATTAGAGGACGAGCAGAGATAAATTCTCCCGAAGCCTGTGAGACACTTCTGTACAATTGGATATACTAAAGCAACAACACAGGGAAAGGTCAAGGTTGTGAACAGAACAAAGACTTCCATAAAAATAGTTGAACTTTGGAATGTTCGACTGTCCATGTTCTCACCTACTCATGCTAAAACCTAATACATGTTCATTTTGAGAGAAAAAGATACCAACTCAGATGGAATCTATGAATTTATATTCGTTGGCGAAAAATTGAGTGTTTATATTATATTGATTTCTAATTGTTTAGGGTATAAGTTATAAGACATTCTTAGCAATTGGTTGAGATGAGAACAAAACAAGGGTAGCATAAAAAGTTTTCAAGGTGATGAATCAAATATCACATTAATATGCTGAATAATTTTATCACATTACCCAAAATATTTTAAAATATCTGGTGTCAGACAGCCTCAATGCTTATTTTGACCCCTCTTATACAATGAAAGTCAAAGGATAGATCAAATCCTGTGCCAACTACTGTGCATCCTCTTGGAAGCTAATGGTCTTATCAGTTCATAAGGATTATTAAAAATGATTAAGGAAAAAAATAACTGCTCTCTTTTGGGGAATATAGCTATTTGAGCACATATAAGGTATTTGATTCTGAAACTTGTTAAATTTGTTCTTGGGGAAGCATTGCATTTTTCCATACTAAGAAAAACTTTAATTTTTTCTTATTTTTTAAAATAGCTTTGAAACTATTTTCTTATTTTTTAAAATAGCTTTGAAACTATAGATTTCACAGGATTTAAGTAGCTTTCTAGCTTAGAGCTTAAGACAGCATAAACTCGTACAGCAACAGTTTTTTTTTTCTATAGAAAACTATATCATCTCATATGTTCAAGTGAGTGTCATGGTGTGTGATATTGCACTAAACTTCCCACTTTTTCTCTGTAAAAACCTTTAATCACATTCAACATTTGATCATTCATTGCTCTAATAAATAATTGCTTTGCCTTTGCTTCTTTTCTCTCCTGCTTTCTATATTTGGGTACAGGGGCAGATTAAGGAAGGAAGATAGGCTCAGCATCTAATTTTCCTTTGACTTTAAAACCTGCCAAACGTTTAACCCAATGAAGTCATTATATTCTATGGTATTAAAAAATAAAATTATTTTGGTATTTTACCTTTTTATGCCTCACATATGTATATGTGATGAAATATTTATGTTTTTCATTTTTCATTATGGTTTATACTATATGAGAAATATTAGCAATGTAGAACTATAAATACTAACAGCCTGCATATTGTGATATTTGACCAATGTAAATAACAGCTTAAATCTGAGCTATAGTCTCTTAAATCTTCTTTAGATTTTTTTTTCTCCTGACACCTTTGTTATTTGCCAGGTAAGATTAAATAGAATCCTGATATAGCAAAGGAAAAAATCGTGAAAAGAAATGATGTTTGTATAACTTCGAAGAAATTGCTCTGAAAAGCATTGCTAAATTTCACAAAGAAACATAGTACATAAATTTGGAACTGAAAATCAGGGAAATGTATTTTGAATTAGCTACCTCAAATTATTTGCTGTATAAGTTAAAAGGATCAACTGAGAGACCACTGATTAGTAGATGATGGAAGGAAGGAAGGAAGGAAGGAAGGAAGGAAGGAAGGAAGGAAGGAAGGAAGGAAGGAAGGACAGGAGGGAGGGAAGGAGGAGGGAGGGAGGAAGGAAATAAATTGTTTTTAACTGGACCATTCACTACTATTTGTGGTCCTTGAATAAGTCATTTAAATACATTGTTACTAAATTTTGTTGATCAAATCTAGGGATCTGTAGCTCTAAAATATTATAGTTCTATTAAGAATTATTGGACTCTAAAACCAATAAAAGTAAAGTTGATGGTAATCTTGGCAAACACAGATGTTTTCTTCTTTTTAAGTAAAAATAATATTTACAATGTGTACTTGTTGGTACTATGCTTAAAGGGTTACATGCATTATCACATGTCCCCATTTTATAGATGATGAAATTGAGGCACAGAGTTTTAGTGGCTTGCTGAATATCATCTGTGGGGATGAGTTTTGAACTAGATACTAAAAACTAGATGTAGCTGACTCTTAAGAGACTCCTTACTGTGTGCTGCTTTTCACACATATTATGATAATCCCAGTGTGAAATGTAGGATACATTATTTTCTCAGTGAAAATCCAGGCATTGTGTTTTAACATCACTCAGTAATCACATCTATTTTATCATTTAAAAAAATTTAACTTCTGGTTAAAATATAGTTATGTTTTTATGTCAACTGTTTTTGGAGTCCTTTAATATGTTACATTGTTACAAACCTTTATATATTTAATTCTGAAGTACTTTCACACTGAACCCCCAGAACCCCTTTTAAAAGTTTTAAGAATCTTGGGATCAAGGAAGACATGTTTGTTACTCATTAGTTTATCAGCTGTGAGCCAAGATTTTTGTTGTAGTTTTAGAAACAAAATTGTAGGTAATTTAAACTTTTAAATATATTGTCTTAATTGTCCATGAAATACATTGCTCGTTTTTAAATTTTATGTATTCAGTAAACATATATTACTAATCTAATGCTATTAAACCAATATATTAAGTATTCTTACACAAGTAGTAAAATGTATATAGACATAATATATAATATTGATTGCAGTCACAAGTGACTTGAGGCAGAAATAGGGTGTTAGAGAAGGCAGAAGGGAATTATTACACCTAGATTGTACTAAGGGCAGACTGCATGGAATCTGTGTTTGTAATGGCCTAAGAATAGAGCAGGTGTTTATAAAGGAAAATGAAAGTGACAAATAGATTTGAGCATATGTACCAAGGTGAGAAAGTGTGAAACATTTAGTAGAAAAAGCTAAACACTTTAAATACAGGGAAATAGTTCAAAGGATAAATGGAGCTCATTGGGTGACTCCAGATTCTTAGTGCAAAGATAAGAAGCTGGCATTTAGTCCTTAAAGTAGGGTTTTGAATATCTGGTTAACATTTTTAGAGAGTTTTAATTTAGAGAAATTAATCTGGCTGTGTTTTATAGAATACATTTTTGAAGCAGCAGTCTCTAAAAGCAAGAGGATTCCATTAACACACAGAAATACAGGGACTAAAATTGTATAGTGACCATGATAACATAAAACACAGGGAAGCATCAAAAGTGCTTTGGAAAGAAATTGGAAGTATTTGGGAAATGAATGGATAAGCCACAAAAATTAAAGTTGCTGAAAGGCATTTTCTTCATTTTATATTAAGGTTCTGGAAGGAAATAAGGATATTGAAAGAAGCAGATATAAACGGGTAGCACATTCTCAGTTCTGTGCTAAGCACAATAAGCAGAGTCAGAAAGATTTTTTTAACAGAAAATAACTAGTTATTTAAAAATATTTTTTAAAGAAAATAAAAAGCACACAATGCAGAGTGAAGAAGTGAGAAAAGAAACACAGATTAGGATTCCCACTCATAAATGTGACAATTAGAGACATATGAAAAATAAGTTTATAGAAGGATAGAAAGAGAAAAGTGTTATTCAGAGAACCTTGGGAGAACTACATTTTGGGACAAAAGAAGATAATTATGAAGTGCACATTGTTAGGAAACAGTGATATAAATTGTATAGTGTATTCATGTTGCAGATGTGAAACTAAGAACTTGACTAAGATCTGACAACCAGCAAAGGAAAGGAAGAGGAAAGGGCATCAATAAGAATCATAAAATGAGTATTCTACTTGGAAGGAGGAAAAATCTCTCTAGATCAATGCAGGGGGAGTCAGAGGTGAAAATATTTCAAGCAGGAGAACTAATGATTTGTGTTAAATGTTTTTAAATGGAGAAGTCCAGGAAAGGCAACCGAAGTTCAGAATCGATAAGGCCTTTCAGAAAAAAAAAAAGTTGTCGTAGAGGAGGGAGCAAGATCCAGATTTTAGTTAGAAAGTGAAGATTTGAGGGAGTATATAGAAAGCATCCTTTAAAAAATGTTATCCATGAAGGAAATAGAAAATATATGTCCCTAGTTTAAATGAGTCTTAGGATGGCATTGAAAATGTATTTTGATTTAGCATAGAACTTAATTGAAAAGTTTTATAAGCTCAAGGTGACAATCTAGATAAGTAAAAGGCATAAAACATAAGTATAATAGCAAGTGAACAAGTGGCTGAAAGAGTAGTCAGAAAAGAGCCAGTTGAGAGGACAAGAGTAAATGCTAGCCCATATTGAGAAGAAAGGAAACATTCTTGCCTGTGAAACAAGAGAAAGGGTCAATAAGAAGATCTATCATCTATCTATCTATCATCTATGTATCTATCATCTATCTATCTATCTATCTATCTATCTATCTATCTATCTATCTATCTATCTTTCTATCTATCTATCATCTATCTATCATCTATCTAATTATCTACCTATCTAGAGAGAGGTAGAGGTAGAGGTAGAGGTAGAGAATGAGGGAGTTCACATTTTAGTTATTGACTTAATCTCTATTTTCTACAGAAGCATCCCAAATTTTTGGAAAAGTTTCAAATGAGACAAGTGAGCAAATAAACATAGATAAAAGGATACTTAGCAATTTGTGGACTAAGCAGAGAGTCAATAACATAGACTTCCAGGATGACCAGTTGAACACATCATATTTTTTCAATGACTTTGTGGGTCGTTGGAGCATAAATAGATGAGGTAAAGGTTAATCTTAACCAGTCCTATATTTACAAAAAGAGAATGGGTTATGTAAGGCCAGGGCAGAGAAACTAGGGGGTTAGTCTAGTTTTTTCCTTGACATGGCTGAAGCTTGGAGAGGCAGTGAGAGGAAAAAAGCAATTCCTAAAGGGGATTATTATGTGAGAACATTGAATAGCTAAAAAACCAAAATCATCAATGAAGAATAAAAAATGACTTCCATTGGATTGAAGCAGGAGAGCTTATAAAATAAAGTTGTATTCAGAGTGGCATATTTCAGAGTGCAATGTCTTGGATATGAAATAATTCTAAATTATTTTGAAATTCAAAATGGTGGTGTGTTTATGGGGAGCTAAAATTAAGGACACTCAAGTCTTTTGTTTGAATGATTACATCAACAACAAAGATATATCACCTAACTTTATTATGTGCTGGGCACTGTGCTAAGTGTTTTTCTTCTATTAATTCATCTTCACCTACCTACTTTGTAGTAGGTCACATTCATAGCCATTGAGTTCTGTCCCACCCCCTCCATTGAATGAATTAGTTGGTTGGTGTGACATTGTATAAACACAATATTAAAAAGGATATAATCTCAGATAACTCAACTATAATCAAGGTCTTTATCTTGTAGGCACATGAACATTAGGCATATATAAATTGGTCATTTAATTTACTTAGAACATGTTGCATAAACACTGGCTTTGGCTGTAGATATCATTTAGGGAATGGTCTATAGACCATTTGAGAGAGCTGACATTACAAAGACAATAAATTCTCTAGCAGCTTATTTCCTCAAAAATACAGGATTTTTTTTTTTGAGTTACCATTTTATTTTTGTTACTTTTCAAGAGTAAGTGAAACTTTTTGAGTCATTCTTATGGTTAAATATGATTTATTGTAGGCATTCATTATACATTTCTCACACATGTATAGGAATGATGACCAAACTGTAAGATGAAAATCAATACTGGTATTTAACTTTAATGCATTAGTCCTTTATTAGCAAGTAGATAAGTGGATAGGCACTCTGAACTGATCATTAAAAATGCATTACTTAACATTCTTAAGCACTCGGTTGCATTATGACAGGATAATTGAAGCAATTTTTTGTTCCTCGTTTCTTTATATAAGCTTTTCAACACTCTAGTACCATATATAGTTATTGCCATAGAGTTCCAAAGCCCAGTCAGGTGAGGGTTGTGGCTACCATAAGTACCAAGTACCATCTGTTTCACTTTGTTAGTGTTTCTCTAATAATTCAGAAGGTCAGTGATGCTGTTTCTGATCGGAACTCAGCAAGACCAGAAGTAATAAAACCGTTCTGAGACTAAGAGAGCCTGTGCTCCTCCAACTGATGGGCAGTTAATTACCTGAGTATAAAACAGTGAGAGCACTGGGAGAAATCAGGAACTTCACAATCTGGTAGCTATCCAAGTACAATATTATTTGGTGGTTTTTCATTGAACTGTACTGTTCAACTAGAGGACATGAGCATATCATGTGGCAGAAGAGGATATAATTTCAAGAAAAGCAAAACATTTGTTTTTTACCAATCTCAGACTAGGTGGATGAATATTCCAAATTAGTTACTCGACCAGTGTTTCTCCTCTTGAACAGCACATTACAATTAGCTGGGAACTTTACCCAATACCAAAGGTCTGACCTCACGTCCTGTTAATGAAATCTGCATCTATGGAGAGTGGTACCCAAGCATGGAAATGCATTTTTTCAAAGTTTGTCAGGTGTGCTAAAAAGATTGGAAACCATTATACTACAATTAATGTTCAAAAATAATAATTTCCAATGTAGATAGATCCAGTTGTGAACAACTAGAATTTTCTTTCTTTTTATTTTTTTAAAGAATAGTTTCTTGATTTTAGAGAGGAAGAGATATGGAGAGAGAAAGAACAAAATCAATAAACTGCCTCCTGCATGCACCCTACTAGGGATCAAGCCCCCAACCCTGGCATGTACCCTGATCTGGAATCCAGCCAGCAACCTTTTGATACATGGGACTATGCCCAACCAACTAAGCCACACTTTTAAAATTAAATTTATAATAATATGTAATAAAGAGATAATATGGAAATTAACTCTCATGCCCTCACAAGATGGCTACCTATGACCAGACTAGCATGGGCATTAGTGAGGGATGACCAAATGACTGAACAAGCAGGCTGCATGGGGCGACCAGGCCAGTAGGGGGGTTAGGGAGGAACAACCAAATGACTGAGCAGCAGGCTGTGTGGGGCAACCAGACTGGCAGGGGGTTAGTGAGGGTTGATCAAACAACTCAACAACAGGCTGCATAGGATGACCAGGCCAGTGGGGAAGCCCTGAAGGGCGGCCAGGCCAGCGGGGTCGGGAGGATTTAGGGGCTACCAGGCCAGCAGGGAGGGCAGTTGGGGGCAACCAGGCTGGCACACAGAGGCAGTGAGGGGTGATCAGGCTGACATGACAGGGCAGTTAGGGGTGACCAGGCAGGCAGGCAGGTGAGCAATTAGGAGCCAGAGGTTCAGGATTGTGAAAGAGATGTCCCCTAAGAGGTCCTGGATTGGAGAGGGTGCAGGCTGGGCTCCTGGCCTCTAGTACTTGTATAGAAAGACTTGTATAGTTTACACATCAACGTTGCTTTAATGATCTTTTAAAATTAATTAATCATTTAAAATGAAATATTTGACTTCCTAGTTCTAATAGAGAAGTTTCAAATGTGATAACCAAAAGCATTTATTTCTAGGAAAAGTTTTAGCATCTGCGCCAAATTTACTTTAAATCACTGCATTGCAAAGGGATCTATGTTTCTCCAGTGCTATACGATTGATTGTGTTATTTTAGTTAGCTAAAGATGTAAAGCTCTGATGTTTGAAAATACTTTTGTAATTCTTATTACTTAACTGTCTGTAAATATTTTATAGCATTCAATATTTTTCATATTTAAGTAGGCTATCGATATTTCCATGGAAAAACCATTTTCACATGAAAATGATTTATAATCAGATGACATAAGATCACAACTGGCAGTTTCATGATTAGTAATCTCTTAAAGGGTGGTACAAAGAGCACTAACTTCTCTTCACTTTGGCTTTCAAAAGGAATGTCCATGCCCTCCTCTTAAGTGCCCTGTGTTCCTTCCGTGTGTCTGTATGATCTCCTACAACAAAAAGAGGCTAATATAAATTTCAGTTTTACAGAAAATATGATAAAATGCTATCTATTAATTCTAAAACCTCTTACACCTTGGCTTTATGTTTTCAGTTTAAGATTTTTGAATAGTATTATTTTTAATGTAAAATGTCTCAAAGATATTTGCTTCAGTCATTAAACTCCACATATTGTTTTCAAAAGATATTCTTTTCTTTTTGTTTTGTTTTTTTTCAACTAGGACCCCTACTATGGCTGGTGGCCTATTTTCTATTGACAGAAACTACTTTGAAGAGATAGGAACTTACGATGCAGGAATGGATATCTGGGGTGGAGAGAATCTTGAAATGTCTTTTAGGGTAATTGCCTTTTCCTTTATTTTTTGACTCTAAACATACTATGCTGTTGCATGCACACATAGACCTAGTTGTTTATTTTGGAATCTTTTTTGTAAAGTGATGCAAATTACTGATCTGTTGGTCATTTTAACACTTATTTAAAAGATTTGCTAGAGTCTTTTGCATGCAATATTTACTGTTAAATGGGAAATTTTAGGTATTTTTTAAGTTTTAAAAAATAATTATTTTATTCATAGTACAAAGACATTGTCTTTCAAGTGTTTGAAATAAAGACAGACTTTTTTTTTCAATAAAGCAGATCCCTATAAAATCAATGTGTATTTTGGTACTAAAACCATGTTATCTGAATTTGCAAGTGCTGCCTGAGGTTATTCTCCAATAATTTTAACAATAATCTGGTGAAAGGATTTCTGTATAATTCTGTGTGTAGCATGACTACTTTTACAATCATAGACATTGTTTGATGAATCAGTTTAAATAATGCAAGTTCACTTATTAAATGAACCTTCTAGGTAAATAAAAATTAAGAATTATCCCCTCATATATATGATTTAGGAAACATATGAATATTTTTTAACATTTTGTTATACTCATAAATTTAAAATACGACACATAAATGTGCTTTCATGCTCTCAAATAAGTGCTAACATACTGTTGTTTTTTCTTCAAAGCACATATGTTATCATTTTAAGTGAAATAAGTTAGTAGCACTGTTATTTTTTCCATTTTAGAATTTAACATGAAATATGCAAAACACTATTGTTTGCCAAAATTATATGTGCAGTGAAATTATTAGAGTTTAGATATATTTATCAATGATATATAGATTTATATATATACTTTGGACAGTAAAGTTTGTTTTTCACTTACAAAATATAATAATGTTCTGTAAGAAAAATGTTCCGAATTGAAACTAAGAATTACTTTGAATTTATATAATATGGACCTTAATGGATCTTGCATAATCTGAATTATTTTATAAGTACTAGTTATACAATTGTTTGCCTATAAACCTTTCTTATAGTCAGAAGTCTGAAAACATCATTAGTTAATGGAATTTTATTCTTTCTGTATTTGCTTATATATTTATAGTCTATTGCAACTTCCTCTACAGTTTTAGTATAGTACTCAGGAATGTGTTCTTGCATCAGGCACATGATGCATCTTTGCACAACCATTGGGGACATTTGGAGACCTAACATTTTTACTTCATGGGGTTCAGAAAGTGCAGAGAGCAACAAATGGCAGTTAAGAAAAGGAAGAAGAAAAGAGGAGGAAAGAAGGAGGGAGGGAGGAGGGAAGGAAGGAAAGAGGAAGTAAGTTCAAACCTTAAAATCAGTTTGCTCTTAATCTTAGATGTAATGTGAGAGTATTTATATATTAATAAATCAAAATTCTTTGGATATTGCACTGAGATTATGTAAGGAAAAAATCAACATGGGAATGTTATTATTATCTGTGAGTTTACTGCCCACCTTTTTTCATTCTTTTCTAAGATTCATTTTCACATCTATTCTTCTTGCCTGTTAAGCATGATTCTCTGCCAATGGACTCCCATTGCTTTTAATACATAGCTCCAGTATTGGGTGGATAATCTTTATCTGATTTAAAGATGGGCTTAGGAGTAATTCAGTGTAACTAAACAGAAGAACATGATCTGAAAATGCTGCAGAAGTTTAAATGTATCAAAAAGGAAGACTTGAGAATATGAAATTTGAAAATTTGATAATATTTGATGCAGATACCAAGGGGACAGTGTGAATGCAACTAGTGCCCTAAGTATGATCAGATCCCTATCCTATCTAATAAAAGAGTAATATGCAAATTGACCATACCTTTGTTACACCCACCAGCCATGCCCACCAGCCAATCAGGAGCTGGGGCAGAGCCAGCCAGCAAGTGTACGGCACAGGCTGTGGAGGTGGGGCCAAGGTGGCCTGGGTCACGGGGGAAGCCCTGAGGCAGCCTGGGCCATGGGGGGGTCAGGGCCAAGGCAGCCAGGGCTGGGGGGGCGGGGCTGAGGCACTGCGCTGGGCCACAGGGGAGGCGGCCAGGGCCACAAAGGGCGTGGCTGAGGCAGCCAGGGCTGAGGAAGGTATGGCCAAGGCAGCCAGGGTCGTGGGAGCGGGGGGTCGAGGCCGCCAGCGTGCACTGGCCAGGTAGAAGTCCTGAGCTGGGGAGGTGGGGCTGAGGCCCATGCTAGCCGGGTGCCAGCTGGCTGAAGCAAAGGCCCGGGCACAGTGGGGAAGTGTGGCTGGGATGGAGCCAGCCATTGGCCCCATTTCAGGGTGATGGGTGGGTGCCATTGGGCAGGTTGGAGGTGAGTGGTCAGTAGGACATCCCCTGAGGGCTCCCAGTATGTGTGAGGGGGCAGGTTGGGCTGAGGGATCACCTACCCCCACTGCACAAATTTCGTGCACCGGGACCCTAGTGAAATGGTATAAGAGGTTTACTGTGATTGGTTTCTGGTTGCTGAGACCACAGAAAATGAGTAAGATATAATGCTTTTACTTTCAAAAAGCCACATTTCTATGAGAGAGATACATAGTTATTATTGACAATAAAATATGATTTCCTAAAAAGAAATTTATGTATAAGGTGTCTTTGTCATGTAGGCAAATCATTTAACCTCAACTGTGGAAAGGTGATTGTAATCATAGTGAAATTCTATTTTGCAGCTCTAGTTTATTTGGTTTGAGGGTAATTAGAAAACAGAGAAATATTAAGGGCTTGCAAAATATCATGAGTCTAACTAGCCTTACAGAAGTTTAAGCAAATTGAAAGAAATGCAACTTGCAGATTTATTTATAACAGTATCACTTGGTCTTTGATGCCCAGAATACTGAGACATTGAAAATTTGATGAAAACTCTAGATCTCCCAAGAGAGAAGCATTGAGTCTCTTACTACAATAGGTTTAAACAGTTTCATAGGGTTGAAGAATTCCTTGAAGTGTCAGGATAAATACAATTTGGCAAAAAAAAAATATTAGTGATTTCTAATATTTATAGGACTATTAAGTGGAATAGTTGAGAATTGAACCCCAGTGTTCTGAGACCTTCAGCTATGGTGCTAATTACCACACTGCTAACACTTCATTAAGGTTCATCCCTCCATAACATGTCACTCTTAACTGCTGATGATATTATCAGGAGAGAGAGGAGAAGCTAATATGCAAATGTGATCTTCCTCCACACTTTTGAAGTGGCTGCCTCATCTAGTGATCTTACCTTCCTGGTACAGGCTTTAGTCTCCTTTGTCTATAACATACGTACATCTGATACCAGCGGGACTGATATATACTCCTGAAAGCTTATTCTCAGATATTGCTCTCTACTTCATTCCACAACAATCATCCCAATAACATAAATCCTAAGAATACTGTCTAAACAGAAATGTTGATCTATTTGCTGACATTTATTGAGTTTTCATTCAGTCAGTTCATGGGATACAGTAGTGAATAAAACAGACAAAATGGTGTGTCCTTATGGAAATTATATTTTAGAGAAGGAGACAGACGATGAACAAGGGAAGTAAAATACAGGGGCGGACAAATGTAAGTTTACAGTTGTAAGTGAAACAGTTTATTCTTGTATTATTATTTATTAATTATTTTATTATTTTCTACATGAACCACTGTAAACTTATTTTGTCCACCCCTGTCCATTAATATATTGGTGATAGAGTTAAAGAGAAAAAATAAGGGAGAGGAATATGAAATGTTAGATGTTGGAGATTGGTAGGAGTTGAAATTTTAGATAGGAGAAACTCAGAAATGCATATCCATATAAAAGAGTTGATAAAAAAGTGAACCCATGATAATATATGTTTATCATAAAAGTGTCATCTTTAAGTAATATCTATGATGTCAGCATAAATGCCACCCAACAAGCATCACCAGCAAAAGACCTTGCCTTTCATGAGTAATAGCACAGGAGCACTATTTCCAAGAATGCAAAATATTTTGTTCATTTTAAAATGAGATAGTTTGCTATTGTTGAGGCAATTGAGGTCATGGGGGAGAAAAGTGAAAAGTCATCAAGGGACACAGAAGAGTGTCCCACAGCCATGAATTATAGACTAACAGTTATAAGAATGACCTAGGAGTCTGACAGCCTGAAATCAAGTTCTAGCTCTGACATTGATTAGCTGTACTGGAGGCCCAGTGCATGAAATTCATACACTGGAGGTGGGGGAGGTGTCTCTCAGCCTGGCCTGTGGCCTCTCACGGTCTGTGAGCCCTCGGGGCTGTGCTTGCCAGCAATTAGCTCACCTCAGGCTTTCTGGTTGAGTAGCACTCCCCCTGTGGGAGCACACTGACCACAAGGGGGCAGCTTCTTTGCTGAGCATCTGCCTCCTGGTGGTCAGTGTGTGTCATAGGGACCAGCTGTTGCACTGTTTGGTTGATTTGCATATTAGCCTTTTATTATATAGGATCATTTGGGCAAGGTAGTATGTCTTCTAAGCTCTAGTTTCTTCATATCTACAATAAGAAAGTTTGTAGCACTTTCCTGATATACTTTCAGAGATGATTAAATAAAACATTGTATATAGTATTGAGCACCCCAATGACCACACATATAGTAAAGTATGTAATAAAAGGCAGCAATTGTTGTTGTGGCTATAAGCTGTGTAACTTTGAGTTAGTCCTGACACTCTTGGCCTCACTTAATAAACACCCTTGCCCTTAAAAATCAGTTCTTGACCATAGATAATTAATGAATAGAATGTATATAAAAATACCTTTAAACCTAGAATATAAAATAGTTACATAAAATACTACTTCTCTAATTGTTAGTTAAAATGTGGTTCTAAAACTTCCCTGCCCAGAAAAGAGATTAAATTTTTAAAATAAATCAGTATTGTTCAGATTACTACACTTACTTCTCTTCCCCTCAACTCCTTTCCACCCAGTTCCCACCCTATCCCATTCTCTTTCCCGCCTCATTGTCCTTGTCCATAGGTGTAAGATTTTTGTCCAATCTCTTCCAGCGCCCCCCACACTACCTTTCCCCCAAGAGTTGTCAGTCCATTCCCTTTCTATGCCCCTGATTCTATTATATTCACCAGTTTATTCTGTTCTTCAGATTTTTTATTCACTTGACTTTTAGATTCACTTGTCGATAGATACGTTTTTGTTGTCACTTTGTTGTTTGTACTTTTATCTTTATCTTTTTCTTCTTCTTCGAAGAGAATATCCTTCAGCTTTTCATATAATACTGGTTTAGTGGTGATGAACACCTTTAGTGTTTTCTTGTCTGTGAAGCTCTTTATCTGACTTTCAATTCTGAATGATAGCTTTGCAATCTTGGTTGTAGGTTCTTGTTACTCACCACTTTGTATATTTCTCGCCTCTTCCTTCTGGCCTGAAAAGTTTCTGTTGAGAAATCATCTAACAGTCATATGGATACTCCCTTGTAGGTAACTGTTTTTCTCTTGCTGCTTTTAATATTCTTTCTTTGTATTTTGCCCTTGGCATTTTTATTATGATGTGTCTTAGTGTGGTCTCTTTAGCATCTTGTTGTGGGTTCTCTGCACTTCCTGGACTTGTAAGTGTATTTCTTTCACCAGGTGGGGGAAGTTTTCTGTCATTATTACTTCAAATTGGTTTTCAATATCTTGCTCTCTCTCTTCTTCTGGCATCCCCATAATTTGGATGTTGTTATGCTTCAAGTTGTCCCAAAGGCTCCTTACAGTATCTTCATATTTTTGGATTCTTTTTTGCTTTTTTGCTTTTCTGGTTGGGTGTTTTTTGCTTCTTCGTATTTCAAATCTTTGCCTTGATTCTTAGGATTCTCTAGTTTGCTTTTGGATCTCTGTATATTATTCTTTATTTCAGTGAGTGTATGCTTAATTTCTGATTGTTTCTTTTTCATATCCTTGAAGGTCTCATTAAATTTCTCAGGGGTTTCTAAAAGATTCTTGAGTAACCTTATAACCATGGTTTTGAACTCTACATCTAGTATTTTGCTTCCATCCATTTTTTTCATATGTAAAATGTTTATTTGTTTCTACATTTTGGCTGCTTCCCTGTGTTTGTTTCTATGTACTGGGTAGCTGCTGTTTTCTTGAGTTGATAGAGTGGTTTTGTGTGCTAGGTGTCCTATAGGGCACAGTGTCTCAGCCTCCCCAGTCACCTGAGGTGGATTCTCTTGGTGCACTACTTTTTGGGCTGTTTGCACAGTCTTGTTGTAGTTAAGTCTTGATTGCTGTTGATGTCACTGGGAAGAATTGACCTCTAGGCCAATTGGCTGTGGTGACCAGCTATGTCTGCACTGGAAGATATGTTGCACAGGGGACAGCCTTATGGGCAGGACTTGCTTCAGTGGGGCTTTGGCTCACTGAGTCTGCCCCTTGAGTGTCTCTTATGGATATGAAAAGTTGTAATCCAGTATGGTCTCACTCTGACCACTGTGTACACTGGCTAGTGGATATATAAGGAGATGCAAGGTCAGTCACTGTCTGGGGCCACCCAGCAGGCGGTACAGAAATGTCTGCAGATGTCACCTCTTTATATGGGGGTTGGAAGTGCCCAGACAAGGCCCAGCTGTGAAGCAAGGCAGTAGGCTTTCTTATGAAATCTCTAGGGCTCTCTAACCCAGCTGCAGTACCTTTTAAATCAAAGAACAGGCCATTCATAATCAAAAGCCTCTGGGCATAGCTTGGGTGGTGAGATTGTAAATTGGGTGGGGCTTGGTCTCTGGGAATCACCAGGGCAGAGCAAACAACAGTGGCTGCCCTGAACCAGAGAAGTCCCTGGTTCTCCAAGTCCTGTGACCACACGCAGGAACAGTTATCTCTCCAAGCACCTCTAAGAGTAAGCCACCCTCGAGTTCCTGCCCCAATGCCAGACAGTCCAGTTTCTCCACATATGTGCCTGAGTCCCCCAAAGTCTCACCTGGAACTGGAGTTCAGAGCAAGTGGGAGCTTGTATCTCCCTCCTGATTAAAAGAGCAGCACATTCCATGCCTCTGCACCTCTTACCAGTCTCAGTGAGCTTTCTTCACCTCTCTAGTTGTGGGACTTCCTTTCAGCCAGCTTCCTCGTGGTTCTGGGTGGTAGTTTTACTGCCATTAAATTGTGGTTTTGATGTCATTGTGAGAGGCAGCAAGTATTGATGATTACCTATGCTGCCATCTTGGTTTCTCTCCCAAGAGATTAAATTTTAGAAAGGAAAAAGAACATTTTATGTTTTGACTGTTGCAATGTTCTTTAAGATGACTACTGACATCCTAAAAACCTAGAGTATAAGACATTTAGCTATACTCATAGCCAATTTTAATAAAATAATTATTTTTAAAGAATCGTCTAGATCTGGCATAACAGTTAACAGTTACTGGGGTTGCACATGAACACATACACACACACACACACACACACACACACACACTTGAATCAATAAAAATGGGCATAACACTGTATATTAAATAAGAGATTTAAGCCATTGGACAGCAAATCATTGAGGACAGTGGTGTCCAAGAGATGAGACACAACAAGGAGAGCAATTGCCTCAGCTTTACTGCCAGAGCAACTGGGGAGGCTTCAGAAAGCGGAGAACCTGCACAGAGCACAGTGGACTCCATAACGTGAGAAGTTGGAGGTGAATGACTGGGAAGATCAGGCAGCTAGAAGTTAAACAGAGTACCAGAGAGGAGAAAGCTACACAAACAGCTCAATAGTAAACTGAACAGCACATATGTAAGAAAATGACCCAAGCTGAGGAAAGAACCATGAGAAAGAGGTCTCTTTGCCCTCATTTAGGACCAACAAAAGTACGCTGAACTCTCCAGCCTGCCAGCTTCGTGGGGCCTGGGCAGAGTAAATATTGGAGAACGCTGTGATACACTTTTAATTAACCCATGGGTCCAAAATAAAGTTCAAAGTGAAATTAATAATATTTTGAACTGAATGAAAAAAAAGCACAGTGTTTCAAAGTTTGGAGGGCTAGAAAGTAATACTTACGGGGAACTTATAGCACTAAACATCTATGTTGGAAAAAAGAAAAATTAAAAATCAACAGCTTGTTTCCTCCAACAACTAGAAAAAAGAGGAGAATAAATAATAAAGATCGAAAAAAGAAGAAAGAAACAAAATAAAGATCAAAGCAGAAATGATAACATGTAAAAGAGAAAGTTTCCTTGAGAATGGTAAAATTGATAAATTTCTAAGCAAACGTAATAGAAAAAAGAAAAGACAAATTACCAATATTGGGAATGAGAAATGTGACATCACTGTGGATGCTAGAGACGGTGAAGGCTTGTAAAGTAATATTAACAGCATTATGGTAGTAAACTTGACTTCAGTAAAACAGACCACTTCCTTAAAAGACAAATTATCAAAGCTCACAATAATTAGATCAGTTAAACAGCCCTAAAAACCAGGAGTGGGGGGAAGAGGGGGAGAAAGAAACTTGTAATTTAAAGAACAACTGCTCACAAAGGAAACCTGCTTACGAGATGACTTCACTCTTAGATTCTACCCATAGTTTTTGGTAGAAATAAGAACAGTTTTACACAAACTTCCAGAATATTGAAGAGGAGATAATACCTCCCAATTAATTCTGTGAGGTTAGTGTTATTCAAATAGCAAAATTTGACAGACATTAAGAGAATAGAAAACTACAAGTCAATACCCCTAGTGAACATAAATGTAAAAATTCTAAATAAACTTTAGTAAATCAATCCTTTCAATATGTAAAATGAAAATGCATCATGTCTAAGTGAGGTTCACCCCAGGAATAGAAGGCTGATTTAGCATTCAAATACCAATCAATGTAATTTACCATGTTAACATATCAAAAAGGGAAAAATCAAAGGATCTTCTGAATAGAGGCAAGAAAAGCATTTGAAAAAATCCAACCCCATTCCTGATTAAAAAACAAACAGAAAAGAAGCGCGCACGCACACACACACACAGACACACACACACAAAGCTCTGAGCAGCCTAATTATAGCAAGGAATGTCCTCAACCTAATAAAGGGCTTGTGGGAAAAGCCTACCTCCTATTACTGTTAAGAGACCAAATGTTTTCTTCTTAAGATCAAGAAAAGATAAGGATGTTGGCTTTTACCACTTCTTTTTAACATTATGGTGGTGGTTGTAGGCCATATAAAAAGGTAAAAGTATAAACAAATGCTATCCATATTGTAAAAGAGAAAGTGAGACTGTCATTCCAAATGACATGATTATCTAGAAAATTCAATGGAATTTATTTCAAAAGTTACTAACACAAGCAGGTGATCTACCTAGTTTGCAAGATACATGAATCCAATCTAATAAAAGAGTAATATGCAAATGTGACCATACCTTCACTATACTCACAAGACATACCCATAGCCACGCCCACCAGCCAATCAGGAGCAGATTATGCAAATAAACCCCAACCAAGATGGCTGCCACCACTGAGAGCAGGAGGAAGGCTTGGGTTTCCCTGGCAACAGAGGAAGCCAAGCTATCTGCCTGCCATTGCCACCTTAGACCTCCACTCAATGCTACAAAGTTTCAATTATAAATGATACAGAAATGGCGGCAGCCACTGAGCTGGAGAGAACAGAGGCTTGGGTTTCCCTGGCAAGGAGGAAACCGAGCTTTCTGCCAGCAGATTGCTGGCCTAGGCCTCCACTCTGGGCTAAAAAGTTTCAAACAGAAATGGCTGCTGCCACTGAGCCAGCAGAAGGCTTGGCTCTGCTCTGGGCTACAAAGTTTCAATTGTAGACATAAATTAATCCCAGATCCCAGGGCCTCTACCTGGGTTGCTGGGGGCATGGCTAGCCTGCAAACCTCCATAGGCCCCTCGCCCAGGCCATCCCATGCTCCAAGGGAACCCCCACCCTGATCTGGGACACTCTTCAGGGCAAACCAGCTGGCCCCCACCCATGCACCAGGCCTCTATCCTATCTAATAAAAGAGTAATTTGCAGATTGACCATCACTCCAACACACAAGTGGCCTGCCCCCATGTGGTCAAAAATCCTGCCCCCATGTGGACACAAGATGGCCACCACAAGATGGCCAGCATGGGAGGGTCATTGGGAGGTTCCAGGCCCTTCAAGGGAGGTCAGTTGTGGGCAATCAGGCCAGCGGGGGAGGGCAGTTAGGAGAGACCAGGCCTGCAAAGGACGGCAGTTGGGGGCGATCAAGCTTGCAGGGGAGGGCAGTTAGGGGTGACCAGGCTAGCAGAGGAGGGAAGTAGGGGGCAAACAAGCTGGCAGGGTAGTGGTTAGTGGGTGATCGGGCTGGCAGGCAGAAGTGATTAGGGGCAATCAGGGAGGCAGGCAGGCGAGTAGTTTGGAGCCAGCCATCCTGGATTGTGAGGAGAATGTCTGACTTCCTGTTTAGGCCTGATCCTATCGAGATCGGGCCTAAATGGACAGTTGGACATCCCTCAAGGGGTCCCAGATTTGAGGAGATGCAGGCTGGGCTGAGGGACATCCTCCAACGCCTGTGCACATATTTTGTGCACTGGGCCTCTAGTATTATATAGAAATCGATTGTATTCCTGTATATTAGCAGCAAACAATAAAAATCTAAATAAAATTTCATTTATAATAGAACCAAAGGTATGCAATAGTGATAAAATTTGACAAAAGGTATACTAAAATATAAAATTTTAAGTAAATGCAAACTAATCTATAAGTGATAAAATGCAGACAAGTTGCCTATGTACAGCAAATTGAGGTGGGAGACTAGAATTGGAAGGAGGGATTACAAGGAGGCATATGAAAACTATTGAGGATTATGTATATATTTATTACCTTGATTGTGGTGATAGTTCCACAAGTTTCACATAAGCCAAAACTTAAATGGTACATTTTAAATATATGCCGTTTGTAATATGTACATTTTAATATATATCATATATTGCATAATTATATGCAATAAAGCTGTTAAAATATGAAACATGTACACACACACAAACACACACACACTGCTGGTATCTGCAAAAAGAAACAAATGAAGAAAAATGTAATTGATGGGTATCATCTACTATAGACATGTGTAATTCAATCTAGATCTTCAGTATGTCTTGGCTTACTTACTTTTAAATACCTACTGATCTGAGTCAAAAATCTACCTCTTGAGACGATTGTGTGGAAATGAGGTAATACTTATTGGAGTTTTTAATAAACTATTCTGTACTGCAGAAATATCCATTTTATTCTCATTACCTTTGAAAAGTAGAGGCAGTTTTGTCAATAAGCAATATTTTAATTGACAGAATGGGATTTACTTGAAATGATCCAATTTTTCTTTGTCTTTAAAATCACAGTGTAAACAGCAGTAAATTTATCTGAAGGATATAACCAAGTGAAATGTCCTATGATGTGAAATCCGCTTATTTCCAAATTGCACAAGCAATGAAATAAAAAAGAAATGAAAGCAGATATCATAAATAATGAAAAATGAAAGGCGGACAGTTTTATCGAACAGAACAGTATGGTAAATGAGGCAAAGAAATTTGTGGACTTTGGGGGATTGTAGTATCCAGAATTTTAAAAGAAAGTATTTTCTAGAAATGTCCACATGAATTTGACAAGTCAAAATGTCAATCATAATTTGTTAGACAGAAACAAATTTAGACAAAAGTCTAGTTCTTTTAGAATTCTGACTTTTGTAAAAATTTTAATATAAATCTGAGCATAATGTTTAAAATTTGACTATTTTTTATTGAGTTGCTCATGAAAACCAGACTTTAATAGAAAAATTTCAGTTAAATGAATTTAAGTTAAGTTCATATTATCCACAATTTTGGTGGAAATGGTTTTGTGGAGAACTTTTATCTATAACTAGAAGCCAAGTACACAAAATTTATGCATAGGGGGTGTGTCCCTCAGCCCAGGTTTACCCTCTCCAATCTGAGACACCTCCAGGCATGCCCAACTTCCCTCTTACAATCCAGGATTATTGGTTCCCAAATGCTTGCCTGCATGCCTCCCTGATTGCCCCTAACTGCTTTTTCCTACCAGTCTAATCACCCCTTAACCACTTCCCTGCCAGCCTGATTGATGCCTAACTGCTCCCCTGTCATCCTGTTTGCTCCTAGCTGCTCTCCCCTGCAGGCCTTGTCACTCCTAAGTGCCATCCTCTGCAGGCCTGGTTCCTCCCCAATTGCTCTCCACTCCAGGCCTATATCCCCCTAAATGCCCTTTCCTGCATGCCCAGCGGCCCCCAATTTCCCTCCTCTGCCAGTCTGGTCACAAAAAACTGCTCTCCACTGCAAGCTTGATTGCTCCCAACTGCCCTCCTTTGTAGGCCTGGTCCCTCCCAAATGCCCTCCCCTGCTGGTCATCTTGTGTACACAGGGGGCATTCATCTTTGACCACGTTGGAGCAGGCATCTTGTGTGTTTGAGTGATGGTCAGTTTGCATATTATTCTTTTGCTAGAGGTCTATTGCATGCCATTTGTGCAAGAATAGGCCCCTGGCTTCACTCCCAGCCACCCAGGAGCCAGCAAGTCCTCCGCTCCCCACCCCAGATGCCTGGGATCTGGCACATCCCTTCTCCTGGGCCATCCAGAGCTGGCAGGTCCCCACTCCCTGGCCACCTGGGATCCAGCAAGTCCCTGCACCTGGGCTGCCTGGAGCCAGCAAGTCCCTGCTTCCACCAGGAGCCAGCACGTCCCTGTTCCAGGGCCACTAGGAGCCAGGAAGTCCTCAGTCCTGTCTGGATCACCGCTCCAATAGTTCCCTCTGCTGCCCCCCTTTTCCTCATAGCAGGCTTCACACCACTCTGTGCGTGTATATGCAAATTAACCTCCATCTTTGTTGGATTAATTTGCATACTCACTCTGATTGGCTGTGGGCATAGCAGAGTGATGGTTAATTTGCATGTTTCTCTTTTATTAGGTAAGATTAGGTAGGATAGAGGCCTGATACATGAGTGAGGCCTAACTCGTTTGCCATGAAGGGTGTCCTGGATCAAGGTGGGGGTTTCCTTGGAGTGTGGGGCAACCTGGGTGAAGGGCCTGTGGTGGTTTGCAGACTGGCCATACCCCCTGGTGACCCAAGTGGAGGCCCTAGTATCTGGGATTTATTTATGTTCTGTAATTGAAACTTTGTAGCCTTGAGCAGAGCCAAGCCTCCTGCTCACTCCATGGCTGTAGCCATTTTTGTTGGGATTTATTTATCTTCTATAATTGAAACTTTGTAGCCTTAAGTGGAGGCCAAGGCAGGCCAGAGCTGCAGAAACTTGGCTTCCTCCATTGCAACCCAAGCTTCCTGCATTCTCCAGCTTCATGGCTGCTGCCATTTTTGTTGGGATTTATTTATCTTCTATAATTGAAACTTTGTAGCCTTGAGTGGAGGCCTGGGCAGGCCAGTGCAGGCAGAAAGCTTGGCTTCCTTCATTGCCAGGGAAACACAAGTCTCCTGCTCTTTCTGTGGCTGCAGCCATCTTGGTTGGATTAATTTGCATACTTGCTCCTGATTGGCTGGTGGGCGTGCTTGTTGATGTAGTGGAAGTATGGTCAATTGGCATATTACTTCTTTATTAGATAAGATAATAAAAGCATCATATGCTAACTAGACTGGAAGTTTTTCCTTCCAGACAAAGCCACAGTGAGTGGGGGCCATAGCAGAATAGCAGAAGCTCCCGGCCGCAGGTGGGAGCCAGGGCCCAGGCTCTTGCCTGAATTTCTTGAAGCAGGCCTCTAGTTTAAATATGATAAGCACTCTTAATCTATGTCATAAAAGGCCTGTGGTCATGATCCATAACAGTGGAACAACCAAACAACCAATCACCAGGAGATGTATGGAGCACCTCCTATGGGCCGGGACTTGCCGCTGGTGCAGCATAGAGGCACTCACGTGGTCCTGGCAGGGCTCATGCTGCAGAGGTGGGGCCTGCGGCTTGCGCAGGGAAGGTCTGGGGTCCTGCCAGCGTGACGGGTCTGGTTCTCATGCGATTTGCATGCTGGGCCTCTAGTATTAATATAAAGATTTATTAGATTTTTCTTTTCCTAGCTTTATTGAGGTATAATTGCCAAATGAAAAGTGTATGTATTTGAGGTTTACAATGTGATGATTCGATATACAGGGGTTGGCAAACATAGGTTTTCCAGTTGTTCATATGGAAAATAATACAATTAATAAATAATAATATAAAAATAAACTGTCTTGCATACTCACAATTATAAATCTATTTTTCCTTGCCCTGTACTGTATTGTGAAATGGTTACCACAATCAAACTAATCAACTCATCCATCACCTCACATAGTTGCTGTGTGTGCATTGCTTTATTGCTCTTCACTCTTGCACTTCTCAAATATTGCTTTTATTTTTATTTTTAAAAATAAGTTCAAGATTTGTGACAATCCTGCATAGAGAGAGTCTATTGGTGCCATTTTTCCAACATACCCAAATGATGGTTAGCAATTTTTAGCAATAAAGTATTTTTTAATTGAGGTATGTATGTTGCTTTTTTAGATATATGGCTATTGCACACTTAACAGACTACAACACAGTATAGACAACTTTCATATGCATGGGGAATTCAAAAATTTATGTTGCTCACTTTAATGCAATAACCACTTTATTGCAATGGTCTGGAACTGATCCCACAATATCTTCAAAGTATGTCTGTATTTCATGCAGTATTATTAACTATAGTCACCATACTGTACTTTAGATGTCAGAACTTATTCATCTTATTACTGAAAGTGTCTACCCTTATTGGCTTCTTTTTTTAAGTCCAAGAGGTTATAATCTGACATTATATTCCTGTATAGCCTCTGTAAAAATATAAACAAATGTTGCCCTAGCTGGTTTTGCTCAGTGGGTAGAACATTGGCTCCTGTGGACTGAAGGGTTCCAGGTTTGATTCCAGTCAAGGGCGGGTACTTAGGTTGCAGACTTGATCCTGGCCTCTGTAGGATTGTGTGTGGGAGGCAACTAATCAAAGTATCTTTCTCATATTGACGTATCTATCTCTCTTTCTCCCTCCATCCCTCTCTGCCTCCCTCTTTTCCACTCTCTACAAATCATCAGAAAAATATCCTCCGGTGGTGATTAACAACACCAACAGCAAAAAGAATATTAGCCAATATTTATGAAACTGTCCAGCACATTTCTCTGTTTACCTATTTGGTGCAGGGTAAACCTAAGCACATTGCAAATGACTTGAATTTTTAGTTTTTGTGTTTACAATTAGATTTTCTAGTTTCTGTGCTACCAGGCGACCTTAATCCATTGCTTAAACATAACTTATTGAATCTCCTTATTCTTTGTTTAATTAAAATCACAGAAAAAATAACTCTGGGTAAGAGATAGCTGAGACATTGTTTTTAAACTCTATGTTACATCTATTATATACATTTTAAAACATTGGAAAAGAAGGAGCCTTATAATTATCCTATTAATAAAAGATTAATATGCAAATAGGTCATACTTCCACTACACCCCCAGGTCACACCCATCAGCCAATCAGGAGCGAGTATGCAAATTAACTCAACCAAGATGGCTGTGGCCACAAACTGAACAGGAGGCTTGGGTTTCCACAGCAATGGAGGAAGCCAAGCTTCCTGCATACCCTGGCTGGCCTAGGCTTAAGCTCAAGGCTACAAAGTTTAAATTATAGAAGATAAATAAATGGCTATGGCCACGGAGTGAGCAGGAGACTTGGGTTTCCTTGATGATGGAGGAAGCCAAGTTCCTGGCCTGTCCTGGCCTCTGCTGAAGGCAACAAAGTTTCAATTATAAAAGATAATAAATCCCAGATACCAGGGTCTCTACTTGGGTTTCCAGTGGCTGGCCTGCAAACCACCACAGGCCCTTCACCCAGGCTGCCCCATGCCCCAAGGGAACCCTCACCCTGATCTGGGACACCCTTCAGGGTAAACCAGCTGGCTCCCACCCATGCACAGGCCTCTATCCTATCTAATAAAAGAGCAATATACAAATTGACCATCACTCCAACACACAAGATGGCTGCCCCCATGTGGACACAAGATGGCCACCACAAAATGGCCAGCAGGGTAGGGTAGTTGGAAGGGACCAGGCCTGCAAGGAAGGGCAGTTGAAGGTGATCAAGCCTGTTGGGGAGGGCAGTTAGGGGTGACCAGGCCTGCAGGGGAGGGCAGTTAGGGGAAATAAGGCTGGCAGGGGAACAGTTAAGCGTCAATCAAGCTGACAGGGGAGTGATTAGGGGGTGATCAGGCTGGCAGGCAGACAAACAGTTGGGAGTCAGCAGTTCTGGATTGTGAGAGGGATTCCCGACTGCTGGTTTAAGCCCAATCCGGATAGGGCCTAAACGGGCAGTCGGACATCCCTTGAAGGGTCCCAGATTGTAGTGGGTGCAGCTGGGTTGAGGGACACACACCCCCGTGCATGAATTTCATGCATCGGGCCTCTAGTATTTAATTAAGATTCTATAGAAGACTCAATTTTTCAAAATAAAAGTGTGAGAATTTTATTTTGGATGTTAAATACAATGAATACATGATTTTATATGCTCCTTTAGAAAAAAACAAATGAACAACAGGAAAATTAGACATTAATCAAACTTTAGGAAAATATTAGATAGCGATAGCAGAACTTGTTTTGCATTTAAAACTATAATAGCCTAAGGCTTGGTAACTTTGATTACTCTACCTCTTCATTAAAACTTTCTGGTTTACAAAACCAGAACATGAGAATAGATTTATATGGAATAGCTATCCATGCAATTCTTCACCTTGCATACATACTACATGGAGACATACTTATGTTTTTACAAACATAAGGTGGTATAGGAAACTTAAGTACACTAGAACTCATTATTAATCTCTGCTTCTCTTTTATCATCTTAATAATCTCCTAAAGTTATTTTTTTTAAGAAACAAATGTCTCAGGTTGTAGCAGTCACAATTTATTGCTATCTTTGATCAATAACATTCACTGCTCTTTTTCATGACCTCACAGTCTTATCATATGAGTGTTTCTCTGCAGAATGTAAACAGGGAATATTTATCAGCTTGCGAATATACTCATCTAATATCTCACCTATGCTCTCTACTCTTTATTTATATCAATTTATCTATATCTAAATTTATATGAGTGTGAGTGATATTTAGGAAGACTCAGAATACAGTTTCTAGTATTAATTAGTGCAAAGGATATAGTGCAACAATAAACTTGTGAATTTAAAAAGTTATAGCATAAGTGGTCTCTATTGCCAGTAAATGCTTAGTGATATTCACCATACATCCCAAAAGAGTCAGGACTCAGAGAATTAGGGAATTATTAAACCCTGAAAGATGGCTAGAAATGAAATGCATTAAAGGAAAGAAATGGAGTGAGAATTATATAAAAATCCTGTGTAAAATATGAATTTTCATTTCTCTTAACATGTAAAGCAGAAGTGAATGACATTTTACAGGATTTATTCAGAAATACACATTGGAAATAAATTGTATTGGAAAATCATCCCAAATTTTTGTTCTTCTTTAATTAAATCATTGAATGGAAATAAAGGTACATGAAAAGAGAATTTGATTTCTGACCTATGACAAAATGTTGCTCCTTCTCAAATACAGTCATATTTCAAACATACTAAGCAGAATGTCCCTGCTCATAGCAATAAGCCAGGTACACCTTTTCGTTTGTTTTTACTGAGTTTCAGTACATCTAGAAACCAAGAATCATTACTAGATATAAATATCTGAAATGTCACCTTTGGGAAACACACTCCAACTCTGACTGTTTGCTGACCCTTCTCTGCTAAAGTGGACATACTCAATATGCACCTGCATTATCCTTAAAAATCCTTATGATCCTTCTGACCCTAAATACACAGAACCTCAATTTAACTGTTTGAATTTATGGCAATGAAAAAAAAAACTATAGGGAGAAATTAAATGTGCTCAGAATTATTGTACAGAAAAATATGACATCTATGATAGCCAGATTTTACTAAAGCCTCTCATTAAGGGTCCTTAATCATACAAAATGGCAAAATGGTGTGAGAATTAAGGCAATTATCCTGCTTATTTACATTTGAAATGTGCCTAAATCATTCTGATGGAATGTTTAAGTTTTTTTTGTTTTTGTTTTTGTTTTTGTAATAGCCAAAGATGTGGTACTTGAATTTTCTTGGAACTCTTTATTTTAAAAATTAAAGTTCCATTTTTCTTTATAGAAATAAAAAGTTAAATAACTTCCAAAAATGTTTCTAGTTTTGAAATTTTAAGAGTCATTTATATACACTGTGTTTGATTAAATAAGATAAACCTAACATTAAATTCAAAGTTTGCAAAATATACAATTCAAAGAATTTATGAATTATTTCAAAAATATTTAGTAGTTGGGTATAAGAAGGTAGATGACAGTGGAAGATGGAGGACAGTCCCAGTTCTCATGAGATTATGCTGTTGGGAGATGATATACAATATAGCAATTAACAGGAGAATGAGCCTGTTAATTTCAGATAAAGACAAGTGCTTTGAAGAAAATAAAATGAGAGGTGGAGCACTGCATTTCATCAAGGTGGTCCAGGAAGATCTCAAAGCATTTTAGCTGAGTTCAGACTGACAGGAAGCATCCAGCTGTGCAAGGTTTTTTAGAGGGAACTTTCAAGATCATCATGCAAGGTAGAGTAAATACAAAAAGCCTTGGGCAACTGTGAAATTATTAGCTTAATTCTCTCCTTCTAAGTATATAGGATCGCAAATATTCTAAAGGTTTGAAGGGGGAAGGCATTCTTATTAAAGGGCTAAAGTATAAATCATTCTGTAGGACAATATTTGGCTGATTGATTTATTCAGTGAATAGTTTATATGCCCCTACTATGTACCAAGCTCTGTGCTAGGAACTAGGGATAGAGAAATGAACATAACAGGCCAGGCCACATTCTCTAGGAGTTTATTTTTTGATGAGGCTTTACATTTGAATAGCACGTCATAGAATATTTTTACACACATTATCATAATGGATGTTGGCATTTTCTCCATAAATTAGTTTTTTTAATCTTTAATACATTTTGGAATGTTTGCATTATACTGTAGATTACTTCTTTGTAGTAGCCAGTTATCAGTATCCTCTCATTTTAGCCATTAATCAATATTTATATATGTACTAGAGGCTCAGTGCATGAAATTTCTGCACTGGGGGGAGGAGGGGTCCCCTCAGCCTGGATGTGAGAGGGTGCAGGCCAGGCTGAGGGACCCCACTGGTGCACGATCAGGGCAGGGGAAGGACGTGGGAGGTTGACCAGCTGGGGAAGGACCACAGGAGGGCTCCAGGGCATCTCTGGCCATCTCACTCAGTCCCAGTCAGGTGGACCTCAGCAGCAAGCTAACCTATCAGTTGGAATATCTGCCCCCTGGTGGTCAGAGCACGTCATAGTGACTGGTTGACTGGTTGACTGTCTGTCCCCTGGTGGTCAGTGCATGTCATAGTGAGCAGTTGAGTGGCCTAGCATGTTATTAGCATATTATGCTTTGATTGGTTGAATGGACAACTGGACACTTAGCATATTAGGCTTTTATTATATAGGATACCTGCACTAGACACTGTGAGTGGTATACATACAAGATATGGCTCTGGATCTTAATCAGTTTGGGGAGTGAAATATGGTCAAGGTGTCATTTCAAGGTTCAGATATAAAATGCATTACATTCAAAGCAGGAAAAGATCTCTGTGGTCAAGTATAGTCAGAAGATAATTTATAAATTAAAAAGTCAATTATTTTATAAACAGCAGAAGAAAAGCAGGGGCTAGAAATAGGTGAGCTTTCAATTTACATTGTATATACCTGTGGTTCCCTTTGTGCTTTGAGCAATACCTAAGCTCAGGCTAGAATATCTGATCTCCCCTCCATTTTGTTTTCTTTCCTGTAAATTGAATGAATGAAGTATTATTAAACCATTAAATATATATTTTGCAGAAGTAGGGTTCAAATGACAGAGTTAATGAGGTATCCATTCAAAACGTAAGAAATTGAACCTATTCTTTTTATATTCCTTTTGTTGCCTTAAAGATTTCTAAGACAAAATTATGAAAGTGCTGTTTCTATATGTGTGCCTTTTGTTAAGAAACCTCATGCACCTTGCTAGACAAATTTAATGCATTCAAATGCATATACTTTTATTAAAGAGCAAATTTTAAATTTCTATGGTAAGAACTGTAATAAATGTGCAACATCTTAAGCTATGATTATACTGTCACACTTAGTGATGTCTGTCTTAAGCAATGACTACCAATCATTTCAGGGTTGTAATAGTCAACCAGACATGTAGTTTAAAAAGGCAACCAATTATGAGATTTATTTAAATACGGCTAAGTGATTTCAGCAATAATAGATTCAAGATACTAAGGGTGATCCTTTTGAGGGTGTGCGATAATATTAAGGAAAGACTTTGAATCATGTGTTCAAGAGTATTCAGCACCAATAATACTGAGTCTTAAGTACCACTCAAAAGGTAGCTAGAGTTTTAATAGATGTTTAAAATTATTTTTAAAAATAATACAACTTAATTGTTTTCACTACATATGTAAATATTCAGCATGATGAATTACACATTCTTAAAATATTTAATCATAAAAACTAGTCACTGGTTTACACTGCAAATGTGCTAAAATTGAAATCAAAATTTTGGTGTAAAATTATTAGTACTCCTCTATGTTATACTTGAATACTAAAATATGTGTCTGCATGCACTACTCCATTATCAAAAATTTGACTACAATTTTACTAATTTTAATACTTCACAGTTCAGCAATATGAGATCTCAGTCTTGTAATTTTTTAAAAAATTTCAATTAGTCAACCAATATTTTTGTTTATATTTTTAAATTCTGTGTTTTCATTGGTTTACCAACTCTATATTCTGTATTTTTAACTGGTCAAACAAAGCTCTTTGGGTTTGATCAATTGTAACTTCTACAATTCCTGAACCCAGATAAGAATCTATTAATAAACAGTATAAGGGCAAAGTGCTCCCCAGCGAGCTTGTAATGACATATTTGAATAGTAATTAGACCTGATGAAATACGCCATGATTTCTCCGGTCCTGTAGGAAAAGTCCTCAGGAACTACAACATTTCTTTTCATATTTGGAGAACAGAATGGAAACTTTGACTCTTTAAGATCATGGAAAGTTAAAGAGGTACCTGAGGAAGTTAGAAATATGTTGCAGAGTCTAGGCAAAGCATAAGGGGAGTGACAAGTTGATAGTTACCTTTTTGGAATTTATAATTAAACTAGAGGCCTAGTGCATGAAATTCATGCACAGGGTGGGGGTGGGGAATGTCCCTAAACCCAGCCTGCACCCTCTCCAATCTGGAACCCCTGGAGTGCAGTCAGACATCCCTCTCACAATCCAGGACTGCAGGCTCCCAAATGCTCACCGGCCTGCCTTCCTGATTGCCCCAATCACTTCTGCCTGCCAGCATGATCACCCCCTAACCACTCCCCTGCCAGTCTGATTGATGCCGAATTGCTCCCCTGCCAGCCTGTTTGCCCCTAACTGCCCTCCCCTGCAGGCCTGGGTCTTGCCCCAACGGCCCTTCCTTGCAGGCCCAATCACCTCCAACTTCTCTCCTCTGCAGGCTTGATCACCCCCAACTGCCCTCCCTTGCAGGACTGGTCCCTCCCAACTACCTTCCCATGTTGGCATGATCACCCACAACTGCCCTTCCTTGCAGGCCTGGTCCCTCCCAACGGCCATCCCCTGCTGGCCATCTTGTGGCAGCCATCTTGTGTCCACATGTAGGCAGGACCTTTGACCACATGGGGGCAGCAATCTTGTGTGTTGGAGTGATGGTCAGTTTGTATTTTACTCTTTAATTAGATAGGATAGAGGCCTGGTCCATGGGTGGGGCCCAGCTGGTTTGCCCTGAAGAGTGTCCCGGAAGAGAGTGGGGTTCCCTTGGGGTATGGGGTGGCCTGGCTAGGGGCCTGTGGTAGTTTGCAGGCTGCCTATGCCTTCCTGGTTACCCAAGCGGAGGCCCTGCTATCTGGGATTTATTTATCTTCTACAATTGAAACTTTGTAGCCTGGAGCAGAGCCAAGCCTTTTACTTGCTCTGTGGAGGCAGCCATTTCTGTTGGATTTATTTACTTTCTATCATTGAATCTTTGTAGCCTCAAACAGAGGCCTGGGCTTGTCAGGGCTGGTCGAAAGCTTGGCTTCCTTCAGCTCTGGGTGCAACTCAAGCCTCATGCTCTCTCCAGCTCTGTGGCTGCCGTCATTATCTTCTATAATTGAAACTTTGTCACATTGAGTGGAGGCTTAAGCTGGAAAGGGCAGGTGGAAAGTTGGCTTCCTCCATCATCAGGGAAACCCAAGCCTCCCTCCTGCTCTCTGTGGCTGGGAGCCATCTCGGTGGGGTTTATTTGCATATTCTCTCCTGATTGGCTGGTGGGTATGGCTTGTGGGTGTAGCAGAGGTATGGTCAATTTGCATATTACTCTTTTATTAGATAGGATAAGCGTCTGAGAATGGATGAGTTTGCCAATAAAGAAAATAAAAGAGAGTAGACCAGCATGGCATGTCCTTAGGTAGCATCTACATATAAGGATGGGAGAAAGAAGAGAAAGTGAATGCTATGTCAAAGCTATCAGGAAGAACAAATGTAACACCCAAACTTAGAAAGTTGTGGTGATTTTCAGTCGTGTCAAATGCTGCACAGAAGTAAAGAAGAAAGATGAGAGCTCCTAAAATGCTTTATGAGCAGGTTCAGATGATAGAATGAAGATTATCTATTTATCTACCTACCTACCTACCTACTTACCTATATAGACATGCCTAATATACTAAGTGTCCGACTGTTCATTCCACCATTCGACCAGTCATTATGATGCAGTGATATGCTCCGACTTGTATGTTAGTTTGCTGCTGGGGTCCGGACAATTGGGACTGGGTGAGATGGGCCAGACATAGCCTGGACTCTTCCCATGATCCCTCCCTAGCTTTTGAAATATTTCTTCTAATTAATTTCCTTTCAATGTGCACAAATTTGTGCACTGAGCCTCTAGTTAGAACGTAAGATGCTAAGAAAATTGGATTGTGAAGATGTGTATATAAAACAAATTTTTAATGAAGTTTCCCAGAAAATAGGAAAGAAAACACATACTAACTTAAAGGGTAAATATGACAAAGTAATTATATTTGTTATTCTTTTATTTTATCATAAGGGATAAGGTAAAATATAAGCTGTTAGGAAGAATTTAAGAAAACCTAGGGGATATTGAAAAGGAGGAAGGAAGAATTGATGGGTAAATACCTGTAGGCATTGGAAGAATATTATAGAGAAACTAGAGGCCTGTTGCATGAAATTCGTGCACGGGGGTGGGGGTGGGGCTGTGTCTTTCAGCCCCAGCCTGGACCCTCTCCAATCTGGTATCCCTCTCACAATCCAGGACTGCTGGCTCACCTACTTGCCTGCCTGATTGTCCCTAACCGTTTCTGCCTGCCAGCCTGATGACCCCTAACCACTCTCCTGCCAACCTAACTGTTGCCTAACTGCTCCCCTGCTGGCCTGATTGCCGTAACTGCCCTCCCCTGCCAGCTTGTTTGCCCCGAACTTCCCTCCCATGCCAGACAGGTCTCCCCTCACTCTTCTCCCCTGCCAGCCTAGTCACCCCCCACTGTCCTCCCCTGCAGGCCTGGTCACCCCCAACTACCTTTCCCTACTGTCCTGATCACCCAAAACTACCCTCCCCTGCTGGCCATCTTGTGGTGGCCATCTTGTGTCCACATGGGTGCAACTATCTTTGACCACATGGAGGTGGACATCTTGTGTATTGGAGTGATGGTCAATTTGCATATTACTGTTTAGATAGGATAAGGTACTCTGTAACACTTTTTGGTCTACAATGCAGTTTTAGGCCTATTATTTCATTATGTCCTTTCCAGAGCACTGTCTTAGTGTCTTATTCTATAATTAACAGTTTTGAGTCTCAAAGAAACTAAGTGAGGTGACTAGGAATTGGTGGGGTTAAACATCAAACTCACACCTCTATTCCAGGTCTCCTAGTCCTCTATTCTGAGTTCAAGTTCCCTAAGATAGGGTTTAATTTTGGAAAGGAAATTTGACTCTCTTCCCAAATGGAAAGAAGAAACTAAGGCAATATTGGATGTTTCAAGGAGGGAATGAATAGAAAGTCAGGTCAGCTGTTCTTGAACTCAAGAAAAGTAGGAAGCGAAATATTATTGACAGAGAGGATAGGGTTGATATAGGCGCTTCCCAAGTTGAAAGTTTGGGATTCAACCTAGCTTCTTCAGCAAGCATTTGAAGGAGCATTGATGTTCTCTATTAAACAACCTTACATGTCACAAGACTGGCATCTTGCAATTCTGATGAAATAGAGATGAGGGAATTATCTTCATTGTGCTTTAAGCATTATGTCTGGAGAAATAAACTTTGCATTGCACTCTCCACTTCTGTGCCTGATAAGTGAGCAAAGTAACATGCTAAACAGTTATTTCTCCTTTCTTCTAAAGCATTAATGTAACTGGGATTGAATACTATCAATTTATTTTTTAAAAAATCAAAAGCTGTCAAAGTAGAGGATTACCTTCCCTCACAGCAGGTTTTGTGGGTATTTATAATGAGCTCTTGATGTGACACTAATTTGGATATCTTTATAGGTTTCACATTTATCATACTAAATATTTTACAGAAAAATAAAAAGATGCCGGTAAGATGATTTTTGGAAGGGAATCATACTTTTCCATGGATGACATTAGAGTTTTCTATGTGCTCCCTAGGGAAAGTGTTTATCTGAAGCAAAACTTATAGCTTCCTATAAAAATATTGATATGAAACAAAATGTAACTAATTAAAAATGTCTGTCTATGAAAGGATTGCGGTTGGAGTGAGTACCATTTAAAACAGTCCTTTTCTTGTAGGATTGAGAGGACTCTTCAAATGTCAAATGCAAACTGATGATTGGACTTTAACATGCTCAGTTCTAATACAACTGGCCTGGCCTATGAGCTTCTTAAAGATAGGGGGCCATGTTTAATTATTCTTTCTCTATGCCCCCAAGCCCAGCATGGTGCTTGACACAAAATCAATGGCCTGAATATATTTGCTGAATAGATGCTAGCCAGGGCCTGAGGGAAGATGCTGGAGAGGGGAGAGGTCATTTCCTCTCTTTCAATTTATCTTGGGGTCTTGCCTTTGAAAGGCATTTGACCACGTCCAAGTGATGCAGGGAATTTTGTTTATAGGAAAATGCTATAGCTGCAGTCAGGTGAGGTGGACAGTTTACAAAGGGAGTTAAGTAAAGGATAACTTTCTGAAATACCAGGTTTCTTCCCCTACCCATCACAAATTCTATTCTTAAAACGTATTTTTATTGATTTCAGAGAGGAAGGGAGAGGGAGAGAGAGATAGAAACATTAATCATTGATTGGCTGCCTCCTTCCTTCACTGGGGATCGAGCCTGCAATTGGGTGTGTGCCCACACTGGGAATGGAACCGGGACCTTCTGGTCCATAGATCAACATTCAACCCCTGAGCCATGCAGTCCGGATTGATCCAAGTTCTTTTAAGCATCTCTGGCATTCATGAGAGAACAGGAGATGTTGTCACATACTGCAGCTGGGGACAGGTGGTCTACTGACTTTCAAAGGAGACTGTTCTAGCATGAATTCTAGGGCAGCATCTCTCATACTTTCTCTTGTTCAGAGAATGGTATTTTGTACCATGTACTTATAATACAACTAAAATAAAGTCAGCTTCTCTGAGTAGGAAAATGTTGATTGAAATTTTGGATGCATATGTCTTTTTGATTAGTGTTTTGGATATCTTTGGATAAATATCCAGAAGTGGATCTAGATATCATTTAATAAGTCATAGACCCTTTCAATACATTTTTCAATAATTGTATCTATATACAGTTTTTTCACAGTTGAGGTTTATTTGTAGGATTAACTGTACAATGAGAAAAACACAGATTTTCAAACTTCTGCTCTTGTCTTGGTTAATATTCCCCTTAAAGCCCCTGAAAATACTTCCAAAACCTCCAGTATTTATTATACTTTAAGATTATTGATTATTGAATAATGAAAAAGTGTGACTCTCCCACATGTTATTTTTTGTGTTCCCTTTTGATAAATTATCTGCTTGAGATAATCTATGCTAATAAAAAGCAATACCTTTTTGTAAATATGAAAAGCTCGACACTAATTTTTTTAAGCAGAACCACCTTATATTATGTAGGATTTTCAATATCCGGTGGATAGCTTATTCATTTTGTGTCTGCTATGTTCATCCATGTCATTTAATCAGAAGATGGGCGATTTGCCATAACGCAAATAGGACTCTGTTGATCTGAAATCTAAAGGGGTAGTCAGGACATTCTACAGTAACATCAGTCCTAATAAAATGTGGAATAATGACAGGTGACAATTTTCCCAAAGCTGAGAAATAAAGTGGACATAGCGCTTGGTAAGTCTGAAGATTAGAAACCTCCAAGGTGAAGAAAGCTGTTGAGAGGCAAAAAATGAAAATGGAATGTACATGTTGGCATGTGTATATTGGAGGCATCTCTACTATGTATTTTAACAGCTGGGAATGGGTATTGTATTTGAGAAGAGTGAGAGATGAAGTTAAAAAAACAAGTATCACATGACCTGACTCCTATGCAGAATCTAATGAACAAAATAAACTGAAGGAAATAGATCCAGAGACATAGAAGCATGGAAAAGAATGTCGAATCTCGGAGGGAAGGCAGGGGTGAATGGGTGGGAAGAGATCAACCAAAGAACTTGTACTAGTATGCATAGCCCACGGACACAGACAATAGTGTAGTGAAGGCCTGGGTTGGGGGGCGGGCAGGAATGGGCTAAAAGGGGTCAATAAGGAAAAAAAGGGGACATATATATATAATACTTTCCAAAAAAAAACAAACAAAAAAACAACACTCTCTCTATGCCCTCGCTGGTGCCTCTCCGTGGTTAGAGCTTCTGCCCATACACGGAAAGGTGGAGGGCTCAATTCTCAGTCCAGCATTGAAGGTTCAATCCCTGACTCTTGTTGGAGCTTGTGCCGGAGGCTACCAGTCAATGTGTCTGTCTCACATCTCTCTGTCTCTCTCCTCTCTCTCTCTCTCTCTCTCTCTCTCTCTCTCTCTCTCTCTCTCTCTCTCTCTCTCTCTCTCTCTCCCCTTCCTCTTTCATTTCCACTCTCTTAAAAAAAAGAAGAAGAAAGACTTCATCTGTGGCCACAATCACCTCACTATACCTCTGATAGTCTCTGGTTCATACACACACTGTCTTGGTTGCACTTCCAAATTAAGTCCTCCACTTCAAACCATACCCAGTAAAAGCACATCTTTCTTTGTTTCTGCTCTATTTTTTTCTTCTCTCTTAATGTGATAAATGAAATGATATAGATGCAACTCAGAATTGTCTGCATTGAATGCCAATGTGAAAATAAAATATTCAAATTACTCTAGTATATGGCTATTTCTTGAAAAACTATCTTGTGGACAAAAGTTCTTTGTGGTTTTTATTTTTCTTAGTTTTCGGTAACATTTGTGGTTTTTATTTTTCTTAGTTTTCGGTAACATTTGTAAATCCCAAATCTGGTAGGGAGGAAACCCTTTGATTGCCCCATAATAAGTTTTACAATGTCATCTCTTATTCAGAGAATGCTATTTGTACCATGTACTTCTAATATAATTAACATAAAGTCAGCTTCCCCAAGTAGGAAAATGTTAATTGAAATTTTTGGAAACATATATCTTTCTGAATTAGAATTTGGAATTTCTTTGGATAAGTATCCAGAAGTGTAATACTGGGTCATAAAGCAGTTCTAGTTTTTTAATTTTTTAAGGAACCTCCATAATGTTTTTTATTGTGGCTGCTGCAATTTGCAGTCCCACCAACAGAGCATGAAGGTTTCCTTTTCTCCACATCCTCACCAATGCTTGTTTGTTGATTTATTGTTGACAACCATTCTGACAGGTGTGAGGTGACACTTCATTGTGTTTTTTAATTTGCATTTTTCTGATGATTAGTGACATTATCTTTTCATGTGTCTATTGGCCACCTACCTGTATGTCCTCTTTAGAGATTGTCTACTTACACCCTTGGCTCATTTTTTTAATCAGATTGTTTAAGAAGATGTGATAACCCTAGTTGGTTTGGCTCAGTGGATAGAGCGTCGGCCTGTGGACTGAAGGATCCTGGGTTCTATTCTGGTCAAGGGTACATGCCTGGGTTGTAGGCTCGATCCCCAGTAGGAGGCATGCAAGAGACAGTGATCAATGATTCTCTCTCATCATTGATGTTTCTATCTCACCCTCTCCTTCCTCTCTGAAATCAACAAAAATATTTGTATTAAAATATGTAATAAATACATATACTGAAGTATAAAAGAGTGAAATATTACTGTTTGTGACACATGGATGAACCTATAGGAAATTATGGTAAATGAAATAAGTCAGAAAAAGAAAGGCAAATACCATATGTTTTTACTTATTGTGGAATTGAAAGACTAAAACAAACAAACAAAACAGAAATTGACACGTAGATACAGAGAAAAAACTAGTGGTTGCCAAATGGGAGAGGGTTGAGAGACTGCGTGAAAAAGGTGAAGGGATTAAGAAGTAAAAATTCATAGTTACAAAATAGTCATGGAGATGAAAAGTTCAGCATATGGAATATCATCTATATAATAAAAACCTAGTGACCATTACGATGGAATGACCAGAATGACTGGTCGCTATGATGCCCACTGACCACCAAAGGACAGATGCTCAATGCAGGAGCTGCCCCCTGGTGGTCAGTGCACTCCCACAACTGGAGCTCTGCTCAGGGAGAAGCCAGGTTCACGACTTGGGGTGCAGTGGTGGTGGTGAAAGTCTCCTGCCTCCGCGGCAGTGCTAAGGAGCTAAGGAGCAGTGAGCCAAGTGGTAAGGAGGGAGTATGCGGGCTATTAGGAGCGAGGGGTATGTCTGACTGCCAAATCGGGCCTATACCGGCAGTTGGACATCTCCTGAGGGGTCCTGGATTAAGAGAGGGTGCAGGCCGGGCTAAAGCTACCCCCAACTCCCCTGCATGAATTTTGTGCATCGGGCCTCTAATCAATAATATTGTAATAACTATGTATGATGTCAGGTGGGTACTAGGATTATCACGGAGATCATTTAATAAAATATATAAATGCCTAACCACTATGTTGAATCCATGATCTCTGACAACTCAGGTGAGTGAGCACTGGAAGGCCACAGCAGCTTGATGTAGGAATTCATTTTGAGATGTTAGGGTGATATCAGAATATCACTCCAGCTCTAGAGACCTCTTCAAGATCACATAAATCTCCCCAATTAAATGCTGAAGTGAAAACTAGGCCAAGAGTCAAACAAATGATATAAAGAATCCTCTCCTAATCAAAACAATTAAGAGGCATAACTAGCAACTTTCATGTCAAGAATGAATAGAGATGCCTACAGAAGCCCTTATACCTGCCTTTTTAAAATAATGACTTCCATGCCTTTTGAGTTTGTGTCAACCTGTTAAGGATCACAGTGCCTTCAGGATCTCAATGAAGACTCATTGAGATTTTGTTTCAATTGTTAGAATTAAAGAATTTGTCATCAGTGTACTTGAGTATGTATTCACAAAATGGAGAATTGAAGTGCCGACAGGGATTATTTGAAAGAAACATTGAGTATAGAAAGAAATGTTTTGAAAATTAACTCATCAGCATCTTGTTTTAGTTTTTCCTTTTTCAGAACTAAGAAGAATCTCTTTTGTTCCTAATTGCATTTTATGAGACATCTTTTGTGTACACTTTGTGATTTTTCCAGATTTTGCTGTATTGACTAGCTCAATCATTATGTATTACTTTGAAATCAGTCATTTAATGGTACGTGTGAGTTCTGATATTTTTCACTATGTGTGAATTATATCAATTGCATTAAGTGAATCTAAATTTCATGTGATGATGAAATTTAGTTTCATAATGTGAAACTGGTGATGCTTCTTCTTGAAGGGATGTGGTTAAATGAGACTAATGTGTGAATTAATACACACATGAACATTTTACAAGTTGAAAACTTGTATAGAATTAAACCACATGGGGTGAGGTGGTCTAGAGGCAAGTATAAAAGCTATGAGTCAGGAAATACTGAGATCAATGAGAGCTAGCATATAGTTAGGAGCTGCCTGCTAGAAGAAATGTATGTGAGTTGGGCCTAATCGGGAAAACATCATAGAAGGGGAAAGCGCGTACATTAATTTTTAGTTTTAATTCTCCAAACTGTGTCAAGCTATTATATTCCTCTCTGCTCTCTCTTTCCTTTGTCATCGCTCTGGATGAAGTCATTATCATCTCTCTCCTAGATTAATGCAATAACTCCCTAATAAATATCTCCTTTTAGTGCCATTCCGATCCATTCTTCACATAAAGGTTAAGTATCTTTATGTGTGTCAGGTTGCCTTCATCCTCATTAACAACCCTGTGAGGTAGGTTCTTCTAGCCTCACATTATTACCTGAAACCTGAAGCACAAAAAGATGTGTTCACCCTACTAAGTGGCAAAGCTAGAATATGGTCTCAGGAATTGGAGCCTACACATTCATAATCATCATGCTATGTGCCTCTTTGGTGTATTGCTGTTTTTATTTAGGCTATTTTAAAGACTTTTGCCAGTATATGTGTGGGAAGTATATGTGTAGGAAGGGGTGAGAGAGTAAAGATTAGTATAAAATTTGGCACAACAGCTATAAAAGTAGAAACAATGGTAGCACTTGAACTGAGATTTCAAAGTTGAAGCTTATGAAGTTTATGAACCTTAATTAAAATGTCACTGATGTAGATGCTAAAAAACATGAAAAGAATAATGTATGTTAGTTAATTGTTTTCTAACTAGGAGAAGAAAATCAGGAAGATAATCAAATGAGCAATAGGCATTTTACATTTTGATTAATAACTTTCTCAATCATCAAAAGACTCTCATGAAAATATCTGGAAACAAAGACAAGTAACTAACTAGCTTCAGTCCTCTGTGGATAAAAGGAGAGTTTGTATTTTGTACATGGTCAAATGTACTTGAGAGAGATATGATGTACAAATATTAATTTGCTATAAGCCTAGAAAATAACAATCAGATATGCTCTATGATGCAAAATAACTTGGACATCATTTGTTCATGTGCTAATTTGGACATTATGTGTTTATGTGGATAAGACATTGTGTTTTATTCAGGGTATACTCTTTGTTCAGACACTGTAAAATAATTTTAGAGTACAAAATGTAATACTCTAATTGAAGACTAATTGGCTATTTTTTAAAACTTCTTACTTTACCTAACCTTCTAGACATTGTCATTGTAATTCCAAAAAAGGCTTAAATAAAATATTCCTAAGAAGCAAGAATAAGCTGATAATCTGTGGATGTTTATTTCTATGAACAACAACAATGATAGTTAATATATAGATAACAATTTAGTTCTTCCATATGAAGTGTCAGGCACAGTGCTTGATACACAGACTCTCATTGGGATCTTAGGACTTGGTTATTATTATCCCTATTTTCCAACGGGAAAATTAAGAATCAAATAATTTTCACAAGTACTTGTAAACATAGATACTGGCAGTCACTAGAACATTTCTATTTGCTTATTTCTAAACCCAAATTCTTAATGACTGTGTCATACTCTCTCTTGCACCTTTTCGCCTTTCCTACATTTCTTCCATCCTTTCAAAACATTTATTGAAGATACACTGAGGGAAATTATCCTGATAGGCACAGGGGACTCCACTCATTTTGAATTCTTTTCACTTTAATATTGAACTATATTGTTTTCTGGGAACTGTATCTACCAAGTCCATGGTAACTACCTGGTCGATATTTGATCAACTAAATGTTTTGTTTTTATATTAACTGGGTATTATCATGACCATATCATTCTAATTAATGCATAATGTTATGTATTCCTACCTTGATCTTTTCTTGTTCATGTAAATTTGGGGGAGAGACTCTACCCAGGAAATGCCATATGAGTGTTTATCCCCACATTCTGTGCGCACAGATGGCAAAGGGACAAGTATTCACTTTGTTCCAGGAGTCAGTTGACTATGGCTCAAAAGCAAAATACAGGCCAATATTCACTGAGTTATGGAACAGTTACCTCTACCTCTATTATCTCTCCTAAATGTGTTTAGGAACTGGCTCCATCTATGAGACTCAAAATAAGTAACAGCTTTTTCCTATGTCTTGTAAACCAACAGCCACTATTGCATTATGCCAATACTTGCACACAAAAAAATCTCATTGCAAGTTATGAGGATTACCCAAAATCAGCACTTTCATATATCCTCAGCATTGCCTATTAAGAAGGAAAGAAGTGAACTACTGGAACCTGCTTTTAAAAGATTTTAAATTAAAGAACTAAGATGGTGGCAAAGGCAAAACACCTATCTTGCCGTCATAATCAGCAATTTTAATACTACAACTTAACGAAAGAACAAACACCTTCCAGAATCACCAGAAAGCTCGCCGAGTGAAAATTCCACAAATAAAAGTGAAGATAAGACACTGGGACTCGGAGGAGCTGTGGCGGACAGCGTTGAAAGATTCCCACGGAGAGAGGTTTGGAGTGCGCGCCGTGGAGAGGGCGGGCGGCTGGAAACCGGCCAGTTTTCTCGAACGGGGAGAGAAAGGCGTCCTACTGGGCTGATTCTCCAGCTCTGGGCGAAGTCCAGGGAACCCACTATCACACGGGGTGAAAACTGGACAGTGGGAGGGCACGCCGAAGCTCGGGTGCTGCCGGTCTCCCGGCTTGTGGAGAAGGCAGCTCTCCCGCGAACAGCTCTGCTGCGTGACGGCGCAGAGAGCACACTGCGACTTGCCTCTCATTCGGAAAACAGTCAGACTGCTTTGTTTTACGACCCTGGGTGAGACATTGCGCATGCAGACTCATTTTGGGAAAGTCTGAATTCCCCGGCAACTGGCAGCTGGTGGAGCTCGGCAGCGGCTCTCTCTCAGAGGTTCTGGCAGCCATTGCCCCCGGCACAGAGTCCCTGGGCCGCATAGGGCGGAGCTAACGCTGTCGGCTTGGCCCGGAGACTCCGCCCACCCAACCTGAGCACAGCTGAGCTTCACAGACAATTGGCCTGGAGGTCAACCCTCCAAGTGCTAGCAACGATTAACTGAGCTTAACTTCAGCAAGACTGTGCAGCCCATATCCACCTCAGGTAACTGGGGAGGCTGAGCCACTATCCCTAGTAGGAAGTCTATCACACAAAGCTAATTGACCAACTCAGGGAAGCAGCCACCATGCAGCAACATGGAAAGAAATCAGATGTGAAAGAAATGGAGGAAAAAAAACGACTGGACATGGAATTCAGAACCACGGTTATAGGGTTTTTTAAGAGGCTCCAACAAAAGATCGAGGCCTATAAGGAAATAAGCAAGACCACAAAGGAAATGAATGAGTCCTACAAGAAAATGAATAACACCCTCCAGGATATAAACGAGACCTGCAAAGAAATGATCAAGACCAACGTGGAAATGAAAGAAACTCTCAAGGATATAAAGCAGACTCTCAAGGATATGAAAAAGGACCAACCAGAAATTAAGCATACACTGACTGACTGAAACAAAAAATATTATACAAAGACCTGAAAGTGCTCTGGAGCACCCCAAGAACCAAGTTAAAGATTTGAAATACAAAGAGGTAAAATCCACTCAGCTGAAAAAGCAAGAAACCAAAAGAATCCAAAAAATTGAAGATAGTGTAAGGGGCCTCTGGGACAACCTCAAGCATACCAACATCCGAATTATAGGGGTGCCAGAAAAAGCGAGAGGCCAAGACAATGAAAACATATTTGAAGAAATAGTGACTGAAAACTTCCCACACCTGGTGAAAGAAATTGACTTAGGAGTCCAAGAAGTGCACCGAACCCCAATATATAGGAACCCTAAGAGGACCACACCGAGGCACATCATAATTAAAATGCCAAGAGCAGAAGACAAAGAGAGAATATTAAAAGCAGCAAGAGAGAAACAGTTGGTTACCTATAAGAGAGCACCCATACGACTGTCAGCGGATTTCTCAATAGAAACGATGCAGGCCAGACGGGAGTGGCAAGAAATATTCAAAGTGATGAACAGCAAGAATCTACAACCAAGATTACTCTATCCAGCAAAGCTATCATTCAGAATTGAAGGTCAGATGAAGTGCTTCGCAGATAAGAAAAAGCTAAAGGAGTTCATCACCACCAAACCAACATTATATGAAATGCTGAAAGATATTCTTTAAGAAGAGGAAGAAGAAAAAGGTAAAGATGAAAATTATGAACAACAAATACACATCTATCAACAAATGAACATAAAAATCAAGTGAATTGATAGGCTGTTGAACAGGATAGACTGGTGAATATAACAGGGACATGGACATAGAGAGGGAATGGACTGACAATTCTTGGGGAGAAAAGGGTTGTGGGAAGTGCAGCAAGAGACTGGACAAAAATCTAGCAACAATGGGAGAGGACAGTGGGGAGGGGGAGGTGAGGGTGGAGGGTGGGATAGGTACAGGGTGGAGGGAAGCTATAGGGGGATAAAAAGGGGAAACGATGTAATTAATAAACTGAACAATAAAGATAAAAAATATTTAAAAAAAATAAAATAAAAGATTTTAAATTAGATATCGTTCTGTTTTTGTGCGTGCATGTTTAGCAATAGAATCTACAAATCTATAAATAAGGGTAGGACCAAGAAATGGCACAATGCAAATAAAGTACCCTCGCTTACACAACCACAGTGACAATCTATGTTTGCAAAAAGGCAAATTGGGAACCATAAGGACAGTTACCAATCACTAATTTATATACAATAGGGCTTACTGTATAGTCTGAATTTAATGGAGTACAAACTTAAAATAGTTTTACTTTTCTTTCCCAGTCATTATTTGAAGAAGATTTCTTTCTAATCCCAATGTCATTTGGAACAGATTCTGTAGCTTTCTGGTCACTTTAAGTTATTAAAAATACTAATAATTTTAAGCTTTGGTTTCAAAAGCAATACATATCTCACATTCTCTTCTCTCATGGGGCCATGCTCATGGAAGTGCTTGGAAGGGTTTTCTGAGATGCCAGTCCCCCAGGTATAGGATCAAATAGGAGGGCTAGAAAATGACAGGTCCTGACTGATACCATGTCTTATGATAGCTGCCCATTACTATCTCATTCTGGTTCCACTTGCTAGTTGTGGCCATCAGCCATATGATAGTAAGATCCAAAGTCAGATAATCTAAGAAGGAGTCCACTATGTGTTCATCAAGGGGAAAATTCATGATTTTCACCATGACACTTTTGTGGTAGCTACAGAAATATGAAGCATTTCCCAATGAATAAAAGAATGGATAAAAATGGAGGAAGGGATGAGCTGGCCTGTGTTTCTCAGTGATTAGAGCATTGACCTGAGCATTGAAGTGTCTCAGGTCCAATTCCAAGTCAAGGGCATGTACCTGGGTTGCAGTTACATCCCCAGGCTGGTTGGGGTGTATGTAGGAGACGATCAATCAATGTCTTTCAAACCAGTGTTTCTCTCTGTCTCTCCTTTGTTTCTCTCTTCCTCCTTCCCTCCTTTCCACTCTCACTGAAAACAATAGAAAAAATGTCCTCAGATGAAGATTAACAACAACAGCAAAAAAACAACAACAAGAAAAATGGAGGATGGAAAACAACCTATATCAATACAAATCTTATGTTAATTTACAGTGACTGGAAATAGAAAAATGTTGAATGGAAATTTGAACAGAGGAACGGAGTTTTTATTGTATTTAGTGCTTTTTAAAATTTGTTTATATTTTTAACCTATTTGAGAGATAGGACATTTTAGATTATTCTAAGTGAAGGTAGATATAATGGTAGTAATGAGGGGAATGATTTGTGTTTCAGGAGAAAAGTAAGGGGAAGACCAAACCAATGAAGTCTTTAGGATAGATATAAGGGATGTGACCTAGACTGACAAGTATAAATTTGTCTCTGATGGGAGAATAATCAACTTCTTCCATTTCAATAGTAGGGGAGAATGTAAAGATGCATGTAATTACAAGAAGGTTTATAGTTTCCATGCTAGAAAGATGAGAAAGTTACCAATTAGTTAAATACTTTGATTAATTAAGAATGAGCTATTCTGTCTTTTGAGGGGAATGGTAAACTCCATTCTTCTTTTATATTGCTTCATCATTTCAGTGTTGGATTGTAACATCTTTTCTGTTAGCATTATACTCTTTAGAAAATGAGAAAGGATAGCTGGTATATGTAACACACAAAACATAGTTGATGAATATAATTTGTCATTTAGCATATTTCATTTTCTGGTAAAAGTTAGTATCTCATACTACTGCCTAAGCCCAATGACAGCCCTCTTCTAAGAGGGCTGGAGTGCCTGCTTCAGGAATCCCCCAGGCCCTTTGTCCCCCTAGCCAACCAGGGCTGGCACAAGGTGCAGGCAAGCCTTGGATGGCGACTGCCCAGCCTCCCAGGGCCACCTGCGGCTCAGGTAACCAGAGCTGGCCAAGGCTTGTGCTGCTGGCAGTGGAAGCAGCAGAAATATAATGGGGTGTCACCTTCCCCTGATCCCCAGGTAGCCTCCTGCCCCTGAAGGCTCCTGGACTGTGAGAGGGACTGAGGGACTCCCCCTCCCCCTCCAATGCATAAATTTTCATGCACCAGGCCTCTAGTATTAAATTTTAATCAGAAAAGTTCTTGGAGATGGGCTTTGAAAGATGCACAAATGTTGAGGATATATAAAGGAATCCCTGTACATTTTAATAAGACTAATAACATATCTGAAGACAGAAGATATGGACAACTGGGAATTAATGGTCATTTAAAATTCCAGATGGATGCAAAATAATAGACTGATTTCCTTCAAATCAAATTTACTTATTGAACATGCATCTAACATGTGCAAATTAATTCATTCACTGCAAATTTCGGATACCAAATACTATCTGTTTAACAGCAATTAGGTTAACTATTAAAAACTAAAAATTAGTCTAATAAAGACACATAAAATAATTGTCTTATTTCTATTATTGTAATACTAGAGTATTTAAATAAATTAACTAACTTCAAACTAGAATCCTTTGCCAAACCTTAGTATATTATTTCTAAATTGTGTTCATCCAATGTTTGCTTGAACTATATAAGATCTGACGATTTTGCCGTAGCCTCAGCTATTTCTCAGACCATCTCACTGCGTCATCGGCAATAACTATTCCACAACAATTGCTATTTCCCCAGATTTGGCAATGCGGAGGCTCACTGGAGATTGTGACTTGCTCTCATGTGGGTCATGTTTTCCGGAAGGCAACGCCATACACTTTTCCTGGCGGCACTGGCCATGTCATCAATAAGAACAACAGGAGACTTGCAGAAGTGTGGATGGATGAATTTAAAGATTTCTTCTATATCATATCCCCAGGTAAACAATTCTGACAATTTTCATTCTCTGCAGGGGAAAATATAATTTTAAGGAGGTTGAATATGTGTTTCATTATTGTTGTTATTCTACCTGTTTAAATAAAATGTCATCACCATAATGTTGCAGAAAGTCGTGTTTGAGAAAAGTTGTACTATGAAGTTAATTTTCACCTAAAATGAGAAACACTATACTGATCTCAGATGCCTAAGTATCCTTTTTCTTTGTTTCTTTCTTGGCATAAGCATTATATTAGAAAGCTGGAGCAAACAGTACACAGAGAGCTTTAAATTTAATTAACATGTATCAGCTCAACATAAGAACATAATTTATTTTCAAGAAAAGGAAGCCTTTATTTTCTTGTTTCACATATAAAACTGACTGAGTTGGTAAGAAATTTTGATAATGTTTAAGTGGAGATGTTTTCTACTGCCTTATTTTCTTAAATAGCTGACTAGCAAAAGGTTAAATGACATACAGAAACAAGATAGAAAATTATGCAGATATTTTTATTTTTAAATACTTTTTAATAACAGTAAATTACTCATCAATAGGTATGTGAGAAAGCTTAATAGGGGCAATAAAATGTTATCTGACTTTATTACAGAGAAAAATAGATATGAAAATGAAAGTAAATGTGGGCTATCACTGGGTGGTGACATGAGGAACTTTATTCTTTTCCTTTTATTTCTCTATATTTTCTAAATTTTCCTTATAAAACATTATTAATTTTCCACATAAAACATAAATTAATTTTAGTAAACTATAAAATTTTTAAAAAATTAAAAATCATTACAAAAGGAAAGAAAGCCTTGTGAGAAAATCCCATTGCAGGGTTTGTAACCAATTTTATTCTTTATAATTTTCTAGAATTTCTCCAGCCATCATGTTACTTAATTTTTTTTTTAATTACTCTGAGATGTAATTTATTTTTAAGGAAAATAAATGAAGCATGAGAAGATACAAATAAGAAAATGACAAAGGGTTGCCTTCCAGATCTCAGAGACGCCAAAACGTAAATTAATATAAGAAGAATTCTCAAATATGATAAAGTACATTTTAATGTTTTGTTTTGATAGTTTCCATGTAGCCCCTGTGATCATCAATGCTATTATTATGAAAACCATAAAAATAACAAAAATCTATGCCCACATCCTTATTTCTATATTATAATCAACTAGAGGCACAATGCACAAAATTCGTGCAAGGGGCTAGGCACCTGTAGCCCCAGTTTCACCGGGAAGGTTGTCCAGAAGGACGTCTGGAAGGTCGTTTGGCTGCCCCATCTAGTTAACACTTAATGTTTTTATTATTATAGATTACATTGCTTAGACAAGCCTGTTTCATTTCTAGTTGGCAGACTCTGATTTCTGAAAGTTGACATGAGGCTGTGAAACTCAGATGTGAAGGGAGTGAGCAGGGTGAACTTTCCTATTAAGATAGAGCATTACTGTATAGAAAAGAAAAATGGGGAATGCATGTGTAAATGTGTGATTAGGAGAAGGACTTTTTTTCACACATTTTCAAGGCCTCATCTGTGTCAAGCAGCTATTGCCAGATACCCTATTTCATGCTTAAATGTATTTCCCTTTACAGTGGAAAGCCATTCCAAATGTTCACAAACTTGAGTTCAGCAAGAGCATGTAAAATTCACAGCAAGGCAGTGGCATTCATACAACCTTTTCATTTTCTTTTGATGATTCTTTTTTAATATAAATCATTACTTATAGAAATATATAAGTTCAAAATGAAGAAAGGAGTGACGGAATGAAAAAATATATAATGTGTGATTATATACTCCTTACATTTAGGAATATAAGTAATTGAAATAATTGCAAATGCATGTATTATAGTCACTCTTGATAAATATTTTTTTTGTAAAAATGATGTGTAACTCTTTTGTATAATTTCCCATTGAGCAAAAAAGGCAGATAGACAGTGAAACCATTTCTGAAACTATTAAAATAACAAGCTTTAGAGTTTAAAGGGTGAAAAATAAAGCTTACTGTCTGGAACTAATGACACCTTGTTACTCAATAGGGACTATATATTCTGGAACATGTAGTTTTTACATTACAATAAATACCACTAGGAAAGTTATTGTTCTTATAAAACAGGCTCATTTAAGTCCAGAAAGGTACCTTGGAAAGCAGAGAAAGGGTATTTGGGGAATATGCTGGAAGTATGGAGGAGTTTCCTAAGAGGCATTTATGCTTATGTATGTCTCAGTCACACATTGCTGAGCATGGAACCTGCCGCTGTAGTGTGAGCAGAGAGAAAATAAAAAACATGAAACGTTAAATTGCTTCTGTGGAAAAGGAAGAGTAGTAAGCTTGAAACTGGAGTTGGATGCTTAAAAACAATTCTAGCCCTGGGCAGGTTTCAAATCATCCAAAAACAGATAAAGTAGGTTGTATTGAAGCAGCCAGGAGTCTGTCATATGAATGGTGTCTAGCTATCTAGAGTGGATAACTATTTTCGTCATTACTGATGGCTTCTGATACTCTTACAATCAAAATCTCAGATTTTTTTGCTATTGTCCAGAATTGCTGGGTTTCTATTTTTTATCTCATTGGGTAATAGGTAAGTTTATAAAGAGGGAAGGTGGTATGAGGAGATTAGAGGCATACATACACACTCATTCATACTGAGAATTATATGCTTCATTATAATAGTCACTAGAGGCCCAGTGCATGAATTGGTGCACCTGTAGGGTCCCACAGCCTGGTGTGGGGATCAGGCCAAAACCTGCTCTTTGACATCCCACTAAGGGTCTTGGATTGCAAGAGGGTGCAGGCCAGGCTGAGGGATCCCACCAGTGCATAATGGGGGCCAGGGAAGGACTGCAGGAGGGCTCCAGGGTGTGTCCAGCCTATCATACTCAGTCCTGATCAGGCAGCAGCTAGCTAACCTACCAGTCAGTGTCTGCCCCCTGGTAGTCAGTGCCGGTTATAGTGACCACTTGACTGCCCCTGGTGGTCGATGCATGTCATAACAAATGGTTGAGTGGCCTTAGGATATCATTATCATATTATGCTTTGATTGGTTGAATGGAGGACCGGATGACTGGACATTTAGCATATTAGGCTTTTATTATTTATGATAAGCACACACATATTTATGAAGAACTCTAAAAAGTTTATACTGAACTATGTTTAATTCTCCTGAACTATCTTGATATTCTGGCTAAGGAAATCATTCTCCTCTAGAAGCACCACCATGCATCAGTTAATTTGTCCAAGATATTTTGTGAGGAGAATTCTATTTTTTATAACTGGACTTCTCTGAATATTATTTTTCACATATGCAGTTATTAAAGATGTGATTTTTAAGTATTGATTCATTATGAATTGAATTCTGACAACAACATTGCTTCCTTTCAATATGGTCTATAAAATATCCACTTTATTGGTTGGCTTCAGGGACACTTCAGTTCTGTCTCAAACTGGGTGTTCTTCCTTTCTAGAAAGTAGCTTATTCCTTGTAGTTTTGACACCATGACCAATACATTATTACTCTGTACCGTGTTGTTTTGTTTTTATTATTATCATTTCGATATCCAAGGTAGTTCAGATACATAGAGTGCTTAGTAATTTCCTGTCTGTGAAGTACTTAAAAAAATAGGCTGAATAATTAAAAGAATGAATGAATGAAAGAAAAAATGAATTTTGAAAGGGAGCCACTTTACTTATTTTTATTTTTTAAATTCTCACCTAAGAATATGTTTTTATTCTTTTTTAGAGAGAGGAAGGGAGAAAGAGAGAGAGAGAAATCTATTGGTCGCCTCCTGTACACACACCAAATGGGGATCAAAACCACAACCTAGTTATGTGCCCTGATTAGGAATAAAACCTAGAACCTTCTGGTGTATGGGGTGATGCTCCAACCAACTGAGCCACCTGGTCAGTGCAGGAGATACTTATTTTTTCCTTTATACTGAATTCTTCATTGTCATCTGGTCTATGTCAGGGAATCTCTTCATGAGGCTTTCAGCAAATGAGAAGCATTGGTCCCATCTCTCTGAATACCAATTCCTGGTTAAGGACCCACTAACGAAAGAAAGGTAAAGAGTACTCTTCTTAGATCTGGAATATTTTTCCTTAGAGTTTGACAACAGAAAAGACCATTCTATTCGCTTACCCATGTACTTAGGGTTTTATGATTCCACCATAATTAGAGGCATTTACAGTAATATAACTTTTCAAAAATTTATCTTTATTGTTGAAAGTATTACAGATGTCCCTTTTTTGCCCCATTGATCCCCTTCACCCCACACCTGCCCTCAGGCCTTCAACATACTATTGTCTATGTCCATGGGTTATGTGTATATGCATATTCTAGTAAGTTATTTAATTAATCTCTTCCTACCCGCACCCCTTTCCTCTGAGATTCGTCAATCTTGTTCCATGCTTGCATGTCTCTGGATCTATTAGTATTTTGTTTGTCAGTTTATTTTTTTCATTAGATTCTGCATATAAGTAAGATCATGTGATCATTCTATGTCTGGCTTATTTTACTTAGCATAATCATCTCCAGGGCCTTAATGCTGTCTCAATGAGTAAGAGATCCTTTTTTTCACAGCGACAGAGCATTCCATTGTCTAAACATACCACATCTGTTTCACCACTGATCTACTGATGGACACTTGGACTGTTTCCAGATCTTATCTGTTTTTATTGATCTTTTTATTTTGATGTGTATAGCACTACATCAAAATAAAAAGCTTTGCACTCCAAAAGAAATCACCAACAAAATGAAAAGGGATCCCATTGTATGGGAGAACACATTTGCCAATGATACAACTGATAAGGGATTAATTTCCAAAAATATGTACAGAATTCATACATCTTAACAAAAGAAAGTCAAACAATCAAATTAAAAAAATAAGAGAGGACCTAAATATTTCTCCAAAGAAGAATACAGATGGCCCAGAGGCATATGAAAAAATGGTTAAAGTTACTAATAATCAGAGAGATGCAAATTTAGTGACAATGAAGTATCATCTCATATCTATCAGAATGGCTACCATCAATAAATCAACAAACAAGTGCTGGCGAGGATGTAGAGAAAAGGAAACACTAGGACACTGTTGATGGGAATGCAGACTGGTGTGGCCACTATGGAATAATAGGATGAAATTTCCTCAAAAATTTAAAAATGAACTGCCCTTTTGACCAGAGATTCCACTTCTAAGAATATATCTTAAGAATCCTGAATCAAAAAGAACATATTCACCCTACAATCATATAATCTTACTTTTCAGAATGAATATAAAGTCTAACAGGCACAATTTAGACAGATAATGTTTTCTCATAGAGTAGTATAAGACTTGATAAGCTTAAAATAAGATTATTTTCCACACATTGATTTTTATTTTTCTCAAATCCCCCCATTAATTTAAAGTTAAAATGGTATATATAAAAATGTATGTTTGAATTAATTTTATCTGATTTTAAAAGTATATATATTTATTCTGTTGCTTAATTGTTTTGGCCCATACACATTAGCCATTGGCAATATTGGTAGAGTTGGCATTGTCTAATTATGTCTCCTAGATGGTTCTTAGAATGGAGAGTAGAAATACTTTGAAATAGTGCTGAAGAGTACGTGTTCAATGCCTGTTTAGTTTGATGTTGGCTTGTCTTTTCAAGAATGCAGATATTACAGCATCATAGATTTTAAAGCCCCTTAGGCTCTCAAAGGGTGAGGTAGATTTTAAAACTAATTTGGCTGGCTGTTTCAGCTTAAGCCAATCCACTTGTTTTAGCAAATCCTTTGAAATGATGTGATGTAAGAGGACAACCACTCTTCACAGAACAAACAGTCCAGGCTAAATGGCAACATTCTTTCCCTGTTGGACACAGGTAAAAAGCTTACTTTCAGTATAGCCACACTAACCATATATTTGAAATGCTCGGTGTTCCATAAATGCATGTTGATTTTCTTTCTTTGGGGAGGTAGATTTCTAAATGTATATCAGTCAACATGAAGATTAGAAGCAGATGTTCTTATATAACCTCCCACTGTTCTTTTGTTAATGGACAGCTTGTGCTCTTGTTTTGAGAGAAAAAAGATAATAAAATTTAAAGACTCCCAAAACATACATTGAGGGATATTTATGTGTAACTAGGAAAGCAGCATATTTTATTTTGGCAATATTGTAGTATTTTGACTTCTATTCCAGGTAAACAGAAAGCACATATTTGCAGAAGAATCCTTGAACTTGTTTTGAAGGTTAACTGTCCATTTGTTAACCTTTTCCAAATCTTTGGAAAATCTGCTCATTAAAGGTAGCCTTTGTTAGCAGCATCTTTGGCTCCTTATTAACATCAAAGGCCTATAGTCATTTATATCTCTTGAAATTTGTATCTATAAAATACAAATATTTTTCAGCATGCTGAATTTTTAAAGCTACAGTATTTAATAACCAGCCCTTTGAATGTAGGACCTAATTTCTTTTACAAGTCATATAAATGTGGTTTCAAGATAATTTAATAAGCACAGGTTTTGATGTTTCCAGCAAAATTACTTTGAAAAAAATATTGTTTAAATAATTCAAGGGTATCAGTTTTTGTGTGGATATCTGATTTCATGTTAACCCAAGCAGCAGTTCTGAAAGTAAACTATATTTGTACCTATGAATTTTGAATTGTTACTTTTTAACTAATGCCTTTTCAGCAGCACACACTATGGTGTCACTGAATGAATACAATATTATGAGGTGAAAATTCTAAATCATTTTGCTATGTTATATTGTAAAAACACATAATCTTTTACCTGTGATAACTTGAAATGTTAAATGTTGAAATAAGGGATGTCAGCTATATTCAGCATTGTTGGTGTAATGGATAGACAATTGCTTTTTCTTGCTACTGTCAATCAAACACTTTTGAATTCTTTAAGGCATTGTGTCCATTTTTATTGGCATTTATGGATATCTATTCGTGTTTTTATATCTGTGATATCTATCTGCACTCTGCAGATGGGGGATATAAACACAAATAAGATGTGTGTCTTTGCTTTTAAAGAGTGAATTATTGGCTTGGGGCAGGCAGGGGGTAGGGGTGGGCCAGAAGAGGTTAAAGGGGGAAACAGGGAGAAACATATAATACTTTTAACAAATAAAGCTTTAAAAATAAAAAAGTGAACTCTCTACAACATCACAATTAATTAAAGTGAAAAATAAGATGAAGTGCATAAAAATGGGGAGCATGCTGTCAAAATTAAAAGAGATCCTTAATGTTAACTACCTACATTTTCCTTGATTCCTACTTCCCACTTATAAACTCAAAGTCAAATGAATCTTCAAGTCCTTTCTATCTTGCCAGCTACGTTCTCTCAAATCCATTCATTTATCCCTATTCTCAGATTCTTCCTGCATCTAGATAACCTCAGGTCTGACCTGATGGCTCTCCCTACCTAAAAACATGCCCACATTTCACCCACCCCTATGCTGCTGCCAGAGAAACTCTCTGAAGAAAATCTCTGTTGATCTCTCCCTTACCTAACATTTTAATAATTTCACAAAAAGTCAAAAGTCTGTGTGATCTGTTCCCAGGTTTTCAACCACAGCATTTCACACACCAAAGCTCAATCCTGCTGTCTTCTGCTTTTAGGTTTTTGCATATGTGTAAAACAGTATGAGTTCATGAATACTCCTACCTCTGCATGAGATACCTTCATTTTCCACCTGCATTAATCATTCATGTATCAATTTGGGTATAATTTCCCTGGGGAGCTCCAATGGCTCCCTGGAGTTCTCCTATTGTAGCATTTACACATTTTTAAAATATTCCTTTCCTCCACTAATCTATGCGACTAATATAACTCCATGTTTTTTATTTATTGGGTTTTGCTTTTAGAGTTCATTGTGTTCAAACCTGTTTTTATTTTATTACATATGATGGAGGCAAATAGAATATATATGTCAATCAACATTGATATCCCCTTCCCTAAAATTGCTATATACCATTCACATTCTTCTCTTATGTATTTGCACACACACACACACACACACACACACACACACACACACACACATATATATATATATATAACACACACACACACACACACGCACACAGATATAAATAAACTAGAAACCCATTGCAGGAATATTCCTGCAAGAACAGGGCTTCCTGCTACTTGAGCAAAGCTCCCTCCCATCTCCACTGCCTCGCTCCCTTCTCTGCTGCCTCACTCTCTCCTGTCTCATCTGCCTCTCTCCCTTCCATCTCCTCTGCCTTGTTCCCTTCTATCTCCTCTGCCTCACTCCCTCCCATCTCCCCTGCCCTGCCTGCTTCCCTCCCTTCTCCCCCACCCCACTTGCTTGCTTCTCTGCAGCTTTGGTCCCTTCTGCAGTGCTTGACTTTCTTCTGCACTGTCTTCTGCCAGAATATGCAAATTAACCATCATCTTAGTTGGTTTAATTTGCATACTCTCTCTGATTGGCTGGTAGGCTTGGCTTGTGGTTGTAGTGGAGGTGCAGTCAATTTGCATATTACTCTTTTATTGGATAGGATAAGATTGTGTAATAGGTATTATTTAGATTTCCTTTTTCTTAACATGCCTTGCAGTGTTGTATATATATAATTCACATAGGATTGTATAATTACACTTTACAGCTAAATATATTTATAGTACAGATATATCAACCCATATTTAATCATACCAGTATTGACAAGCATTAAGTTTCAGTTGTCTGCCATTGTAAAATATTACATAAATATTTCTGGAAACCACTTTGTGAATCTGAGAAGATATTTCTAAAGAATAGTAGCCGTGAGCCAAAGAGCTCACCCTAGCCATATTGGCTAAGTGAATAGAGTGTTAGCCTGAGAACTGAAGAGTTCCAGATTTGATTCCAGTCAAGGGCATGAAAATTGATGCCTCTCTCTCTCTCTCTCTCTCTCTCTCTCTCTCTCTCTCTTCTCCTAATTTATATTCTCTGAAAATCAACTGGAAAATATCATTGGGTGAGGATTAAAAAAAAAAAAAAAAACTCCAGTGGCAAACTGCCTAGATTGGTTCAGATCCTGACTCCATGTAACCTATGTATTTAACCTCTCTGTACTGAATTACTTTACTACAAAATGGCTATTATAAGAATAAGGCCTTCTACATAATGTTTTTTAATACTCAAATGAAGAAAAAAAGATATATAAAGCACTTATGATAGCTGCTGGCAAATATTGAACATTAAATTTGTTATATATTTTTGTTATCAGCTAGATTTATTCATAGAAGTAGATTTATTGGATCAATGCATAGTCACATAAATATTATGGGAGATATTTTCAGTACTTCTATCTAAAAAGACTGTAATCATTATCACTTCCAGTAACAGAGCTTGAGCACTGATAGTACTATTAACACTCTAGATTTTCTGTGTTTTTAACTTTTGCGTACATATTCGTGTGCGTACATGCATATGTTTATTTATATTTCCATATATATATATTGTTTCCCTTATCACATTCCTACTAGGCATGAACATCTTTTTTGCCATTTTTTATTTGGATTTCTTCTTTTCCTTTGTATCCTCTATTAATTTTACTGTTGCATAATTTTTGCTCTTCTTTTATATATATTCATAGGTCTTTTAACTCTAGATATACAAAATGATATATTAAAAAGAAGGTAGCTGGTGAAGCAAAATATATCAGTCTTAGCCTTTATGACTTTTGGGGTTTATTTTTTGGTAAGTCTTTCTTAACCTAGCTTATTGTAGTTGCCAAGAAATATTTGGTGAATAATTTAGGTTTCAGTTTAATAAAATGCATGATTTTTTTTTCTCCTGAATACTCAGTATTCTTCCTGGGCAATAAACATGAACAGAATTTCAGAATCACATAACCCTTTTCAGGGAAAGTATTATTATCTTCATCTATGGAGCATAAATAAAAGTATCATCTATAACAGTTAATTTTTCAATAAATCTACTAATGTGATTATATCACTTCCCATTACAGTAATTCCTTCTAAGTATCTTGAATGCATTTATGCTCCATAAAGCTGATAAGCAGATGGTATTAATAATATTTATTGAATGTTACAAAATATTGAATTTGAACAGTAAGGGGTAATATTGTATCTTCAAAGATTTTTTATTAGAAATTCAGCTGCTGTTTCAGATAAAGTCTCTCAAATAATCTTATCATTATCAAATCTGGTTAGTTTTAAAGTATTTCTAGAGTGAGTAAATATAACAAGTTCTTGTATAGATTTATTCACAGAATAATCACCACCTTCTAGGATTTTGATACCAAAGTTATATATACATACCTCTAGTTTTTGCTTCTCCTTCACACAAAGCATGCATAACTCCAATCTAACCACTCTGCATATACAAATAATGCAATATTCTGAAATTTCCAATTAGTACATTCTACTTCAATTAGATTGTATTAGTCATAATTAATTGTATTTTTTAAGGCTGTTGAAAGTAAGAATTTTTAATGTTTTTCAAATTGGTGCAAATAATCAAAAACACATATAAGATGCATGGATTTTTACTGTCAGAGTTGGCTGTTTTTTATTTAATGTAAGAGTATTAAATATGAATAAAACTTGACTTAGGTACATACAAAAGCTTTACCATATCTATGTTCATCTTGTCACTTATTTTTCAGAGTGCCCCCATTTTATTATTTAATATTAGGAAAATTAAAACTGAACAGCTTAAGAATTACATAACTAATTACATGAAATTACAGTTCTAATTCTTTATTGAATTGAATGGATCACTCTAACTCTTAGCAGTCTTCATCTACATAAAATGATTGGTGGTCAGGTGGTTACACATGGTTGCAGATATCTTATTTCTAATACTTTCAGGATAAGACTCTAGTTTTAGGTGTTCTGGTGGATCATCTTTGCCTGACTTCTATGCTATATTCACCTTTTAGCAATTTTAAATAAAGTATTTGTTAAGTTACAGAATTATTATCTACCCATACTCTTAGTAAGGTAAGTAGGGTCCAGGAAACTCTTACAGAACTAGCAAACCCAATATTGTATAGATAAAGGAATGACACAAGGCAGATTAAATTCCCCAGATGTGCTAAATTGAGGCTTTTTAAAATGTACCCTTGCAAAATCAAAACAAAACAACAAAACTAACCTCACAGTCCTACCAGAAATCAAACTTAAGGACAGATTACCTCAGCATTCAAATAATTTGCATCCCTTTATAGTAGCTATCCTTCAGCTTATTAACACAAATGACCTGGAAAATAAACATTCTATTTTTATTACTTACCTTTGTCCAATGGTATTATAAGTTGAGGAGAGATTTTCAGCAAGTTCCTGGAAGGAAGAAAGGCTGGACAATGGATATAGGCCAGGATAAAAAGTACATCAGATAGATAGGATGAGGGCTTTGCAAAGGGAAGGAGAAACAATTTCTGCAAGGTAGGATGTCTGTTTAACCAATAGATTTCTTGCATAATTTTATAAGAAGAAGTGTAATATGCAGTAGTTACTATTATTGTGTAATTATTATACTTAAAAGTAGATAACCACCATATTGATAACTGTCTGTCTATGAGCCTCTGATGTGAGAGTGAGTACTGAGTGAGACCATGTGCAAAAATATACACAGAATCATTAACATATGGTTATGTAGATATGCATGGGATGATTCAGCAGCACTCATAAGGAAGTATATCTTTCTCTGACTCAGTACTCTTAAATTGGTGCAAGGCACATGGGCGAGAACCAAAATAGAGAGGACAAGAATCTTGCTTTCAAAAACTAGGAGGACAATTAAGTAGGAGGAGATAACCGGTATTAGTGACAGCCCTAGTTGGAAGGACTCTGACTTAGGTTAGGAAGAAGTTTCAGAATTGTCAATACCATTTTATCTCTGTCTTTTAGTCCTTCATAGTTCTAGCCTTGATCCCTTGTCTTTAACATTCATGGTAGTCATTTCTTAAAACAAAAACATTTTATTATATCCAATGATTCTTTGGGTTAGAATTTCAGGCAGGGCTCAGCAGGATGATTCCTCTGCTCCATATGGTATTGGCTGAAATCACACAGTAGTATTCATCTGGCAGATGGGCCAGTCTGAAGAGTTCAAAGTGGTTTCTCTTACATAACTGATACCTTGCTATGAAGTCTGAAAGGCTGGACTGAGCAGAGATGACCAACTGAAATGCTTATCTCTGGGTATACAGATAATTTCAAGGAAGCTGTCTTCCCTTAGAGCAAATGTTGCAAGTGGCCTAAGTTGAAGCTGCAAGGATTCTTATGAGAATCCCAGAATGTCCATTAGCCACATTCTATTAGCTAAGCAAATCATTAAGACAAACTTAGAATCAAGGCAAGGGATTTTAAACCCAATGTTTCAAAAGAAGGAATAGCACAGTATTTATGACTATTTTTTATCACAATGTTCTCCCTAAATTTTGGATAAAGAGAGTTTAGTTAATCATACTTGTTGGTTCATGGCTATGACTTCTTTATTTTCTCATGATAGGCAACCATTCCAATTTGCTCAATATGTATATTTCATTTTAACATTTTATTCAAAAAAATGTATATTGTTTGGGGTTTTTTTAATCTGCATAAATGGTTTTAAGTTTTCCATTCTTTTTCTTCTCTTTATAATCCAAACATTAGGATTTTAACACCCATTCCTGGTTTCTAAATACACATCTACATGCTATGTAGCACTCCATGGTGACCATCCACTACAGCTTAACTATTCACCCTCTCTGCGATGGCTACTCAAATCAGGTCCAACTCCCAAACACCATTAATTTATTAGTTTCTGATTATATCAGAAATTTACTGTGTGTTAGGTACTTTAGATGCTAGCAACACATGTGCTCATGGACTTATATAAGAACTAGAGGCCTGGTGCACAAATTTGTGCATGGTTGGGATCCCTCGGCCTGTCCAGTGATTGAGGCCAATGGTGGGAAGGGCCATGGGAGGTTGGCCAGTCAGGGGGAGGGGCTGAGGGAGGTTGGCCAGCTGGTCAGGAGGTGGGGCTGCAGGAGGTTGGCCAGCTGCAGGAGGTTGGCTGTGGGAGCATACTGACCACTAAGGGGCAGCATCCAGTTGTTCGGTTGTAATGGTCATTTAGACTTTTATATACTATCTAATAAAGAGGGAAGGTGCTAATTGACCATCACTCCATCACAAAGATGGCTGCACCCACAGCTGTGGCCAAGTTCCCATAAGGAACCTTACGAGCAATCAGCAGGCAGCTGTAGCTACATCCTCCTCTGCCCCTGTGGGGCTTGACGGGGACCTCAAGGTGCACTTCCTGTCCTGATGCTAGACTAGGGGACCTCAGGCTGCTCCCTCCACCTCAGTGCCAGGCCAGGGGACCTCAAGCCATGCCCCCCACCTGGCAGAGCTTGACAGGGGACCTTGGGCCATGCCCCCCATGTGGTGGGGCTTGACGTAGGACCTCAAGGTGTGCTTCCTGTCTTGTTGCTGCACTAGGGGGCCTCAGGTTGTTTCCATTGCCCCAGCACCAGGCCAGGGGACCTCAGGTTATGTTCCCCACGAAGTGGGGCTTGACAGGGGACTTCAGGCCATGCTCCCAACCCCTGCTCCTGGGTGGGGCTTCTGAGGCTACAACCACCTGCCTGGTGGGGCTTGACAGGGGACCTCAGGCCATGGTCCCTGCAAGGCTTGAAGGGGGGACCTCAAAGGTACACCCGCAGTGCTGGATCAGGGGAATTCAGGCCATGCCCCCCACCCAGCGGGGCTTGATGGGGGGACCTGAGTCTGCACCTCCCTGCTGGTGGGGCTTGATGGGGGACCTGAGGCTGTGCTCCCCTCCTGGTGCCAGGGGACCTGAGGCTGGGCCCCCAATCTGAAAGGGCTTGATAGGGGACCTCAGGCCATGCCCCCCACCCATCAGGGCTTGACAGGGGATCTCAGGGCATCCACCAGGAGCCCCAGTTTGGGCTGGGGGACCTCAGGCCACACATCCCCATCCTGACTCCTGGCCAGGGGACCTGAGGCTACATCCTCTGCCCAGCAGGGCCTGACTAGGGTGGGACTAGCCAGGTCTGGATCTTGCCCAATGCGGGGAGGGGGCAGCCAGGTCTGGGTCTCATGCAATTTTGAGGCACATGTGGGTGAGTGGGGCTTGACTCTGGGTCCTGTGGTGCACCCCAGACTCTGACAGGAGGAAGATTTTCATATACATTTTACTAATTTTCTTTCATCTCTGACACTTCTATTACAGAGAAAGGGCAAATAACAATATTAAATTATCCCCTTTTAATGTGCACAAATTTTGTGCCCCGGGCCACTAGCATGAATGTGTGTGTGTATGTGTGTGTGTGTGTGTGTGTGTGTGTGTGTGTGTGTGTATATATATATATATATATATATATATATATATATATATATAGTGAATTATACCCAAGATCAAAATTTCTGGGCCATAGAACTTTGTAAGATGGTTTTGCAGAATCACAGCAAGTATCTTCTCCCAGGTGCCTCTTAACTTTGTCCATGGTTTTTTCATTAAGCAGGATTCATTTTTCTTTATTTTAAATGCTTTTAAAAATGTTAAATGTGTAATACATTCACATAGTTCAAAAATAAAAAATGATGTAATAAGTTCTATGTAGAGAATCTTGATCTAAAACCATTTTCACCTCTTCCATTCCTCTCCCATACTTTGTGTTAATTTCTCCTGTATCCTCCAGTGAGAAACCTTTGATTTTGATGTTGTTATATTCATTGATTTTTCTGCCTTCAGGTTTATGCTCATGAAGTTTTTTTTAGAAAAGTATTTTCTAATACTTTTCTAGTTATTCTTCTCTTTGACATTTTGGTTCTTTAACGTCTTCTTTTTGATATATTTTATTGCCTTAAATATTTTAAGTTGTGTCTTATTCATACTAACTTTAAAATCATATGCAAATAATACCAAGTTTACTAATTTTTAAAATATAATCTGATCTTTGACCTGTGGAGGTTATGAGCAGCTCAGTGCATGAATATTTTTGTGTTTTTATTGTGCTGTATTTAAATGAGAAGTTTGAGAAGTTCCCACAATGACTTGGCAAATGCTACTAGCATCTTCTATGCAGCTCTGCCCTGTGCAGAGAAAATCTATTGATTTGCATGAGGATCTTGTAACTTTCTGTATGGAAGGAACCAATCCTCTTCCAAGTCCCACATTTAAGGGCTTAATCTAGGGTGGCCACAAGAAAGAAGGTAGGTTGCAGAAGAGGTAGGGCGGACCATTGGGCAATACTGACTCTGAATCAGAAAAGGTGAGCATGGACACAGTTGTTCTGGTTCACAGAGAAAAGATGCAACCCCCAGTTGTTACTGAGAGAACCTGGGTCTGGCTGCTCTTGGCAGTCGTGTGGTCACTTGGGACTAGCAAGTGGGACTAGTAGGTCAGAATCCTTTACCCCTGCCATAGTGCTCTGGACATGACCTCTCGAAGCCATAGGTGCTTTCCAATGAAGAAACCTTCTTTGTGAGCTGCTTCACCGTGTTAAAAGTGTTTGCCTCGTTTTCATTTCTGTCTCCTTATGGCACCATATCTCCCTGAGTCCTGAACCTGTAAGCACGGTTCCACAGTACTCAAAACCTCAAACACCTCATCTCTATGAGGCTAAACACTGGGCATCCCAGCTCCCTAAGGAGGTGGCTGGGTGAGAAAACCATAAGTGCTTTCTACTAGAGAGCCTGGGCCAATTAAATATGAGCAGCCTCATCTCTGAACCTAACTCAAAAAATGAGTGAGCCAGGCCAGCCTGACAGGACAGCAAGATACCACCTCAGGGCTCCTGGCCATCCCGGAAAAGAAAGTTTTGTTCCTACCATTCAATGTGAAACATTTATTCAAGTCCACCTTGAAGTACCAGTCTTTGGTATTTTTATTATAGCAGCCTGAACTAAGATAGCAATGTTATCAACATCTGCATTTTAAGAAGACCTCTGGTAACTTTTGTTCATGTTAAAGTTTGAGATAATCATTCAGTCTCATTTTTTCTCTCCTCTGGTTGATCCTTGTTTCCTCTGGCCCCTGTAATAGATGCACAGGTGTGTTTTTGTGGTTTTTTTTATTTTACAACATTTAATCTCTTAATTTTAAAATCACTAAGCTTTATAATATGATTATTCAATACAGAGATTCCAGCCAATAATAATAATAATAATAATAATAATAATAATAATAATGATGATGGTGCAAGAATCCATGTTAAATTTGAATGTCAAGTTAGTAACCAGAATTTTCCACTACCTCTGAATTAAAGGAACTAAATTGGGCTCCACCAGTCAGGTACTCAAATTCACATGAATATATAAAGCCTGAAAAGGAATAGATCTGACTACAAACAGCACCAGGATTTAAATTTTACCGCCTGGGAACTATGTGAGTTACTTTTTTTTTTAATCCAAATTTGGCATCCCCATATTTAGATATTTAAATTTATTCTCTAACCTTGTGTAATTTATTTTTAAAATTAGATGTTTCCTTTTAATTATGTGTAATTATGCATATGTCACCCTTTTGGTTTTACTTTTTCAAGTGGTACATACATACCTTAGTCATACATAGATCATCTGTGATTAACTCATTCTCAATGCTACGGTTTTCCCACTGTGGTCTGAACAAGCCAAAAGAGCATCACCTGAGAACTTATCCTACCCTGAGGGTAGGACCAGGAATTGTGTTTATTGAGCCTCCAGGTGATTCTAATGAATTTATCAAAGCTGAGAAACACTATTGTAGCCCTTTCTGGTCAATGTGTTCCAAGTGGCATTGTCATTCTCTACGCTTATTAGTACAGTCTCAGTCCCCATTCCGCACTCACTATAATGAAGTGAATGTATATGTCCCTCTCAAAATTCCCAAATTGAAATCCTAATCTCCAATGTGATGGTATTAAGAGCAGAGGCCTGTGGGAGATCATGAGGTCATGGGGTCATGAGGATGGAGCCCTAATGGGTGAGATTAGTGTCCTTATAAAAGGGAACTCGCAAGCTTCCTCACTCTCTTTTTTGCCACGTGAAGACACAGTGAGAAGTATTCAACTTGGAAGAGCGTTTTTATCAGAACTGACCAGACAGGCACCCTGATCTCAGCCTTCCAGCCTCCATAACTGTGAGAAAATATTTCTGTGTTTACAAGCCAGACTTTCTCCTCATACCCTGTAGTCTATGGTACTTTGTTATGGTAGCTCAAACTAAAACACCAACATTTTTAAACAAGATCTCTGGTGATTCTGGATCATGTTTGAAAACACTGAAGTCTAGTAAATATTCAGTCTCATTTCTTGTCTCCTCTGGTTTGCTCTCCTGTTTCCCTCTGACTCCTGCAATAGATGCAATGGTTTTCCAAAATTTAGCCCCTTAATTCTAAAATCAAGTCACTAAGCTTTATAATATGATTACTCCATACAAGATTCCCTGTTAAATCTGAATATCAGGTAAATGACAAATAGTATTTAATGTATGTCCCATGTAATGACACTTGGAATATGTTTATACTAAAATTATTAATCATTTTATCATCTGAAATTCAAATTTAACTGAATATTCTCTATTTTTGTTCGCTACTTATGGCAGCTCTACACACAATGAAAATGCCCTCCTTATAGAACTAGTCATTTCTGTCAGCATCAATGTGAATATTTACTAAAACAACCATATCTTTTTACATTACAATTCATGTGTCCTATCTCCCCCCCCCCCCCCACACACACATACATCCCAAGAAACTGAAGATGAAATTCTGGTCTCTACTCGCTATACCTTTGTATACACACAAAAGATATAATTAGTTTTTTAAATAGGAACTGGCCTTGAGATACAAAACACCTAAGAGTTATCAGAAGAAAAGAATTCAAAAACAAAACATTTTGGGGAGCATATATTCTCCAACATACAAAAATCAACTAATTGTAGTAGGTTAAATATTTCAGATGTCAGAGACACATTTGCAGCTAAGTAATTCTGGCTTATTCATCAGGAGTCAAACTTACTTTAAATGTGATATTCTCCCTGCTGGATCACTGCTAAAGGCTTCTCTAGTCTTGGAAGATAACAGGTAACACCTGCTATAATGTTTTTGGGAGTTTTCTTTTAGGTTAAAATTATCTCTGCTATAATCCATGTGGGGGACTGGCAGTGGAATATACTAGTAAGTTCAGTGCCCAGGATGGGGAGAAAATGTCCTTTCTTAAAAGAATCTCTTTGTGGTCATTCTTGAGCCAAACAATATGTGGAGAAGAAGTGCACCTTTATTTGGATACGAGTAGTGGATGAGAGCACTTTTTTCATTTCAATATATTACAAAGTCTCTCCCTGCTCTCCAGGTTTCCACAACTTCACAAGTGAACTTAATCAGTGATATCATTACTGCAATTAAACTCTTCTACAGGAGTACTACTTATGTATAATTTGTAGTTCTTACCAAAAGTCTCATAGAAGATGATTTAAGGGACAGGCTGCTAACAGTGCACACTACTATACACTTAAAGTTTATTTTGGTGGAGAGAGAACTAAGATGGCGGCAAAGGTAAAACACCTATCTTGCCATCATAACCAGCAATTTTAATACTACAACTTAACGAAAGAACAAACACCTTCCAGAATCACCAGAAAGCTCGCCGAGTGAAAATTCCACAAATAAAAGTGAAGATAAGACACCGTGACTCGAGGAGCCGCGGCGAACAGCGTTGAAAGATTCGCATGGAGAGAGGTTTGGAGTGCGCGCCGCGGAGAGGGCGGGCGGCTGAAAACCGGCCAGTTTTCTCGAACAGGGAGACAAAGGCGTCCCACTGGACTGATTCTCCAGCTCTGGGCGAAGTCCAGAGAACCCACTATCACACGGGGTGAAAACTGGACAGTGGGAGGGCACGCCGAAGCTCGGGTGCTGCCCGGTCTGCTGGCTTGTGGAGAAGGCAGCTTGCCCGAACAGCTCGGCTGCGTGACGGCACAGAGAGCGCACTGGGACTTGCCTCTCATTCAGAAAACAGACTGCTTTGTTTTACGACCCTGGGTGAGACATTGCGCATGCAGACTCATTTTAGGAAATTCTGAATTCCCCGGCAACCGGCAGCAGGTGGAGCTCCAAAGCGGCTCTCTCTCAGAGGTGCTGGCGGCCATTGCCCCTGGCACAGAGTCCCTGGGGCCACATAGGGCGGAGCTAACGCTGTCTTCTTGGCCCGGAGACTCCGCCCACCTAACCTGAGCACAGCTGAGCCTCACAGAAAATTGGCCTGGAGGTCAATCCTCCAAGTGCTAACAACGATTAACTGAGCTTAACTTCAGCAAGACTGTGCAACGCATATCCACCTTAGGTAGCTGGGGAGGCTGAGCTACTATCCCTAGTAGGAAGTCTACCACACAAAGCTAATTGACCAACTCAGGGAAGCAGCCACCATGCAGCAACATGGAAAGAAATCAGATGTGAAAGAAATGGAGGAAAAAAAACGACTGGACATGGAATTCAGAACCACGGTTATAGGGTTTTTTAAGAGGCTCCAACAAAAGATCGAGGCCTATAAGGAAATAAGCAAGACCACAAAGGAAATGAATGAGTCCTACAAGAAAATGAACAACACCCTCAAGGATATAAACGAGAGCTGCAAAGAAATAATCAAGACCAACGTGGAAATGATCAAGACCAACGTGGAAATGAATGAGTCCTACAAAGAAATGAAAGAAACCCTCAAGGATATAAAGCAGACTCTCAAGGATATGAAAAAGGACCAACCAGAAATTAAGCATACACTGACTGAAACAAAAAATATTATACAAAGACCTAAATGTGCCCTGGAGCACCCCAAGAACCAAGTTAAAGATTTGAAATACAAAGAGGTAAAATCCACTCAGCTGAAAAAGCAAGAAACCAAAAGAATCCAAAAAATTGAAGATAGTGTAAGGGGCCTCTGGGACAACCTCAAGCATACCAACATCCGAATTATAGGGGTGCCAGAAAAAGCGAGAGGCCAAGACAATGAAAACATATTTGAAGAAATAGTGACTGAAAACTTCCCACACCTGGTGAAAGAAATTGACTTAGGAGTCCAAGAAGTGCACCGAACCCCAATATATAGGAACCCTAAGAGGACCACACCGAGGCACATCATAATTAAAATGCCAAGAGCAGAAGACAAAGAGAGAATATTAAAAGCAGCAAGAGAGAAACAGTTGGTTACCTATAAGGGAGCACCCATACGATTGTCAGCGGATTTCTCAACAGAAACGATGCAGGCCAGACGGGAGTGGCAAGAAATATTCAAAGTGATGAACAGCAAGAATCTACAACCAAGATTACTCTATCCAGCAAAGCTATCATTCAGAATTGAAGGTCAGATGAAGTGCTTCGCAGATAAGAAAAAGCTAAAGGAGTTCATCACCACCAAACCAACATTATATGAAATGCTGAAAGATACTCTTTAAGAAGAGGAAGAAGAAAAAGGTAAAGATGAAAATTATGAACAACAAATACACATCTATCAACAAATGAACATAAAAATCAAGTGAATTGATAGGCTGTTGAACAGGATAGACTGGTGAATATAACAGAGACATGGACATAGAGAGGGAATGGTCTGACAATTCTTGGGGAGAAAAGGGTTGTGGGAAGTGCAGCAAGAGACTGGACAAAAATCTAGCAACAATGGGAGAGGACAGTGGGGAGGGGGAGGTGAGGGTGGAGGGTGGGATAGGTACAGGGTGGAGTGGAGCTATAGGGGGATAAAAAGGGGAAACAATGTAATTAATAAACTGAACAATAAAGATATATAAAAAAAAGTTTATTTTGGCATCAAATTAGAACACCACAGAGCTGCAAATTTGATCAGATTTGGCAAAATTGCCTTTCCTGATTTTTTTTTAGATTTGCCTTCACGTTTAATCAATTGTCATGAGATATAGTCCCATGCATTTTGTTTCTCACCTTTTTCTTTTGATTACCTTATTTTCTTTTTATAGTACATTTACTTATATACATTATCTTCTGGGACATAGTGTTATAATTTTTGTTTAATATGAAAATCAGCATTTGTGTGATAAAGGACAGTTTAAAAATAATATAAAATGAATAGATTTGTATCCAACATGCTTTAAAAACTAGGTACTAAATTGCCCTAGGTCAGTGGTTGGCAAACTGCTGCTCGTGAGCCACATGCAGCTCTTTGGCCCCTTGAGTTTTTAGCAAAGGCCAGCTTAGGAGAACCCTAATTAATTTAATAGCAGTGTATCTACCTATATAGTTTAAGTTTTAAAAATCTAGCTCTCAAAAGGAATTTCAATCATACTGTTGATATTTGGTTCTGTTGACTAATGAGTTTGCCGACCACTGCCCTAGGTAGTTTGGCTCAGTGGATAGAACATTGGCCTTTGGACTGAAGGGTTGTGCATTCCATTCAGGTGAAGGGCACGTGCCTGGGTTGCAGGCTTGATTCCCTGTCCACAGCAAGATGCATGTGGGAGGCAACTAATGAATACATCTTTCACATTGATGTATCTCCCTCTCTCTCCCTCTCTCTCCCTCTCTCTCCCTCTTTCCCTCTTTCTCCCTCTTTTTCTATCCCTCCATCCCTTTCACTCTTCCAGTCTCTCTAAAAATAATGGAAAAATATCCTTTGGTGAGGATTAACAAAACAAAACAAACCCACCTAGGTACCAATTGTATTTAAAAGCACCTGCATGCCTCTTCTTAATTGCATCATCTTGACCATCTGCTGCTAGAATTAAGTGCTATCCTAAATTCTGATATTCTATTGCTTCCTTTCTTTACTAGTTTTTACCACATATTTGTTATTTGCCTGTTTTGGTAATTTATATAATGAGAATTATGTGTATGTACTCTATACCATGGATCACAAATTCAGACCCTTGGCAGGCCCCCTTTTGCCTCAGGTTCAGCTGTGTTTTCCAATAGCCCACATGAAATTATACAGGTCCAAATAACAAAATGAAGTATGACATAAATTTAAACAATATAACCTATCCCTCATTAATATCCCTACAGAGTATTTCTAAATCCCCTCTCTTTCTAATAATGTAAATTCAAAGGATTCCAGTATAAATATTTTCTTCAACAATTTAGTCCCTTGTCTCAGCTGGAGGAGTGACAAGGGCAATAGATAATATGACAAGAGTAGAATTGGAGTAATTAATATGCCTGGACAGTTTGTTTCTCATCATTTAAGTCTTATGAGGAATTAAAGAGAAATTCACAGCTCATCAATATTCCCTTTATAGAACTACTTGCTTGTCTATAAAAATGCAATGTAGAATAAAACTAATCAAGACATTGGCTACAAATAAATACAAATATAATGCAAGCTTTGAAAATGCAGAGAAAAGTATATGGCGCAATTTGATAAGATTATCTCTTGACATAATATGATGAAAAAAGCTATTAAGTAATTATATTTTTAGTATTTAGAAACTTCCCTATATTTCTATTACTCAAAAATATTCCTTTCATTCTGAATAACTCCTCTAGACATTTAATGAAAATAATTTTCTATAAAGTTAGTTTAGATGAAAAATAAGGAAATAGTCTACTTTTAACAAGGTAATGTTTATGTATTCTGAATGATGCCCATCTATATCAACAACCATCTTAATTGTATGTTCATCTGCCCCTGAAGGAGTGAGAAGTAATTTGGAATACCTTTATTTTTTTTCCTCCAAAACCACAAATGTCTAGCTCTTGAAATAAGTTGATAGCTGCTGCTTGTTACAGAAATAGAAAAGACTAAATGTGCTATTTCTGAAGGACACAGAGCTCTGGAGGCAAACGCCTGAGGCAATCTTCATTAAGGGAGAGATTCATTGACCATTTTAACAATTACAACAGCAGCTGTGTTGTCTCTGTGATCTCCTTTGGGCTTGAATGCAGTTGCAGTGGATTGCATAATTAATTTTGTCCTATGGAAAATATTTGAAGTTATTACTCCTGTACTCAGCATTCAAAATACTTTGATTCTTAAGCTTGGCACTCCAGATACAGTTTGATTCTGTGTCATTATGCACACTCTTCTTCCAACCCAGAATGCTCTATCCTTTATTCATCTGAAAAATGCCTTCAAGATCTGGTTCAACTATTGTCAACTATTTTTGCTGAATCTCATCCCATATCACTTTGATCTGTAGCCATAAAATTGCATTTGTGACTATATACTTTTATTTACATCTTTAACTCAATTGGGAGCTCTTGAAGGTTACTCTGTAGTCAGATGATTACAAAACTTGTCCAATTTCTGTAAATCTTTGAATCTTAATGAGGATTAGCAACTCATCTGTAAAATGTATGTATTCAATTCTGCTCTTTCTACTCCACAGAAAAAATTGAGTCTCTAAAAACGTGGATGATATGTGATCTATAAAACTACATAGTTTGTTAATGTCATATCTCTATTTTTAAAGTAATATTCTTTATTGGTCTCACTTTTCTGGATGCTGAGAGTTCGACCAAACAAGTGGAGGGGTCTCATACAATAATGCTCCTTCTGGTTGCTCACTCAGCAACAGAGATATCGCCAGAACGTGAATGCGTCTTCTGGCTCTCAAACTTGTCAATAGCTGCTGCAGCCCACATGTCTCTTCTCTCAGAGCCAAATTAGTAAGGTATCTGTTAAATGTAATGAGCAAAATAAATTAGCAAACAAAATAGTAACAGATGCATAGAGACAGAGAACAGACTGACAGCTGTCAGGGGAATGGGGGTTCTAGGTGAAAGAAGGCGAAAGAATTAGCTAAAATAAACTCATAGACAGAAACAGTATGGTGATTACTAGAGAGGAGGGAGGCTGTGGAGAACTAGATGTAGATAAAAGGGGAAGGGGACTTGACTTGGAGTGATAAACACATAATGCAATATACAGATGGTGTATTATGGAACTGTCACCTGAAATCTATATATTTTCATTAACCAACTAGGGGCCAGGGCACAGATTTGTGCACCTTGAAAGGAACTATGGGCCATGAGGCTGCCGTAGGCACAGGGGCAGTTCTAGGCCCATCCTCCTGTGACCCCACCTAGCCCCTCCCACCATGGCTAGGGTACCCTGTCTGCCAGCAACCCCACTCCCGCCCCTGCTGTTCCCACCTGCTGATGGTGCTAGCCCTGCTCACACCTGCTGATGGTACAGAGCAATTGGGGCCAGTGCCTGCAGAAGATGCGAGTGGTGGCTGCTGCCCCATTTGCCCCTCAGGAGGAGGTGGAGAAGCCCTCAGGGACAATCGGGACCAGCAGGCGCACCGGTTGATGGTGCCAAGTGATTGGGACTGGTGCCAGGCACCTGCAGCAGGTGTGAACAGTGGCTCTGGCACCAGGTGCTTGTGCAAAGGGCTGGCGCCAGCATCAGGTGCAAGTGCTGAGCGGAACTGCAGCAAAGAATGTTCAGTAACCACCAGAGGCTCCCCCCGATGGCAGTGACCGGCGCCCTGCCTTGGTCTGGTGCCCCTGCTTACCTGCTCCACCATCCCGCTGTGGCCAACACCCACCATGTTCCAAACATGCCCCCTGATGGTCAGCACATGTTGTAGTGACTGGTAGTTCAGTTGCTCTGGTTGTTCCATCATTTGGTCTATTTGCATATTAGCCTTTATTATATAGGATGCCAACCCAATATAGTCAATTAAAAAGAAATAATTAAAAAAGCAGATTCTATAGCATATTCAGAAATTGATATGCTTAAGAAGTGTTATTTATTATATTCTACATAAATTATGTTTCAGTACAATATTGAAATCCAAAAGCCTTATAATGCCTGAATAATTTCCATTATAAGAAAAAATAAAAGCTTTTTTTTTAAAAAAAACATAGCCAAATTTATGAAATTATATTAATTCAAGCCTAAAGGCAAATGCTGAAAGTTTATCAGGTTTGTTATGTGAGCACAAAAAGAAAGGCATGAAAAGTATGAAATCTACTTTCTTGATGTGTTTCCTTTGCTCAAAGTTTTTGTTGTGGGAAAATAAAATACACTTAGGTGTGCGCATGTGCATGCTGCCTCCTCTTGGAAGCTTTCTGACATCTCATGTCTCTCTTCCCTAATTCTCCCTTAGCAGAACGAATCACTCCGTTATCAATGCTTCTGTAGAATTGCCTAAACCTTTGTTTTAAAATGTGACATTGCTTTGGCATGATCTGTCCGTGTCTGCTTTGTCCCTCAAACAAGCCTGTCTTTTCCTTTCGTAGAACCTGCCTAACTCACACCTAGGACTCAGAAGGTCCCTAGGAAACACAGACTCTTGAAAAATGCTGGACTTTTTTATTTTTCCTCCATACCCTTTGTATGAAGTGTGCTCTGAAAAAAGGCAAGGGAAACGGGGGCTTGAATACCTGGTAGGGAATAGAGAGGTTTGGGGAAAGGAAAATGAAATGGCCATATTTTTCAGAAACCTTGGTAATAATGGAAGACTGTTTAGCTCTTTCGACTTTGTATATTGAGTGAAGGAGGGTTTGTCACTTGTTGAAGCAATGCTCTCTATTCATATGAATGCCTTTATAGGAGGGACATAGGAAAGATCTACTTCACAAAGGGCCACTGTGAAGAAAAGTCCTGGGAGTCTGTTACCCAGCTTGATACTCTTGGTGTTGGCAGTGTAAGGACTCAGCTACAAAACAAATAGGAAATGTGCCTGTGACAGAGGAATGAATGTTATCTGTACAGAAAAATCCCTGGTCTCTGAAAGGAGAGAACAAAAATGGAAAAACATAAAGGAAGTGTGATACTTCTGGAATGATAACATTATTTTATATTCAGGATAAGTCTAAAGAGTTTAAAGCCCTAACTGGAGGAAACTTAGATCTCTAATTCTTTTGGCAATAAATCTGAATTGTCTAAAGAGTTTAAAGCCCTAACTGGAGGAAACTTAGATCTCTAATTCTTTTGGCAATAAATCTGAATTGTAATAAAGTGTATATGATATTTTTTCTGGTAACTTGAATTTATTGTTTTTCTTCAACAAAGGTTGGACTAAATATAATAGAATCCTCATCCTCACTAATGTTAGTACCTGGAGGTGAACAACAGGAAACAAGCAGTTAAAATGCAGGTGAAAATGAGAAAGCAGGATGGGAAAGTGTACAGCAGGGCATATAGGGAAGCTTCTGCGGATAGTTTTAGGAGGCCAGAGCTGCCTTTCTAAGTGTAGTGAATTCCAAGCTGAGATGTTCAGTGATGAGCGGCATTTAGCCAGATAAAAAGGAGACTAGTGTGAGCACGGAGTTTTCTGAGAGAGGATGAAAGTGTGGCAATGCAGAGAAGAAAGAGTGGTTGATGCTTTGGGGGAACTGAAGGTGAGAAATATGATTGGAAAAGTTAAGCAGAAGCAAGGAATTTATCTCAAAGGGCAACTGGGTTCTAGTGAAAGACAGTGGAAAGTCAATTGCTTTTATTTTGAGAAATCACTCTGCGATGTGGTGGGAAGATTGGAATGAGAGAGAACAGCGGCTGCAAGATGCTGTATCCTACACCAAGTGCAAAATGCTGTGACTGAGTTCGGACAGTGGAGAGAACAGGGAGATGTGCACAAGTCCAGGAATTGTTTTGAGGTGGAATTAACAAAATGTAGTGATTGCTTGAAAGTTTTCAGTTAAGAAAGGAGGAAAGTGAAAGATGAGAGCAAGTTTTGTGATGTAAGCAAGTGGGTGGATGGTTATGGCCTTTGTCTGAAATGGGGTGCTCAGGAGGATGTTCTGGGCAGGAGCCCCAGGTATTAGATGATAAAGACTGAAAACCCTTACCCAATACTTGGCATTGTTCACTGTCTCATAAATTCCTCCAGGGCTGAGAGCACTTCTAATTCCACTTCAAGTGTAAAGGTTGTGTGTTGATTCCTTTGATATCTATGGGATTTCTCCGTGGGTGTTATGAGCATACTTAATGAGAACCCAGGCTATGTATTTTCCTAAGTGGAGGCCGCCAAAAAAAAAAATCTCAAGGCAATTGTGAAAATGATTTTATGCTACTTGAGATTAGCTGGAAGAATTGTATCTTGAATATTAGTGGAATGAAAAAGCATCTTATTTCTCTGTTATGGCAAAGAAAGTCTTATGGGGAATCTCCTAGAAATGTCATTTCTGAGGAGGTAGAATGGAATGTTTAAGCGTCCTATGAAAGAAAAGAGAAAAGAAGTGTCCATGAGGAAACATAACAATAGGGTTCGAAAGGGATATCAATGAGTGGCAATGTGATTGGCAGCTCCAACATAATGAACTCAGCTGTGTGCGAAGCTGTGCAAGTTACCACAATTGTAGATAAAGCCTCTCTCATATTATCTTCCTTGATTAGTATCCAAGCCAAGACACCAGATTAGTTTCATAGCTAATGAAACAAAAGGCTAGTTTTAAACGAAGAAGTTTCAACTGCCACTTGCAGGTTTAATAAGAAAACAACTCACTTTTTTTCCTTTAATAGAACTATTCATCATTTTAATTTGTCCAACAGGAGGGATAGCTGCTAATTAATTGCTTTTACAATAGGAGGAACTTTTCATTTATGATTCTAGTCATATCCGAACACTGATATTTTGAAGTATTTCTTGGCATTTCTTTTTTCATTAGGCAGAGACATAAAGAATTGTTATTTCAAATAAATTGAAAATGGATTTTATAATATGAAGTAACAAGGAAAATATAATAGTGTTACAGAAACCATATGACTGCACAGTGGAAGATTTGCAGATATCTTTCCTTCCCTCAATGACTTTGGTTCAAAAAATTCCAAGTAACATTGCGTTTCCTACTTTCAAAGAATAAAGCTTTTTAGATAGAGAACTTATGTATTTTCTTTCATGAAGCACTTGAGCAACTGGCTAAAGAATAACTTTAATCATTAAACCACTTCTTAAATCATTTTTAGATTTCATATTTTCTTTATTATAAAATGAATATTTATGCAGAAAAAGGAAATAAATTGTTTATAAAGGCAATAAGCAACTATAATTCTAGTATCAGTGGTAATCACTGTGGGCTTTTCTGTATATATTCTTCAAATCTCTTGATACAGAAGAAAGAAAAAGAATTAACTTATATACCTTGCACATTTTCTCACTCGGTAATTATATTTACACTTTATTATGACTGCATTATGTTACATTATCTGGATTAATAAAAATGGTTCAAACCCCAGTATCTGGGATTCTGGGTCATTACAAATATTATAAACAACATAGCAATGCATTTTTTGAAATTAAATCTTTGTCAGCCTTACAATAAATCATTAGAAGTTAAATGTTGGAGTAAGTAGTAAAATAAAAGAATCAAGTGTTTTTATGATCTGACAATTTTCTTTCTCTCTCATATCTTCTTTAAATCTACATTTAAAACAGTACATATTTATCAAGAATTTACTTGGTACTTTAATTTATTAGAAAGCCTTAGGGATTCTAAGATGAACAGGATGAGTGACAAACATGTACTTAATTATACAAAAGGGCTGAGCAGCATGAAGAGTGGGTCAGGGAAGGACCTGAGTGCCTTCACAAATGGGACTATGGAGCAAATCAGAAGTTTAACTAATTAAATGATCTCCTGATAGTTTGGGAGTAAAAAAACAGACTTGAATAGTTAGTGGTAAAAAATATTTTAAACAGGAGATGCTGTTTATGAAGTCAAGAGTCACATAATGTGTTTTTTACAACGATAGTTTGTTTTACTTTTATAGTTATAATTTTTGTACTATTCAGTTTAATACCGTTAAAAATTTAAAAAGAGACAAAGGAGTCATATGCTTTCTGGTCATCTTTTGCAAGTGACCCTCACCTTGCCAACCCAGAGACTATCAGGACTGTCACTGGGGTGACTGAGGACTGTGTACTCTAATCCAGGGCATTCTTGGTTCCCAGCTTATTTGTGAGATTACAGGGGTTAATTTAAATTTTAAATAATCAATTGCATTTATCTCACTTTTAGAATATCCTATGAAGCACCAAAGAAGTACAAGTTACTTTTTTTTTTTTTTGGATGGAGCATTTTATTTAAAGCGTGGTTATATTTAAAGGCTGCTTTTAGAATTCAATTTAGAATACAGAGATGATGGACAATTTTGTCTCAGGTGCAAGCCTTTTTTCAACATAATTACAATGGTCAAATTTATTTTGTGATTAAAAACCCCCTTTAGTAATTTTAATTTGGCATTTGGTTCTTCCAAATATTAATGTCCTGATATTGATCAGTAACGGAAGCTACAGTGACTTATTTTAGTTTACTGGGCACTCCATGCAGTGGGACTTTTTGCTGCAAGGTCCTTTTAATGTTGGTAACTGAGTAAATTAGTCCTGGGACAAGATTCCTAACTGGTGCAGTATATTCTGCTTTGATGCTCTAAATGACATATAAGCAAAAACAAAACAAAAACAAACAAACAAAAAAAACACACCAACAAAACATTATAATCAGTAACTTTGTAAATATACCACCTCTAATGATTAAGTGAATATAAATTTGAATGGTTAAAATATTTCTTTATGAACAAATAAAGAAATATTTGTTCCCCATCAAAGGACCCCCTACTATACCAGACAGCCTCCAGTGGGGTGTCAGGCCCAATACAATAAGCATTCCAAGTTAAAGCCAAGGTTTAATTGGAAAGGCTACCACTGTAAAATGTAAGATACGATGCAGATTAACATTAGCATAAAGAGACATTATAGTATCACACCAAATAGATTTAATATGATTTACTTAATTATAAAGTCATATATTTACTGTAGAAACTTTTTAAAGTACACATATATATATATGAAATATAATTGCTTTATAGGTAAATTTAGGGGAGAGAGAAAGGAAGAGGAATAAGTGAAGATTTTAGCTGTGTTTGTAATGTTTTATTTTTTAAAAAGAGATCTAAAACTAATATGGTAAACTATGTGCCTTTTTTACACTAGCTTGTGAGCACATTGTTTAATTTTTCTATTTTTTAATATTTAAACATCTAAAATAAAACATTTTAAAACACCTATAAATTCACCACATAGTGAAACTCACATGGCAATATCCTTCCAGCCTTTGTTATATGAACAACCAAATACATATTTTGTTATAATTGTAGAATTTTACTTTTATATATTTTTCTTAGAGCAATGTATTGTACATTTCCTTGTAAGAGATAGTACATAGTATAGATTAATACATATTATTTACTGCTCTAATCCATTAGGTATTTTCGCTACCTTTGTGTTTTTGTGTTTTTTTTTTTTTTTTGTCACAAGTTGAGTTAATTATTGCAAATAGTTTACTTTGCAGCAAATTATACTCAGAATGACCAGATTACACTTTTTTGCCAATGTTATGGGGGGAGGTGTTTCCTTGCTTTCCTATGAGATAATTTTTCCCCCATGGAGTTGCATTTTTTTTCTTTTTTTTTTTTTTGGCAAAGTTTGAACGGACACATTTTTGTCAGAGAATTCTGTTTCAAGGGTCTCTGGGATTTGTTTTAATCATGAATGGTAGCAGGTGGATATGAAAATGAGTGTCATAAAGGAAGAAGTTAATTTTCAGAGATGCCTAGAAGCAGGAGACATGCGGTGCAGGGGCCCGGCGAGAAACACCAGCCTCAGGCAGGAGGAGAGGGAGTGAGGAAGATGTCCCCAAGAACCCCTGTTGTGGTTTCTCTGGGAAGGAACAGCCAAGACAGGCTGAGTAGGGCTGGGCTTCCTTAATTTGAATATTTTCTTCAGATTTTGGTACAGAGGAGCTGCCCCTAGTTGTCTGGTACCTGGCCCTGTGGTGATTAGAGTAAGTGCACAGTGGCCCTGCAGTGTGAGAGCCTTCGAGATGAGGTGCTTGGGGGGTGCAGGTTCTCTCCTTTTGGGGTTGCATTTGACAGGTATGGTCCTTGGTAGATTGTTTCTCTAGCAATCAACTACCCTGAAAGTATCAGTCTATCAACAAGATCCAAAGTATGAAAGCATCAGAATACAGAAAAGAGAAAGGCCTAGAGTACACAAATTGGTACATAAATATGATTTTATGAGGAGTTCATAATGCATTTGAGGATAAAGGAATTGAAACAAAGATACGGTATTTGTAAAAATCATTTGTCTACTGGGCAAAAATTTTCTCAGTGCGGACTACATGTTAGGCATTTAGTCACAGGCAAAACCAGGCACAGACCCTACTTTCATTGAATTCACACTGAGAGCATCATTTTAAAACGCATTATACTGCCCTAACCGGTTTGGCTCGGTGGAAATAGTGTCGGCCTGTGGACTGACAGGTCCCAAGTTCAATTCCGGTCAAGTGCATGTACCTTGGTTGTGGACACATCCCAGTAGGAGGTGTGCAGGAGGCAGCTGATCAATGTTTCTCTCATTAATGTTTCTAACTCTATCCCTCTCCCTTCCTCTGTGTAAAAAAATCAACAAAATATATTTTAATAAATAATAAAACACATTATACTAAGGTAGATTTCTCATGGTTTATGTTAACTCAAAGAAGTTTTAAAACCAAGAGTAACTAACATGAAGTCTGCGCCTCTATCATATCCTGTATCTTCTCTATCTGATGGCTATGCTAGACTTTCAGGCTTGTCTTACTCTTTAATAGAGAGAAATTTGTTGATCATAATTTGGAGGGACTCTGGATAATTGATACACTTTTTTTGCAGTGTCTGAATAAAATAATATGTATATTTTAGGCTAGTGTTAAATTACTCTGATGTTAGAATTAGTAACCTTCATTAAGTGAAGAAGTTTTATGGCCAAATGGGATGTTAAAATATACTTATTATTTGGAATGTAATTACAGGTTCCATCTCCCCCCACCCTAATATAGATGTTCTTACAGACATGTTTAAATGAAAATAATAAAAATAAGAATTTACACTGACGATGAGGTTTCAGGGAAGTTTTTAACTTGTACTTCAGTTCACACACAGAAAGGGATGTTTACTTCTTTTTTGGTGTATGACAATAATTTTATAACACATTTGAATAATTGAACATAAGAGAATAGCAAAAGTAAATCTTTTGGAAAAAAGGAGAACAAGTATTTAGACCATATAATGATAACACATGTAGCTGTCATCTATATAGTAATCAAATTAGCTAGTTCCCCATCTAGCTAGCTATTCTGGAACTATCTTTTTTGTGACCATCAGAAGCACTTCTTTTATCCTTCTTTGGGGGCAGGGGATCATCCCCATTATGCATCTCATATAGTTTTTTTTTAATTTTTATTTCATTGTTTAAAGTAATACAAATAATAGTATATATATATATATATATATATATATATATATATATATATATATATCTTTTTCCCCCATTGACCTTCCCCCTGCCTCCCCTATCCCCAGGCACCTGCCCTCAATGTACCACTCCTCTTCCTCCGCCAGTGTCTTGTGATTTTGATTTTAATAATCACTGATTTACTATATTGATTTCCAGAGAATGATTTAAACTCCTGTTAATGGTAAAAACTCTACTTTGACCATCAGTTTTGGTGCCTGAGCTGAGTTTCTTGAATTGATGGCTTATTTCCCAGTTGCTGGAAGGTATTTTTTCATTCAATCTACTAGAAGTTTATTGGTAGATAAAATGTATTTTCAGTTGCAAGACATGCTTGTGAACATACATTTTCTGTTGCTTTATCATGGGAATATTTTGCAGACACATTTGATATTATACAAACTGATTTTAAAAGAAGCTATCCTATTTCTGTCTTCAAATTATAGTGAAAAAACTGGAAAGTCATAGTGGCTTTGAAGTACTAGAACCTATTAACACTCCCTAAACCAGCCAGCATAGTGTTATTTCCATTGCCTGTCTCTCAGCAGGTCTCCATTGCTCCAACTTTCTAACTTAGTTAGGTATCCAAGGTTCCCTCCCACCCATCTTCTGCTTGCAATGCCACTAATCCTCCTTGAACCCCTTCATCCCTTCATATTCTTCCTCACCTGCATAATACACACATTCCTCAGATCCAGTGCATGAAATTATTTGGCTCTTAATGCCACTTGACACTGTTTCTTAAGGAGTTTGATAAAATGCATTTTCTATTCATTTTTCTTAAATATATTTTTATTTATTTTTTTACAGACTGGAAGGGAGAGGGATAGAGTGTTAGAAACATTGATGGTGCCTGATACCAAGGTACATGTCCTTGACTGAAATCGAACCTGGGACCCTTCAGTCCGCAGGCTGATGTTCTATCCACTGAACCAAACCAGTTAGGGCTCCGTTCATTTCTTTTATTTGTCTTTGTGTCACCTGAAGTACTATATTGATATTGATGGTAAAAAATTGATTTTTTTCTGAGACTCCACTTTCTTCTTCCATAGTTGGAGAAAAGTCACTATGCCATCACCTGAATTTAAAAACAAACAAAAAAATACACACCAAACTAGTCCTTCATTTAATTCAGATTACAGAGTCCATGGGATACAGATAAATTTATAAATGTAATGGATTCTATTGCTTGTCCTAAATTTATTAGTGGAAAAATATATAGTAACCTCTGTAATCTCATGTTGAATGGCATTTAATAAATTAGAACTTACCCAACTTTATACAGATATAAAGTTAAATCCAAACCTAGAGCCCCAAATTTGTATCTTTTGATATAGAGAATATTATTTTTTTATTTTTAAGAAGAAATCTAGGCAATGCACACAAAAAATGATTACTCATAATCCTAGCACCAAAAGATGTTCAGTTATTCAACAAATACTTTTTGAATTTCTACTATGCCAGGTACTATTCTACCCTATTGGGGAAAACCTCAGTGAAAGAAACAGATAAAAATATGTGCTCTCATGGAAATTACATTCTAGGAAGGTTATTAAAATAATTTAATTGGCAGTATTTTTCAAACGGTGACACTGTGATGGAGAAAAATTAAAGCAGGGAAATGCTGGGATTGGATGAATGGGATATAGAATGAAATCAATCAGGGAAAGTCTCATTGAGAATGTAACATTTGAGCAAAATTCTATGTTACAAGCGTTGGGTACAGTACCCCAGACAAAGGTTTGACCATCATGCTTAAAGTACAGTAAGGAGACCAGTGTTGCTGTAACAAAGTGAATAACAACAAGAGTTGAGTAAGATCATATCAGACAGATTGGGACAGGAAATAGGAAACATGGGTGTATTATGTAGGGTACAGCAAGGACTCTGGTATTTTCTCTGAGGGAAATAAAGCCATCAGATGGTTTTCAACAGAGAAGTGACATAATCTAACTTAGATTGAAACAGTTAAATCCAAATCTCATATTAAGAATAAACTAGATGTCTAGGGATGGAGAGAATAATGGGGCCAGTTTAGAGCCTAGTACAATAATTCACATGAATGATGACTATAGTAGTAACAGTAGCAATGGCATGACATGACTGTATTTTAGATATATTTTCAAGATAGAGCCAAGACTATTTACAGGTGGAATGGATGTGTGTTGTAAGAGAAAAAAAAGAATCAAAGGTCACTCAGTTGGCCTGAACAAATAAAAGAGTTGCCATAAATTAGGATGGGAAGACTATGAGAGAAAAATGTTTAGGAGAAAGATATTGAGTTAAGATTTGGAAGTGTTAACTTTAGACATACAGGAAAATGTTGAGTAGGGTATTTGACATATGTGTTAAGGTTCAGATAAAGAGATCTAGTAAAGGATGGGGACTAAGGCAATCCAAAGATACTAATGATAAAAGAGTTAATTCACCTCTCAAAAGGTAGTTGAGTTTTTAAGTCAGTACATAAGGAAAGAAAAAGTGCAGAGTAAACATTAATCTTACATATTCCCTAAATAACCCATAAATTTCAGTGTACATATTATACAAGGCTTGGTTGATACATGGGACAAATCCAGCCTTCTATTTTTGTTTTTGTTGTTGTTTTATGGCCTGTGAGCTAAGAATGTCAAAGTGACTGAGAAAATAATCAAAAGGAGAAAAATATTTTAAGACACATGAAAATTCTATGGATTTTGTATTTCAGTGTTCACAAGTAGTGTTATCACAATAGAGACATGCTCATTTGTTTATGACTATTTAGGGCTGGTTTAGTGCTAAAATAGCAGAGCTGGATAGTAGCAACAGAGACTATGTCCTACAGAAACTAAAATACTATCTGGCCGTTTACAGAAAAATTTGCTAACTCTGGGCTTATACACTTTTATAAAGTTGTTTGTATGTACAGTAAAATACAATATGTAGTTAAGACTATATCAAAGTGTTCCAAAAATATATACGTACTTTGAATGATTTCAAAGTGTTTAACATACAATTTAACAACAATTCATTTTCAAAAGTGAGTTATCAATTGTTAAAATGTTTATGCATTTTGGAATACACCCTATCTATATATGCAAGACAGTTCTTTAGGGATTTTAAACTTTAAAGATGTGAAAAATTTTGTGGAACATATACTTAATTTCCTTGAGTTAAGTTCACTGTACTTATTATCATGATTAGAGCATCTGCTGTGTGCCAAATTTTGCAGACAAGAATCTTGGGGATCAGAGAGATTGAATACATACAAACTCAGGCTGATTTGGGTTTTAAGTCTGGAATCTCTTTTACTCTACCACAGCCTGCCATATGGAGCTAAATATATGAGGCATCAACACCTGACAGGTCCTCTCAGAGAAAACAGCAAAGGTTTGGACAATAATTAAGTTTTAGAAAAGGCAAGTGAAATGATTTTCTTAAAGAAATACAACAGTAAAGAGCTGTAACCTGCTCTAGCTGGTATGGCTCAGTGATAGAGCATCGGCCTGTGAACTGAAAGGTCCCAGGTTTGATTCCAGTCAAGGGCACATGCCAGAGTTGTGGGTTCGATCCTCAATGGGGGACTTGCAGGAGGCAGCTGATCCATGATTCTCTCTCATCATGGGTGTTTCTATCTCCCTCTTCCTTCCTCTCTGAAATCAATAAATATATATTAAAAAAAACATGTTACCTTCATCAAAAATTAGAACTATTTGGGTTGTATTTTGAGAGGGGGGGGGGGGATTGAGTCCTATCAGTCAATACATTCATTTGCTCATTCATAAATTCACCTTTTTTTAAAACTTTTTTTTCTTTTTTTATTGATTAAGGTATTACATATGTTTCCTTATGTCCTCATTGCAACCCCCCCCCCAATCTCTCCATTCATGCCCTTAACCCCCTGGTGTCTGTGTCCTTTGGTTAGGCTTATATGCATGCCTTTGGTTGATCACTTTCCCTTACTCCCACCCTCGCCTTACTTTAATAAATGGTTTTCTTGGGCACTTTCCTGAGATTTGGAGAGATAAAATAGTAAATGATATATTTCTTGATTCCAAGATAATTTAAAACCAGTGGGCAAGTTTATAATGGAGGTACAAATAAGGTGTAATCTAATAGGCCTGATACATTAGAATACTGGAGCTTTTATTTAAAAAAAAGAAATGTATTTAGATATTTAGTCTAAATTTTGAAATTTATATCACAAAGTCAACAAACTAACCATGCCTTTTCCCAGTGTACCTTTGATGCATCTGTCAAACAGCTTTCTGACTTGAATGAACCTTATATATGATGAGGTCCTAGAAGTCTTAGGTTGTCTTGAATATGCTGTCCCAAGTCATGGTTACAACATTGTGTACTGAAGCAAGTTTCCTCATAGTTATTGGTATAATTAGAATGGGATAAGAGTCCTCCTGGGAATTTTGAAATAATAGATCATGAAAATATTTTAGAAAAGAGTTTATAAGCTATTCAAACTTGGAAAGGTGGCTGCTCTGCTGTTACTATACTTCATTGCACCCCTGGGTGAGAACTTTGAATTTTGAAAAGACATGTGATTCTGTCACCTATCTATTTATAGACAGAATATTTCAGCATTTTGAGTGGCACCTTAGTGGCTTGAAAATATGAAGATACCTCCAAATATACACTGCTTGTGTATATCTTTCTGCTTTATGAGTCTTAGGACCCATTGCTTGACAGAATGTTTCTAAGGACTTTATGCATCCTTTCTCTATGGTCTTACAAATTCTTTATCAGTTAGTGACATTATCCTTAGATCTACAATGTTCTGCTTTTAAAGCACAAAATATTGTTTTTGCAATCTGCTTAATCACATGGTACAATTTTACATTTTAAAGCAAATTAATGCAAACACACAGCTCACAAATAGAGTTCTTGCTTGTTGACCAGCCTGACAAAGACTTTTAATGCACTGTTATGTGGTTGTTACTGTCATCCTTTTATCTTTGAACTAACAAACAACATTCTGACAGTGTTCAAGGACATCTGAAATATTTCTGTAGAAAACAGCTCTGAGCTGAGATCAGTGCTTACATAAAGGAATAAAATAAAACAGGCAGAGATGTTAGCTTGATATTATGGGGAAAAACTGTTAAAACAGATTTATATATAAATCCATTGTCCCATTTAATCTTCAACAAAACAAACAAAAACATGTGATAGGCATTATTGTCCACCTTTTTTTTTTTAGTGTGAAAATTTTAGATTTATTTTGGTAGACAATTTTATTTACTTTTAAAATCTTTATTGTTTAGATAATTACAATTGTTTCTCTTTTTTCCCCCATAGCTCCCCTCCAACCGGTTCCCACCCCACCCTCTGCCCTTTCCCTCCCCAAACTGTCCTCATCCATAGGTGTACCATTTTTGTCCAGTCTCTTCCTGCACACCCAAACCCCTTTCCCCCCAAGAATTATCAGTCCACTCCCTTTCTATGCCCCTGATTCTATTATAATCACCAGATTATACTGTTCGTCAGATTTCTATTCACTTGATTTTTAGATTCATTTGTTGATAGATATGTATTTGTTGTTTATAATTTTTATCTTTACCTTTTTCTTCCTCTTACTCTTCTTAAAGAATACCTTTCAGCATTTCATATAATATTGGTTTGGTGTTGATGAACTCTTTTAGCTTTTCTTATCTTTGAAGCTCATTATCTGACCTTCAATTCTGAATAATAGCTTTGCATGGTAAAGTAATCTTGGTTGTAGGTTTTTGCTATTCATCACTTTGAATATTTGCCACTCCTGTCTGGCCTGCATCGTTTCTGTTGAGAAATCAACTGACAATCATATAAATGCTCCCTTGAAGGTAATTGTTTTTCTCTTGCTTTAATATTCTCTCTTTGTCTTTTGCTCTTGGCATTTTAATTATGATGTGCCTTGATGTGGTCCTCTTTGGATTCCTTTTGTTTGGGGTTCTCTGCACTTCCTAGACTTGTAAGTCTATTTCTTTCACCAGGTAGAGGAAGTTTTCTGTCATTATTTCTTCAAATAGGTTTCAGTATCTTGCTCTCTCTCTTCTTCTGGCACCCCCATAATTCTGATGTTGATATGCTTGAAGTTGTCCCAGGGGCTCCTTACACTATCTTCATATTTTTGGACTCTTTTTCTTTTTGTTTTTCTGGTTGGGTGTTTTTTGCTTCTTTGTATTTCAAATTTTTTGACTTGATTCTTGCATTTCTCTAGTCTGCTGTTGAGTCTGTATAATATTTTTATTTCAGTCAGTGTATGCTTAATTTCTAGTTGGTCCTTTTTCATATCCTTGAGGGTCTCACTAAATTTATCAGCCTTTTTTAGAAAAATTTAAAAAAACCCTTTAACTGTGGTTTTGAACTCTGTATCCAGTACTCTGGTTTCCTCTATTTCTTTCATTTGTAACCTGTTTCTTTGTCTATGCATTTTGGCTGCTTCCTTGAGTTGATAGAGTGGCTTTGTACTAAGTGTCCTATAGAGCCCAGTGACTCAGCCTCCCGTTACCTGAGGTGAACACTCTTGGTGCAAACGTTTGTGAGCTGTGTGCACAGTCTTGTTGTAGTTAAGCCTTGATTGTTGTTGGTATCACTGGGAGGAATTTACCTCCAGGCCAACTGGCTATGAGGATCAGCTATGTCTACAATGGGAGAACTTCTGTGCTGGAGTCACCCTTATGGGGCAGGACTTGCTTAAGTGGGGCTTTGTTGCTCACTGAGTCTGCCCCCTGAGTGTGTCCCTTATGGATCTGAGGAGTTGTAATCTGGATGGTCTTACTCTGACCCCTGGTACACTGGCTCTTGGATCTCCAAGGAGGTGCTAATATAGCCTCTGCCTGAGGCCACACAGCAAGAGCTACAGAGAGATCTGCAGGTTCCTCTTCTTTGTTTGAATTTTGGAGGTGCCCAGACAAGGCCCAACTGTGAAGCAATGCAAGCTGCTGTGGAGCCTTGGGCCTTCTTTTGGATCTTCTGGTTCTCTCTGACTCTGCTACAGTTTGTTTGATAAATTTTCATATGCCAAAGCCTCTGCGCCCAGCTTAGATGGTTCAGAGTCTCAGGGTGAAGCAAACAGCAATGGCTTCCTGTTAGCCCTGCCCTTAGAGGCCCTCGGGTCTCAGTGTCCCTTGGTAATCGCTGCAAGCACCTCTGAGAGAAAGTTGCCCTCGAGGTCTGCCCATTGTCAGACAGTCCAGTTTCTCCCTGTATGAGTCTGGGGAGCTGGAGTTCAGAGCAGTCAGGAGCTTTTGTTTCCCTCCTGCTTGAAAAAGACAGCCACGTACTCAGTTGCCAGCCCTCTTCCCATGCATTTACTTCCACAGCTCCTCTGAGTCTCAGTGTGTTTTTCTCTTTACTTACAGTTGTAGAATTTCCGCTTAGCCAGCCTTCCTGTGGTTCTGGATAATGCCCATTTGTCTTTTGGTTGTAATTTTGAAGTTGTTGTGTGAGGCAGAAAATTCATGTGTTTACCTATGCTGCCATCTTGGTTTCTCCTTCTTCATTTTTCGTATGAATAATCCAGCTCAAGGTATTTGAGTACTATGCCTATAGCTACATAATTAGGAAATGGTGGAGACAGAACTAAACCCAGGTTTTATTATTCCATGTTTTATCTTTTTTTCAGTGACACAGTCTTGGAAAACTACTGTCCACACCAGAAAATTCAAAAATTCTTATTTCTAGGGCATTGTCAGTCCATCACCATTAATCATTACCTACATAGAGAAGAAATATTTAATGTAGTTAGCTAGAGATAATTTTAGAAAACTGTATTTTGATGTCAGATGGAGAAATAAAGGGGTGGGATAAACTTTGAGTCTGGCAAGAATTAACTAGGATTGGGTGCTGGGCTCCAGGACCATGAGAGAATATTTTAAGGGGTCCAAGCATACTGTGGTTAGAAATATGTACATGCACTGGACAACTTTTCTCCAAATAGGAAAAACCTTTGGATCCATTTTGGGGGGAATTAAGTCAAGTATGGTAGGATTTCGCATGGGCAGCCTTTTTATATCTCCTGAGATAGAGTTCTTCAAAAAAAAACAAAACAACAACAACACCTTAAATAAACATACATTCCACTCCTAATAATCTTGTTGATTATTAAGTGATTCTTTCTAGCTTTTACTGTTCTTTCCTGACATCTTAATAGATAGGAAGTGTATAAATAATCACCAAACATCTAGAGCATGAAGCATATGGTCCCCTTGGATTAAGAACATCCCCACAGAAAGAATCCAAGCTCTCCAAATGGTTCAAAAACTTCCTGTGTTTCCTGAGTTGAGGGTCCTCCTCTCCAAAAAAAAAAGTAGTTATGCTCTAGGAAATTTACAGCTCAAATGAATATCCTGCAATCACAAAGATGGTCTATAACTTTGCACTGTTCAGTATGGTAGCTACTAATTATAAGTGCCTATTGAGCACTCGAAATATACCCAGGATGATTAAGGCACTGCTTTTCTAATTTAATTTAATTTAAATTTAGATATCTGGTCAGCCCAGCTTGACCCAAGAGCATAGCCCTAAAATCAAATCACTTTTTTTTAGACTTACTGAAGAATGCTAAAGTGATACAACTCCTAATAATTACAGAAGTTCAGTCCCTTCTGGGATCTCCACCAACTATAATGGAGACCCTCAGAGATAACTTTGAGCTATAAATATAGTCTCAAGTGCAAATGTCTATTTTTTATTGTAAAGATATTCCAGTCACCATTCCCTGATAATGCATTTTCACTCTAGTCTTACTCTTTTAGCAATCAGTAGGACATTTTTATTCCAGTGTTCCCCAGATAGCTAAAGCCAAGAAAACCTCAGTTGTATGTGTGCACTCCCTCTATTTACCCCATCCTCTGTCCAAAATCTCTGTTATAGTCTACAGGAGAATTTTATTCTTTATCATTGAAGCTCATATATTAATGCTCTTTACTTCAGGCTGGCATAGTAGAAAATAGAGAACCCTTAGTCAGGAGACCCAAGGTCAAGCTCTGGCTGAAGTCCTGACTGGCCTTCTTAGGAAACTTGGGAAAAGAAGTCATTTAACTTTTTTCAGTCTCATATTTTTTATCTTCAAAGGTGCAAAAAGATATATTTTGCAGAATCATTTGAAGGGATTAAATGAGAAAAATACATATGACGGTGCTTTCCAAAAAATTTAATGAAATGCTAGGAAAATGTCAAAAATTATAATTACTTTGTCAGTCATCTATCCTTGTTCTCACAGACTTGGCCCTTCTTCTCATGTCTAAAGTAACACCCCTAATATATTCACAGCAGACATTTTATTTTCAGCCTACTTTTAACTATAACACTGCATACATTTACTGTCTGATGCTTACATTCTCTTTTAGACTCTAATCAAGTATCTATGAAACTTAGTTTCCAGAAATAGTCTCAGAAGAGATTTAATATATAATTATTATACACAGCAATGAATTGTGAGTTCCATGTGTCTCACTGTAATAAAAAAATTTGTCAACTACGTCAATCCTGTTAATCTGATATCCAATTATTTTATGTAAAAATTACAGTTAAGAGTAATATAATCTCATTAAGGAATTTGAAATTTAATGAAAATTCATTGTAGACAAGTTAGTTTTAATAGGCATCATCTCCAGCGATAATTATTAAATTATATAATAATAGGTGATTAAGCATATCTCAGTATTTTTGTTTGTTTACTTGGATAAAGAAACGTTCTGAATGTTTTAGTTTATTTTTTTAATAGTTGTATTTCTTCTTTTGTAAAGTCTTTCCTTGCTTTATCCCACTAATTTATCAGGGCCTTAGTATATACTCATATGAATTAATAATTAACATACTATCCTTTATAATAAAAGCCTAACATACTAAGTGTCTGGTCATCTTGTTCTTTCAACCAATCAAAATGTAATATGCTAATGATATGCTAAGGCCTCTCAACCACTTGTTATGACATGCACTGACCACCAGGGGGCAGATGCTCAATGCAAGAGCTGCCCCTAGGGATCAGTGTATTCCCATAGGGGGAGTGCCGCCACTCAGCCAGAAGCCAAGCCAGGCTCAAGGCTGGCAAGGGCAATGGCTGTGGTAGGAGCTTCTTCCACCTCTGCAGCACTGCTAAAGATGTTCAATTGCTGGCATAGGCCCGCTCCCCATCAGGCCTAAGCCATCAGTCAGACATTCCCCGAGGGCTTGAACTGTGAGAGAATGCAAGACTGGCTAAGGGACCCTCCTAAGGGCACTAATTTTGTGCACCGGGTCTCTAGTGAAAAGTTAAACTTTGATCTCTCATGTTTGTAATAAATGTAAAATTTTATTCAAAATGCCTTTTTCTCATTTGTTAATATATTTTGGGGATATCATTACTTAAATTTTTATGTACTCAACTCTGCAATTGTTCTTTGTAACTTTTTTTCCATCTCTTCTCAACTTTGCAAATCGTGCATCCCCCCCCAATGGGATGTCAAATTTGGTCTATCCATATCCAGTTACCTATATATTTTGTTTGTCCTTAACTCTGCCTTTGCTCATAATTTTAAAACTAATATGCTTAAGCGATCATATTGTCAGACAAGAGTCGCAGAAGAAGAATGGTTGATGTTTTCAATTCCCAGCATATGACAAACATTATCACTGTAGACTTACATTGAAAGCAAAAGAGACAGCAGGCTCTTGGCATCTGTGACCTTATTACATGTTCACTATAACTCTCAAAACTAGGTGTTATTCCTATTTAGAGGAAAAAGCTGAGCCGATGAGAGGCTAAGGGCTAAAAGCATACATCTAGAATAAGTTTGCTTCCTGTTCCAGAGTGAGCTAGCTCAAAATTCGTATTCTTTTCACTAAGTTGACATTTCTAAGTTCTAACCAGACCTTTTCTTTTTATCAGATACATTCATGTTAATAACAATAATTCAGAAATAGCCAATAATTATCAGTCCTTCCAATAATCAGGCAGGCACCCTGCTCAATGCTGGTCATGGTTTATCTTATTGATATTGACCATAATACTACAGAATTATATTCCTGTTTTACAGATGAGGAAACAGAGACTCAAGGTCACAAAGTTATCAGGTATTAAAGAGGAGCTTATAACCTTAATCTTGTTCCTAACTCTTGGCCCATAAACAGTCTATAAGTCCTTCAAACTAATCCGTAGGACTTCCCAGAGTGAAAAACAAAACAACAACAACAAAACCTCTCATGAATTTCTACCCAAATAGAGGGTTTTTTAGCACTTTTGCTTGATGAGGCACTTTTAATATATATAGGCACTTTTTCACTGTCAATTTAATAGTGTTAGTAATAATAGCTTCACAATGTTAAAATGTGTTTTGTTTGTCTTAAGGGTACTTTTCTGAGGCAGAATTTACAGTCAGCAGGGAGAAAACACCACAACGGTGTTAGGTTTCCTAGCAAGTCCTGGAGTTCCTTTGAAAAGCAGTGTACATTCCCCCCTGAGGGGAGCTCTGACCCTGAAGTCTGTCATCTTATAAAAAAACCCTCTCGCCATTTCATGGTTGGGCCTGGCCTGTCTCAAGTGCTGTGAGTTGCTTCCCAGCTGCGTGCCCCAGCAGGGGAATCTATTTGAGGAACTCCCTATGCCATTTTATACCAGACAGTAGGAAAGCCTTCACAAAGCAGCCCCTGACACTTTTATTCTGCAAGGTCTTAGAAAAGCACTTGAATATCTGGCTCCCTGGAGTCTCTACCTTATTCAGAGGGAGCGTTAAGGATAAATGAGCGTAGAGCGGATCAAACAGAGCCTTTCCAGAACTATTCAAAGAGTCATGGAAATGAAAAGACCCTCGATTCTTTCTAATAATTCTGCCTTTCTTTACTTTCCATGGAGTCATAGGAATAAATTTTATGATTCTCTCTATTGCTGATTCATTAAAATACTTTACGTATCAAGTTATTTGAAATTACCATAATATTTGAAGACCATAACAACTTAGACTGGCTCTATTAATGAAATGCAATTCTAGAGATTACCAAGTCCCAAAGACTGTTTACATGAGCAATCATCAGTAAACATGTTTATATAATTCAGGGAGAGAGCCATAAAGTGGGAATCAAAGGATCTCCATTTAGTTTTCATCATCAATAATTCGACACATAAATGAGAGAATGTGGCAGTGAAATTAGCCAGTTACAATTTCCTATCCATGAGATGTAGGTAAAATATATCCCCCTTATCTTGCTTTTGGAAACATTGCAAAGATGATCTTAATGCCATGTAAAATCATTTAAAGTGCTTTTAATGAAAGGGACTGCTGCCCAGTGTTGTCGTTGTTTTTTGTTTTTTGTTTTTTCCCTTCTTGGCCAAAACATGGATGAGCACGATAAACACTTGTATTTATAAATAATATTTTGAAGTTGGAAGAAATCAAAATGGTCTTTGCATAAAATCAAATTATTCATTAGCAACACTACTGTTAGATCCAGTGTTAAAATTATCACAAGTCACTTCTAAGGATGTGTTTAGCCATAGCTTAATTTACTGTGAAATCATTTAAACTGGGAGAGACCTGGGGACTGATGTAAATCCAAACCCTAGGGCCATACCGGTGCAGAGAAAGATGCCAGAAGGGAATGAGATGGACATATTCGGAAACTGCAGTGAGGAGGTTATCCAACCTAGCAAACAGGCTTCACATCCTACATCTATGGACACTAGTAACAGGTGGCCATCCAGGCCCACAGGCGAAGCAAAAGGGATCCAGTGTTAAGTAATGTCCTGCATGTGAGTGCCGAGCCTGGCGAGGCTGGGTGAAAAGCAGGGGGCCATGACAGTCTGCTCTGCTCATTAGACTGTGTGCAGATCCAAAAAACTTCACACTGAAACTGTCTTAAGTGACAAGTACAAACTGGTACTTCCACTTCAAAAAAAATATTTAAGACAGAGAAAACCTGTGTATGTGTGTGTATAATATATAAGGTGTCCTCCAACACACGCACAAAGTATGTATGTATGTGTGTGTGTGTGTGTGTGTGTGTGTGTATATATATGTATATATATACTTTGAATAATTATAAAGGCAGTGTTTATTAAAATAAATTTCCTTTTCAAAATTGACCTGTCATCTGTTAAAGTGTGTATATATTTTTGGGGATATATAATATGTTTTTAAAGCCTAGTTTACTGGAGAACTATAGTATATTACTAAAGATTAAATGTGTATAAGAGAATGGGGTTGGAACAGAGGTGGGAAGATGAAGATGCAGGATTTGAAGCTGAAGAGAGGAAATTTCATGAAGGTTCATGTATGTCAATAAAAGAGCTCTAGTCCTAATCATGAAAAACGTAAGGGGTATTGAAGGACTTTTAGCCAGAGGAATATCTTAGCACAATTTAGTTCTGATTCAGTCCAAGTATCATTCATGTCAAGACCATGAAATAGCCTTTGGAAATGGTGTTGTAAAGATGATATTTCGAAAGATCTCAGGTTCAATACAGCTCATAAAAGTTCATTTAGAAACATGAGTCAGCATTGCAATCTTTTTTCATCTTGTTGTGGAAGATTGCAGTTGTGAGCTTCCAGAACTGAATTTGCGGTGGGAGGGGGGTATGCAGTCAAGATGAGAGCTCTGTTTTCTGATATCACTCAGTCACTAGTTCACAAATGAATGTCCTATAAGATCATATGGGTCCATGCATCTCAAGCACAAGGAAAAATCAAGCTCTAAACAAGCAATTTTATGTAAGCATATAAAAAGTAAAACAAAATAGGTATATTAATCAAGTACAGATTATAAAAATTTGTCCAGAGTGTTCATTTTTTTAAACAAAATATTGACTAATGTACCATGTCTTAGAAAGCCTATTTTTTTTTAATCCTCACCCAAGAATATTTTTTTCCATTGATTTTAGAGAGAATGGAAGAAAGGGAAAGAGACACAAGAAAGAAACATCGAGCCGAGACCGGTTTGGCTCAGTGGATAGAGCATCGGACTGTGGACTGAAGGGTCCCGGGATTGATTCCGGCAAGGGCATCTACCTTGGCTGCGGGCACATCCCCAGTAGGGGGCGTGCAAGAGGCAGCTGATTGATGTCTCTCTCATCAATGTTTCTGACTTTCTATCCCTCTCCCTTCCGCTCTGTAAAAAATCAATAAAATATATTTTAAAAAAACATCGATTTGAGAGAGACACATCAGTTGGTTGCCCCCGACATTCACCTAGACAGGGGTTAAGGGATGGAGCCTGCGATTGAGGTACATGCCCTTGACCAGAATCAAACCCATGTTCCTTCAGAAACTGAGCCAAATCACCTAGGATGGAAGCCTAATTATTTCATGTGAAGTTTTTCTACATTTCAGTTCCATGAAGATTTTTCTTTCATACTTTTTCAGTGCTTTTTGATAAAAATAAAACTGGCTTACTTGTTTCAATTTTAGGGAATGTATTTAATACTATTTTATATGGCTACAATCTTCATAACAGGCTATAAAATAAATATATCATTGCCCCTTGTAATAAAGGAATACATCGAAGCTTGATAAAGAACAGCATCATTGTACCTGTCTGAACTCCATTTCTTTGTCAGCCTGCCTCACTTGTGCTCTGTAACCAGTAAAGGGAACCATGGATGTGCCATTGCCATTGCCTACTCACAGCTCTCACCTCCAGCTGTTCTGGGCCAGTGCCTCTCTAACTTTGGCCAAGCTTGGTGTTTCTAAAACTTTGTCTTCGATGCTCAGGTAGATAAGACAGGTGTTTACTTTTATACATCTTCTGAAAAGTAAAATGTGCAGGCTTCTAATCAACAAGCACGATTTATTGAGGTGTTTACTAACTTCTTATACACAATTCTAAGTGCTGTTCATGTATTACGATCCTCCTTTAAGGATCATAACCCATGATGTAGGTACTTTTTCTTTCCTTGGTTTACAAATGAGAAATCGGAGGCTCAAAGAGGTCAAAGAAGTTCCTGAAGTCTGCCACTTCAGGTGGTGCAAAGCTTGACGTGAATCTGTGTCAGTCTGGATCCATGGCTAATATCATTGTCCACAGTGCATTCCCCCATCTCTTTCATGGCCACCATTGCAAGAAATGATGGTGTCTCCACTTGCCTGCTGAAGCTCTCTGAGAAACGGGCAGGTTCAAGATGCAGATTCACAGGAGCATCTCTTGGGGGTAATGTGAGTCTCATTAATCTTCTGGCACCCTTGCAGCTGCAGGCTAACTCTCAATGACAGTTACTCAGGAGTGGAGCACTGGCCTTTTTTCTGTGACTGAGTAGTTTTCTTGTAGAAATTCATGGAGAGATCATTTTACCACTTAATCCATTATACAGATGATAACATGAAACTCAAAGTGTTTAAGTCTCTTGACAAAAGTTGTACAACTGGTAAATGACTGAGCTGACATTCGCATAGTGACACCTATATAGTTATTATTCAATAAACCCGGATCTCCACTCCAATTCTCTTTTGTATCCAGCTCCTTCATATCTGGGTGTCTCTACGTGAATGCTAGTGTTTCTATGCCTGGGATTCCCTATTTGTTTCCGTGATACTGGATCTTTGCCATAATCCTTTCCAGACAGAAATCAGACTCAGTTAATAATTGTGTAATTCCTATCTTGTGTGGACTGATTTTGAATTTAAGAATGACATTTAAGCTTCAGTCCCCACTCACCTGCCAGCAGAGTAATGCATCCCAGGCTTGTACCCATGCCCAGCCCTATGTCTTGCCTCTTTCCAAGCTCGGTTGCATTATTGCATGCAGATATAGTTTACAAGTACTTTTAGATTTGTTATCTCATTTGGTTCTTGCACTAAATCCATTGAGGACTTGTAACAAGTCAGATTAAGAAATGGAGACTTGCCTTTTAAAAATAGTATTTAGTTGAAGTTGATGAAATTGCTGATATTTGAACATTTTGACCTACACAACCCACATCATTTATTTTTTATGATACAACCTAATACTTTCATAAGGATGCAAGATCTGAGTTCTTTTTCTTGCATTAAATAGTCTTGGTTCTTGAAGTGCATCAGCACTTCATTCTGACATTAAGGTGTTTGCCACAGTGAAATGAGAGAAGCCATCTTGAAGCTTTCCTCTTTGGCATAAAGCATGGGAGTCCAAATGCCAGGTGCTGCCTTGACATTATTAACTGGCATAGCATGAGCTTTTAGAACTCAAAAAACTAAATTATTGGTCATGCTTGAAAGTTGCCCAGATGTTCTTGCCTAGTCTTACCCATTAATGCCTCTTCAGGTATGTGTTCAATACGAGAAGGACTTGGTAACTTTGTGCAAACCTATAAAACATAGTATTAACCAATATTTCCTTCTTAGCATGACTGACACATTGTAGTTACATAATAAAGCTACATTAACTAAATTGATAAACAAATTAACTAAAATAATTATTCTGGCACTATTTAGTAGGTAGTGTATGTGCATTAAAATTATGTTAAAAAGTTTCATATGGATTGTTAAAAAAATAGAATCTGAAAATAAATGATTTCTGAACTCTATTCTGAGATATCCTCTTAGCTAAATCACATTACCTAACACATTAATTTTCTCAAAATAGCTAAAGTAGCATACATCAATGAGGCATTGTGCCCTGTTCACTTAAAACTATTTACATGATTTTACTGATTTATTTTATAAACATTTTTAGCACCACTCAACAATTGAGTCACAAAGTATTTTTCTCTAAATGCAAAAAAAAATAATTGATTATATTTTAATTATGATAAAATCTTACTTTAAACATGAAAGCAAAAAGTAGTTTGTGAACACCCTTTCACAAACATTGTGATTAAATATGCATAAAAATGTGTACTACACAGTTACTGCTCATTCTGAAGTTTACAGAAACCACTGGATGCCTCTAACCTCCTCCTAAGGATGCCATTACAAAATTCAAATGATACTTTAAACTCTTGTTGGTAAGTGGTATTTGATGAGGAAAACAAATTTTTATTCTGTGTCCTTACCAAACCAACTTTAGTGAATAGCAGTCCTGTCAATCTGTTCTTATTTGTGAGCGCACTTTATGTCTTGTTCAAATCATACAATTTTAATACATGTTTTTATTGATTTGAGAGAGAGAGGAAGGAAAAAGGAGAGAGAGATAGTAACTTCTATGAGAGAGAAACATTGTGTGGCTTCCTTTTGCGTGCCTCGCTCTGGGGATAGAGCCTGCAACCCAGGCATGTGCCCTGATTAGGGATTGAATTGGCAACCTCTTGGTTCTGGAACGATGGTCAACCAACTGAGCCACACCAGCTGGCCGATATAATTATCTAGCAACAATGTTACTTTCCTATTATATTTCTATTATTTTGTCTGTGGAGAAAGTAGTATATTTTTCCCTCAAAATTTTATGAAAAATTTTAAACAAAGAAAAATGGGCAGAACAATTTACCCAACTTCCTATATGCTGCTATTAGCATCTTATTGTACACTGTCTATCCATCTACCTAGACTGTCTATTAATCCAGTTTACTTTTGATGTATTCTAAAACAAATTGCAGGCATCAGGACACTTCTTATAATACTTAAACTTAATACTTTAGGTAAATATTAAATGTTGAAGTATTTAATAAGTATTTAATACTTGAATAATTAAATAGCGCCAACTAAAGTTCATATTTGTTTACAAGTTTCTTTAGGTGAAATTTACATATAAAGAAGTGTAGATATTTCTGAGTATTGACAAATGCATATACTGTGTAACCCAAAATACAGTGGACCCTTCCTTATTTTCAGGGGATACATTCCAAGACCCAAAATAGATTCCTGAACTTGCAGATGATACCAAATCCTGTATATACTGTATTATGTTTTAACTAAACATACATACCAGTGATAAAGTTTAACCTACAAATTAGGCACAGTAAGAGATTAACGATGATAGCTGATAATAAAATAGAACAAGTATAACAATATCCTGTAATAAGTGAATGTGGTCTCCTCTCAGCAAACCAGTATATATTTCTTTTTCCTTCACAGTTTGACAGTTAGGAGATGCGTTCTTACAATAGGTCTCAGCAGTCTTGGCATACAATATTTTCTTTCCTTATTAAATCAAGGTCATCTTTTCACTGAAAGGAAGCATTTTACAGCTCTTTTTCAAGCCCCTTTTGTTCTGCTATTTTATTTTTTAGATGTATCTGTGTTATTGCATGTATCAGTGGTATGCTTCCATCGCTGAGTAGAATGCCATTGTACAAATATACTACACTTTGTTTATTCATTCTCCTATTAATGGATGCCGGGGTAGTTTCTAGAACTGTTTGGTTTGGTTTTACTATTATGAATCAAACTGCTGTGAGCAGTCATGGACAAGTATTTTTGTGAAGAGTTGCTTTCGTATAATTTGCATAAGCATTTAGAAGTAGACTTTTGAGTCATGGGATAGGTACATATTTAGTTTTATGAGAAATCATCAGACCACTTCACAATTCCACCAACAATGTATGAAAGTATGGTTGCCCATATCTCACAGAGATTAGATATGGATCAGTGTTCATACCCTCTGTCATTCTGGGATATGTATGATGGTATCTCATTGTGTTTTTAATTTTCATTTCCCTGGTAAATCATGATGTTGAGTACTTCTTTGTGTGCTTATTGGCCACTTAAATATCTTTATTTGAAAATCGCTATTCAGATATTTTCCAGTTTTTAATAACTGAGTTGTCTTTTATTATGCCAGTATTATTGATTTGTAGAAGGACTTTATATCTTTTTTTTCTATTAGTTCTTTATAAGATATGACTTGCAAATATTTTCTGTCTGTGATTTCCCTTTACTCATTTTTTACTAATGAATTTTGATAAGCCAAATTTTGAAACTTTTGAGAAATCCTAATTTATCAGTGGTTATTTTATGATATCCTAAGATTTCTTTTCCTGTCCCCATGTCACAAAGTTTTTTGCTTATGTTAACTTCTAAAAACTTTATTGGCTTAGCTTTCATATTGAAGTGTGTGATTAATCTGAAATTATTTTATCTGTGTAATATGAAGTAGAAGTTGAGTGTTTTTGTTTGCCTATGCAATTAGTTATTTCAACATCATATTTGAAAAAAATATTTTTAATTGTGTTGTTTGGCAATATAGTTGAAAAATCAAATATCTCTGTAAATGTATATGTAACTCTGGATCCTCCATTTTGTTCCACTGTATGTGTCTGTTCTTTTGCCTACTCCACACATACTTGATTAATGTAGCTTTATAAATTGAAGTCAGGTAGTATAAATTCTCTAAATTGGTTATTTTTAAAGATTGTGTTGTATAATGTAGATCCTATCATTTTAATGAACAATTTAAAACAATAATTGACTATTTTACACTGTTGGAAGGTACACCAGGGCAAATGCTTTTCTAAAATAACTTTGGTTTTGTTTTTCTTATGTGTCTATATATCTAAAAATTTAACTAGAGTGGTGCTTAATTAATGGATTTGTCATTTTAGAAAAATAGTATTTCAAATATTTCTGGAAAAAGTAGACATTTCTTTAAATTTTCTAATAAGATACATTTAAATTATTTAAACATAATTTAAAGTTAAAATTCATTTTAATTATTTAAACATAATTCAAAGTAATAAAATATGTAAAACGTCTCAAAGATTGAAAGAATGTGATTTGTATTTGAGAATGGATATAAGGGACTTTTGATTACATAAATGTAATACCAGTTCTTGAAATGTTTGTGTGTTTCTGGGCTGTTTCTTATTTACCCCTTTACTCTGATAAGTCCATGGACACCTACTAGGTACCTCAGAGTTTATCTGTTGTCTTTGTTGGTTATTTTCACAATTGAGCCTAAAGAAGATGACATGGGTTCTTAGGAAAACTGGTGAGTGAACCCAGGTTTCTGAATGAGACATGTTTAATTGTAGCCACCTAATAGGTATTTTGGAAATGTACAATTGTACTATTGATCCCAAATCCCTTGAACCTTCATCACTACTATGAATATTGGGAGGTTGAATCTCCATTATTATTTTAGACAATGAAATTCTTCTCTCTCTCTAGGCAAATGTAGTGTATCTTGAGCTATGTGAGATGAATTGTAACTCTGGTTGGCATCGTTTTTAAAGTATCACTTTAGGAAATATATTTCAGATTCTGGTGGATGGTATCTCAGAATCTATTTACATATTATAGTGCAATATGCCTTTTAAAATCATATGTGAGATCATATATGTAGATGAATCATAAATAAAAATATATAAGCTATAATAAAAATTTATTATAAAACTATGAAAAATACATTTTTTTCATTTTCATTATTGCTGATATGCTTAGCTGATAACACCAGATTGTATAAATGTAATAATAAAATCTCACAGCACCCCCAGGGCAACTGTTAGTTTGAGAAACTGCATAAAATAAGTACTTTTCTCAAGCAAAATTATCTACTTAGTAATGTTTTAGAACTTTAGACACTAGGTTCTGAGTTTGAATTGACTTTGATAATACTAGGAGGTCACATTTTCCTCTTGATAGTATTAGTGTACCAAAGTGGGATTTAACATTTTCTTACTTAGTGATAAGAGACTCAAGTTCAGCATTCTATCTTTCTTCCTGCCAATATCTTTAAATGACATTTGTTTTTATTGAACACCTAATTTCGTGTTTGTCATCAAGTTCCCCTTGAAATTAAAATGGTTTCAGGAATCTCGATTTCACTTCATTTAGGTTTGATATTATTCCCTAAATTTATTTTTTTAATTGATTGCAGAGAGAGAGAGAGAGAGAGAGAGAGAGAGAAACATCAATGATGACAGAGAATCATTCATTAGCTGCTTCCTGCACACCCCCCACTGGGGGTCAAGCCCATACCTTAGGCATGTGCCCTGACTGAGAAATGAACCATAGGTTAACACGGAACCACTGAGCCAAACTGGCCAGGCTGTTCCCTAAATTTCTGTGAAACACAATTTCTAATGCCTTCTCTTTGATCAGCATTGTATTACTATTTTGAGCAAAGACTCTCAGAATTGGATTCAAACCTGTTTGCTTTATTTTTGACAAAGTTATCTACAAATTTTTCTGCCATTAATCAAGTAAATTTAGTCTAACTACAATTTAAATCTAGCTACTATTAAATATATTTCCCTTTCACTCTGGGGGAGGGGGGGCAGAAAAGGGTCTCTGGTGTACTATTTAAAAATGTTATTTTTTTACTTAAAAGTGTGATAATTACCAGTTTTCAATTTGTTCAGATTGGATTTTAGTTATGAGAAATCTAGACCCATATAAAAAGTGCTTTTTAATTCTTTCATGAAATCAATATTGCAATAAAGCAATACATATGGAATAAATGTTGTTGAAAAATACTTTGTAGAGTGAATATAATGAAGTATTCTAGCTCATTTCATATTTAAGTGAAGTATTTTATCATTTACACAAAATTATTCTATTTAGGAAACCTCATTACTGGTGCAGCTTTTGGTAAATAACCACTATTTTCAATTTAAATGTCCAATATATTCTACTTTAGATCAATATTTCCCAAACTCTGTCCTTAATTTACTTCTTTCATTACTTTTGCCATATCCTAATGTATATTTATTTTCTTTAACTTGATTTTAAATCTCATGATTTAATAGAGTCTTAAATTATGAAATTATAGGTTGATGCATATTAAATATATACTCAGCTATACACTTAACATAAATATATGTATATAGTGCCTATAAATAATTATGTTTTCCAGTAGTGATACAGTTATCTCAGTTTAAGAAAAGCTTTGGTTATCTTATGAGATCTTTAAGAAGATGGATATTTGGCAAACCTGTTTTTTACTAACCTAGAGGTTGATTGAAAAGAAATAGAGGTATGGAGATTCAGGCAGTCAGTTGAAAAGAACATTATATTGGGAATTAGATAAAATAGATCTATCTTCCAATTGCCTTTATATCTCTTCCATGCAGCATAGTTTTGGGTACATTATTTTCTGAGGCCAAATCAGTTGTTTCACCTCCACATCAAACCTATGGACTCACTAAGATCCCTTCTAGCTTTTCACTCTCTAGGGGAGTCAAAAAATCCTTTAAATCATTCTTGCATAATGACTCATTTTTGCAGTGAATCTTCTAAGTTGTATTACTATTACTATTTCTTTTTTGTATTACTAGTAAGAGTAATATCCCTTGTTTAAATGTGCCATGTGAGTTATTGAAGCCTTAATAGAGTTTACTGTCTGGCTTGGGATTCCGCAAGTATTTAGTTTCCTCATTTGACATGTTCAATGTAAGAAGTAAGGTGCTCCTGCTATTTCAGGGATGCAAGTTCTTCCCCCCTATTATTTACATTGTTTTTTAAATATACCTATTTTTATTTTTTACAGTATTTCAGATATCTCCCATTTCTCCTCCTCTACTCCCCTCCCCCTAGCCCCTACCCTCCTCTCCACTCCCAAAGGAATGCAACTTCTTTGGTTAGCTGAGATTTCTCACTAGCAGGAGGCAATCATGAGAGCTTGTGTTTGATGGGGAACGGTCGACTTTGATATTTCCTGTAACATTAGAGAAACTAAGCAAAAATCTCAGTCTTTCATGTTGTCACCTGTAACAAACTTACACATATTAGACTTTCCATAGAAGTATGGATCAGGGGATAACTGATTATTCAATGGAGTGGTCAGGACACTCTGACACCCCAGTATTAATCACATTTGACATTCAACTGGAGCAATGGCAGGGATTGATAGAAATGATTGGTTTTCCAGGGTGTCTTACAGAGAATAAAAAATGATAATATACACCTCTGTTCTGTTGAAATGGGTATTATAAATAGACTACTGACTAAATCAAATAAAACTAAAAAAATGTTTTCACTTTTCTTGCTTATTTAAACTTAGTAATTGTTCTTTGGTCCCCTATACCAAGGTTCTAACTTACTCATCTCAGCAAATGTTGAGTATATTTGAGTTTTTCAGGGGACTGTGCCCTTACAAACAGTGCATATTTCTGGAGAATGTGAATGTTTTTACATATGCTTATGCAATACTTGACTTCTTGAAATCTTCTGCTTTGCTTTGTCCTGACATAAATTACTTGGTACTCTAAATATATACATTAGCAGCAAGAAAGCTGCTCCTCCAACAGCAAGTTCTGTAACCATGGGAGAAAGACCCAGTTATCTCTGGTAGAATTTTTCTTCCCGCTTATTTATGATAGTGAATTGCTCATCTTGGAAAAATCTGTCTTTTTTATGGAGTGATTTATTTTAGGTGAATTTTGGTACTTCCAAAAATATTTTTCTATATCCTCATTATGTGAACTCAGAGTAGGTTTTACTTTACTGAATGCTTTGGTTAAAGATCAGCAAACTGAGAGATCATTTGTTGTTAAAAACTAATTCTGTGTGCATCCACAGTACTGTGTTCACTGTTCTGCACAATAGTGCATTATATAAGAAAATACTGAGATTAAAAATCACTGAATTTGACATTTCCATGAAATATAGTAACTTTCTTGAAAAATAGGAAAAATTAAAAGATCCTGCAAGTAAAAATCATAATGGGTGCTGTTTTGGTCTTGTTTACTTTTTTCTTTTCAGTATTAAAAAAATAAATTAAACAATCTTCCCTAATATATCTTTAATCATTGATTTGATTTATAAATTTGCATGATCTTTGAACAAGGCACTTGTCCATTTTTTACATCATTTTAAGTTTTATGCATCTAACATTACTACTCAGATACTTGCTAATTGTAGTGTCCAGGTGTTACAGTCTACAAGAGGCTACAATGAAAGAAATGTGTGGCCTGCATTCACAGTACTATGAATTTTTTAAACTCACCAAAATTTACTAAAAAAAATTGGGTTTTTTTTGGCCATTTCTTATTTCAATCTGCATTCCTTGCCTGAATAAATATAATAAAACAGGACGGAACAAATTTTGATGGGCAATTTCCTCACAGACCATCTGTTCGGTTATGCTATGCTGCAAGAACCTAGGCTTATCTGTCCTGCTGCTTGTGGATCTGCCTTCCTGTAGTGTAGAGAATCCGAATAACAAGGTATTTCATTTACTGCTGTTTGTATTGATTTTATTCAACGCCCCTTCCCTACACTCTATAGTAGAGCTTAAGCAACAATCAGGTAGCTAGTGGTGCCAGAGGTGAGATAATTCAAATGGAGTTGGAACCAGACCAAGTGTCCTATTCAAAGTGGTCCTGATGACAGATCAGTAATAGAACTAGTCTAAACCATAATCCACGAGGGAGAGCTGAGATGCAAATACTAGTGAGACTAAGTCTGTACTCCAAGTTCAGACAACAGAAGGATAATTAAAGTGGGAATTCAGAGCCAATACTGAGCAGGTGGGCAGAGACTAGATCAGCACGTGAGCTGATAATAATCCAACAAAAACTATGTCTGTCTGAAGCTATGATGCTACTATTTACCAACTAGAGGGTTCCTAGGATTTAAAAAATCATCAAAAGGTTGACCAATACTTCAATATTTGAAGTAGACAACTACGAGACTTAGGGCTCTCTACTTTCCTGGTAAAATTCCTCAAATCATCTACATTTGAAAGACTTTATTAAGGAAGACAATCTGGTTGTAAGACATGGGTTACTTTTCTTTCTCCAAGATGGCCTTGCACAATTTATTATATTTTATTTGAATGTAAACACAATTACTGGGCAGTAAGTAATGATTTTCCTTACCCATTGATTACTTAGTGCATGTTGATGCTAGAGGTGCATTGATTTGTTCAAACCCAGCTTAAAATGGAGCAGATGGATATGTAAAAGTTTACTCAAAATCAATGTGAATTAGATTGCTACTCTCTAGCAAAATGAATTATAAGTTAGAATTGCTATTCTCTTAAACATCTGTGATACAGTGCTGTCTAAGGCACCTGTTAAGGTGCAATGATGGAAAATGTAGCCCTTAATATAAAAAATAAGCCAAAGAAACTTATCATTTAATGAGCAGAGATTTAACTATCATATGAAGGGACCCAGATTGTGTCTCTGGATATGTAGTTAAGGAATTTTTGCAAATCTCTGAAAGAAATGCTTGGCAAGGGAAGAAAGATGATCGTGTCCTTTTGGTTATACAGCATTCCATTGACTGCTTTTCTTTCTACATTGGGTTTTTACCAAATATTCACATATACATATGTTATAATAGTTTAATCATCCCACTGCTCTGAATGGGTGAGTGGTGACTGGATAGCTTCAGTTAAAGTGAAGTCATTAATATTTATGTCCTTGTCACTGCTGTTGCTTACAATGTACAGAAAACGATAATCCATATACAGTGTATTGGCTCTCTATTCAGGCTTATTCTTTCTCACAAAAATGTTCCAACACTTCACATTCTAGAATATTAAGGGAATATGCAATTCTTTGTCCAACTCCTTTCCTACCTACATTATGTGGTTTAGAAAGGCCAGGAAGAAGAGGAAAGTGCCAGAATAGATATGACAGACTGGGTTTTCTCCTTGCATAGGGTGTCTCTTTGGCAGGTTTTTTTTTTTTTGCTAATGGATATGCTCATCCAATAGCATATCCATCTAATGTTTAATTGTAGAGTAATAGATTTGCAACAGTGTATCAAGGTGTGGATAGATGTTCCAAAAAAGATGTTCCAAAAAAGTCTGTTCTGATAAATGAGACTACACAATAAACCTTGGAGTGTGTATTTTGTAGGAAGTAATATATTGTGCACTAGGGATATGAAGAAACATAAAGCAGAGCTCCTGCTTTCAAGGATCTCACATTTTGTGTGGGACCCTGATAACTATCAGACAATATAAATTCTATGCAAGCTTCGTGAGTACAGTGCTCCAAGAACTCAGAGGAGGGAGAGGGAGATTAATCTGGCCAAAAAGGGTTATGGCATTAAAGTTGGGCTATAAAAATAAATTATGCTTTGGATATTGGGGATGGCAGGGTGGAGATTGGATTGGAGAAAATGTTGGGGAATTTTTTTTTAAGTAAATGAAATAGAAGTGCAGTGCATAATTTGGAAAGGTGGGTTGTATCAAGTAGTTGGAACATGGAGTGATTGGTAGAGACAAAACTAAAAATCCAAAGAAACATTTCATTTCTATCTGATAATTTAATTTGAAAAAGTTTATTGAGCAGAATGTGATCAAAAATCCTGGGTATAACAAAGAATGAGCATATTTGTAGACCAATAACTTTAACAATATGCTTATATATACATTGTATATACATATATAGTATAAAAATTCCTTTCAAGGTTGGTGTGTAAATAACATAAATTAGGTTATAGTTCCAATCCTGACAGTAATTAAATTAATATTTAATTTGCCTTACTTTATTAACTAAGCATTCTGAATTTTAACTGGATGGTCTCCAATAGTTCTTTCAACTATAACCTTCTTTTGAGGGACCATATAATATTGTGGCCCAAAGCAGAATGTTTGGAGCTAGGCTATCTTGATTTTAAATTCTAACTCTAATGCTTACCAGCCGTGTAAAATAATTTTTTTTTGCTACAATATAGGGTATTCTTATCCTCATCTCCTTCTTGTATAAAATTGGGTTTAAAATAGTGTCTACATCACAGGATTGCCTTCAGATTAAATGAAGGTACTTTTCTGTCACATAGTGAATTCTTAACAGATCCCACCAATTATTCTGATACTGTGTTGATTAATAAAATAATAATGCTCACTCAATTCCTTAGCCTTTGAGTGCAGAAAACAAGTCTTTTCATTAACATTATTCACTTTAGTCTTGGGCAGTGACTTCTCATGCTTCAATTTTAGTTCTTCCTTTCCTGGGCCTTCATAACTTAGTTTCTGGTATTCCCTTAAGACCTGACATACAGTGATTTTAGAAAACTAATTAGACCCTTTTTTAAAAAAAGGATAACTCTCCCCTGACCACCTTGCTCAAGTTTGTCCACAGTTCTGAGAAAGATGTGCCAGCACTAAGCCCACTCGCATGAAATTGACACTAACTGAGCTATCAATTCAGAAATAGAAAACAAGGAGCAAAATGGGAGTGTGAATATGTAAAGAATTAGGTGACGATACAGAAAGGTAGCACCTGTTATTTTCACAGAAACATAGTCAGTGAGAATTGGAATGATTCCAAAGTTGCCACTCTAACAAACATCATGGAAGTGTACACAAATGACCACAAAACTAATGAGTCTAGTTTTCACCTTTTGAATATGGATTGGCCTCATAGTTGCTTTTGTGGCATAAATGACATAGAAAAAGTTCTTAGTCTAAGACTAAAAAAACTCATTCTTATACTTCATCTCTTGGGAAAGAGAATGCCAATTCTAGCCTTTTGGAGGGTGAGAACCCATGTAGAAATGTTCCATTTCATCCTACTTATCAGCCAAAGTCACCATAAACTAGCCAGCCTCTACTAACTCACCAGCTCTTGGCAAATGCAAGAGGAAACTTGAACCAAAATAAAATTTAAAAAGAAAAGATAAAGAAAAGCCCAGCTGAACCCAAGCAAATTGCTGACTTGTAGAACTATGAGCTAGATAAGTGGTTATTAGACAGCAGTTGGGAGTGGCTCGTACTATAGTTAAAGATAACTACCTACTATACTTGGATGAAATGTCCTCGACATATGGCCAACTAGCTTTTGAGTTAAAGAAGATATTCCATTCTTCTTTATTCCCATATTTATCTTCATGACTGAGGAGACTAGATAGGTTTAATAATTAGCTTAAGTCAACCTTTTAAGCCCTTAAAAATACTAAATACATGAACTGAGGTTTCACTGTAACAGATTTAAATCACAAATACATTTATGGTCTGTTTTTAAGGTAACATATTCTATTACACAGCTTTCAAAGCATCATTGTGCCATATTCCTTTTCCTGGACTGTCAGTGCATGGGCCGGTGCTCTAACCATTGAACAACTCATCCAGGGCTCATTTACATTTTTTATTTATGTTAGCCAGTAATATTTTATAGGCTTAAATGTATTCAAAGTTACCCCTCCCCTTTTTCACTCAATAATACTGATCTCTGTGATTTGCTAAACTTTTCTGAATCCAGTTTTTTTCTAACTTGTTCTAGCATTTTAATACTTTAATCTTGAGAAAACCCCAATAGGCTTGTTAAGCCAGATGTGTGCCTGTCCAAGCAGCTCAACCCAGTTTGAATCACTGCTTTTTCATAATCCCGGTCTTCTGTTGTGGCTTACATGTTCTCAAACTCTGGCTTGCCTCCAGCCTTTTCAGAGCAGATTCTGAAGTATGTCCATGACATTTGTTTTATCTTCTTTGGATAAATGTCTTGATCATTTATTCTATGGATTTCTGTGATGGACCTAGTGAGGGTTCTGCCTCCATAGTTACCACTATCAATCCAACAGCTAATTGCATGACCTTTTCTTTAAAAATGCAGTTTTATTTCAATCACTTTTCTGTTCATTCTGATCCATCATAATAATGAAAGAAAATTAAAGCACACTCCAAAATGGGAAAAAAGCAAGGAGCTGAATGGTGAAATGGAATGGTTATGTCTATAGCTTGAAATATAAATGTGGGCAAATTTTTTGTCTGTCGGGAGTTTTTATGTGATGCTCTTTTAGAATAAATACAAAAGATAAAGACTGGAGTTAAATAGAAGTGTTGAATTGACTCCCCAGCCTTGTGCCTTCTACATCATGTTTATGCAACTGTGCTTTTAAGTCAGTGTCTTTATTCATCTGAAAATATCACCCAAGTGTTTTATCCCATCTACAAAGGAATCACATTCAAGCACTGCTCAGTGGGTTGGCATAAGAGTCTTAATCCCTTTATAGCTAGATGAAACTAACTGGGGAAGTCTAAAAAGCAAAATAGTCTCAATTTTTACCTTTCAATAATTTTTTTTATATAAAGAGCATTTGAAATCTATCCTTGAGCTGCATAATGCATAAACTGAAAATCACACAGGTTATATGTTGTATAGAATACAATGAAAAGTATCATATATTGAGCAAATGGAGATCGGATACTATCTTCTATACTTATAGAATTTGAATTATATCAGAATACCTATTTGTTGTCAAGCAGTATTGCATTGAGAGACAAATAATTTACAACTATTATGTAAATATAATTTGTAATTGTATCCCATAAAGTTAAAATAGAAACTTAATTCTCAATTAACCTTATTCTTGGAGCACAATGATGCAATCTTTTTTTTACAAGAAGATATTTATTTATTTAACTTTTAAAGCACTAACATAATCTTCAATATTATTTCTCCTTGGGGTATCACAAAATTTAATAATTAAGGAGTACATATCATTCTAATTATTCTAATTATCTAAATGATATGTACTCCTAATTATTCAAGGAGTACATATCATTTTCAGTGAATTCCATTAAGACTGAGAATTAGGAAGTACAGCAAATTAATAGAAAAATTAAGCCCAATTAAATCAGCTCTTACCTAAAATGCTGTGTTTTCTAACCCTGTGTTTAGAAATGAATTTTAATTCATTTTTATGACTATTAAATATTGTTATTCTACCCTTTTACGATCATTTGTATTCTTATATTTTTTCTGCAAATATATAACTGCCGGTTTAGTCCCTCGCAGGTAATCTAATTCAACAAACCTACTTTACATATAAGAAATAAAATCCCATTTAGTTGAGGCGATTTTTCCATTCTGCTCTAGTGCTTTCTTCTTTTTGAATGGGTAAACTCATTAACTTCATTGAGGCTCTATTTATCCATTTACTCCATTTATTAAACACCTTTGCCAAATTTGTTGCTACATTAGGCTCTGGGGATACAAAAATAGACACATTCTTCCCTTAATCCAATCACTTTCTAAAATAAATGCATAGCCTTTATACAAATTATTCCCAACAGAAACCTTCAATTTAAACAAACAAAAAAACCCACAAGTATACCATCATCAAAGAATAGAAAAAATATATATAGTTCTGTTTATAAACTCCCAGTATTTTTTTAAACAAGAGTGAATAAAATTTTTTGAAATTATTTTAAAAAATGCTTCCATTTATATTACACAAAGTTCCTTCAGTCTCATTTATGCACTACAGTGATTTATATCAAAATTACTTGAAAGGGTGTGTTTTTCCAATAAAGTTACAATTCAGGTTGCAAAAAAGCATATCTATTTCATAAAGTAATGTGGGCACTATAACAAGATCATCCTAAAATGGACTGAGACATGCCACGAAAGCATGGAAATGCCTTGCTACATTTTTGTTTTTTGTATTTTTTTTTCAGATGCCATAGAAACAGCCATAGGCCTGGGATTCCATTGCCTGTATTGTTTCCTGTTGTATGGTCGATCAATGCAATTAGATTGATTGACTGACTAAACAGTCTTAGTTACTGCATAGAAAGAACCATCTCTATAAAAGGAAATCCCCCTCTGTAGCCAAATCTTCTGAAGGATGTCCTCAGTGTAAAGGGAAATAAGCATGTCCCTCCGGAGGAAAATGCACTTATCAGCAGAGTGAAAAGACCTAGACTCATGTCCATTAGGGAAAAGTCAATACTATTGACAATCATCAGCTGCTTTTATCTTTTCCACTAGTGTACTTGAGAAATAAATGTTGATGAAAACTAAAACTTGTTGATGTGTTCCTGTAATTAATCTTAATTAATAATACATTAAATATTTTCCTGATTGTATGTACATCATTTAACATTGATTTATGACAAAGCCATTACAGAGAATTTAGTGTATATCATAGTCAAAGTTATTCTTCAGTTTTCTTACCTTTGAAAACTATACCAGTTATTAAATATAAATGAATCTGATCTTATTATTTAAAACAAAAGTAGCATGCTTGCCTTTTGTGAAAAGGAAAACTTTTAATATTGTATGTCTAAAATATGTAGTTTAGAAAGTATACATACTTTAATTTGTATACATAAGTATGTGCATATCTTCCTATGAAATGTATATAAACTGATATATTTCTCATATATATTTTATATGATAAGGAAAAAGAAAGATTATTTAATCATTTTATGTTGTATATGCATAGCTTCAGACATAAATCATACTAAGTGTAATTACTAAAGAGAAGAATACGATGGTCATAACTGGAACATAATAGGAAGACTCGGTAAACCAGCTGACATCTTTCTTTTGATATCTAATCAGATATTAAATGCAATTAGTTAAACTATTAAAGCAAATTAAGATCTGTTACAAATGAGCATTAATTTCAAAATGTGTCATATAATATTAAGATTTTTGAAGTGTTAATCAAGTGGAAATTATCAGGTGAAAATCTAGGTGGTTTGTAAAGAAACTGGGCAAGAACTGGCACAATGGGATACATTCTTTGAGGTGATAAAGACTTGAGTAGAGTTGAACAACCTAATGTGTGGAAAGAGGTCACCAAGAGGAGAAAAGGAGATAAAAGCTACACAGAAAAAGAAAGTCAAGTTTGAGGTCAGATGGTCATAAATGAGTCAAATTCAAGATGTCATTAAAGGTGCAGAATCCCACCCTGACCAGTTTGACTCAGTGGATAGAGTGTTGGCCTGAGAACTGAAAGGTCCCAGGTTCGATTTCAGTCAAGGGCATATACCTTGGTTGCGGTCACATCCCCAGTAGGAAGGGTGTACAGGAGGCAGCTGATCAATGTTTCTCTCTCTCCCTTCCTTTCTGTAACAAGTCAAATATATATATATATATATATATATATATATATATATATATATATATATATGTATATATCATATCTAATAAGAGAGAAACATGTAAATTGACCATTCATTCACTATGCTACCAGCCAATAGGAGCAATATGCAAATTAACCCCCAAGCAAGATGGTGACCGGACCCAAACTGCTGCTGCCAAAGCCCGGCCCTGGCAAGGCTGGGGCGGCAGTGGCAGTCCCGCTCAGTGCAGCCCAGGCCTAGCAGGGGGTCCAGGCCCCCGCTGCAACCCAGCCCTGGCAAGCCTGGGATGGTGGCTGTGGTCCCTATTGTCACAGCCCCAGTCCCAGCTGGGGCTCCGGACCCCCACCACTGACCCGAAGCCCAACCCTGGCAAGCCTGGGGCAGCAGCTGTGGTCCCAGTTGCTGCAGCCCCAGGCCCAGCAGGGGGTCCGGACCTTAATTTTCACATTTGTAAACAAACAAACAAATAAATAATGGAACAACTATTTGGTTATCCACCAGTTCCAGTCAATACTGATGTTCATGTGGTTTTTTGAATCAGAATTTCATTACACAATCTCAATACTAAACAGTGTTCATCCCTTTCTATTAAAGAGATGCACATTACTGCGAAAGCACAGGGGAACAGTTATTGAGCTAAACAAGGCAATAAAAAGCACCCGGAGGCCCCAATGCTCCAAGGCATATGCCTAAGAGTAGAGATTACACCAGGTGAAGATATGACTCACTTAGCACAGCTACTTTTTCTCTTTTTTTCTTTTTTCCTATGTACAGACTGACTTCCTGGCTACTCGATCTTTGTTATTGTTTATTTGCTTTAATAGCAGTAGCAATGACATATAGATAAACAATTAAAAACACACACAGTCTTAAATTATTTACCTGTTACAAAACAGAAAATAGGTTATAACACCTAGGAGAGTAAACTGCTTATTCCAAGATAAATTGATTTCTAAAATAGGCCAAGTTACAGGGGAAGCGATGTTGCACAGGAGCAAAAGCAATGGTTTGGGAGTAAGACAAAAACTAAGTTTCAATTCTGGGTAGACTACTTTCCTTGCAGCGTTACTGAAGCCCCTCTAAACCTCTGATTCCAAATCGGTAAACAGGCAACATACCACCGCTACTGGAAAGATACTGTGAAGATGAAATAAGGTGATGTGTGTAGCATCACCAGGACAGTCCCAGTGCTTACAAATCAGTGCTAAGTAACTGGAACTTACATGTCCAGGCTCACCTGTCTCTCAAATTAGCTACATTAAATGAAGACCTGGCATCAAGTTGTGTTTATTTGGATGCCAGAAGGAACAGAGGAGTGGCATGGCAGGCAGGTAATAATAGAAATCTATACTAATAAAAGGGTAATATGCCAATTAGACTAAGAGACCTTCCAGATAAAGCCATGATGGCAGGGCTGAGGCAGAGGCTGTTAGGAGCAATCAGGCTGGCAGGGGAGGACAGTTGGGGGAAAGCAGGCCAGCGGGTGGAGGGGGCAGTTGGGGGCAATCAGGCCAGCAAGGGGGGCGGGGTAGTTGGAAATGATCAGGTCGAGGGGGGGCGCAGTTAGAGGTGATCAGACTGGAAGGGGGGCAGTTGGGGGCAATCAGGCTGGCAGCCAAGTGGTCAGGAACCAGCAGTCCTGGATTGTGAGAGGGATGTCCAACTGCTGGTTTAGACCTGATCCCTGTGGGCCTAAACCAGCAAGTCGGACATCCCCCAAGGGGTCGCAGATTGAAGATGGTGCAGGTTGGGCTGAGGGACAACCCCCACCCCCAACCCCCCATGCATGAATTTTGTGCACCAGGCCACTAGTTTCTCAGATATACATATCTGAGAAAAGAAAAAATCCTCATCAGAGGATATGTTTTTTTTTTTTAAAGCAGAACCCCAATAAAATGGATCACAGATTGAAGGTGAGCATATGGGGACAGATTAGACTGGATTATGAGTAATGTAGATAAAAAAATACAAATACTGTTTTCCTTATGCCAGTTAGATATTATAAAAGAATCATTGCTACTTTTATCTTCATTTATATAGATACTAGAGGCCCAGTGCATGAATTTGTGCATGGGTGGGGTCCAGCAGGCCTGCCCTTATTGAGGACCCATGGGGGCCAGGATGGCTGGGGGAAAGTACCGTAGCAGGTCAGCCCTGCCCATGATCAAGGTTGGGGGGCCAGGTTGACCAAGGGAAGGGGCCATGGGTGATTGGTTGGCTAGTCCTGCCCTCGAATGGGGGTGGGAGGGCCAACCAGGGCCATAGTGCACTTCAAAGCAACTGGTATTTCTAGTGTTCCCATCACTTCACTTTTATATATATAGATCATAGGCATTGTGATATTTTTCTTAAAAAATATCCAAATTATATATGATAATAGAGCCCACAGTTTATTTGGTCCATGACAAAATAGAATTTATTGACTATATCCTTGAAGAAATTAAAATATGATAGAGTGGTTAAGATCACAGTTCAGCCCTGGCCACTATTTCTCAGTGGTTAGAATGTGGGCCCCAATCACTGGAGGGTCACAGATTTGATTCCTGGTCAAGGACACATACTTGGGTTTCAGATTGGATCCTCTGCCCTGGTAGGGGTGGGTATAGGAGGCAACTAATCAATGTGTGCCTCTCACATCACATCCATGTTTCTCTTTCTGTCTCTCTCTTTTTCTCTCCCCTTCTCCCCCTCCCTTCCAACTTCCCTCCCTCCTTTCTACTCTCTCTAAAAATTTCTGGAAAATAATATCCTGGGGTGAGGGTTAACAACAAAAAGAGCACAAGTCAGAACACATCTGTCTATAGATCCAGACTCTATCAATTAATAGTTATATCACTTGAGAAGGTGAGATTGTCTCTTTTATCTTTAGTTTCTTTAAATATAAAATTAAAATAATTTTTATCTCAAATATTTTAAAGAAAATTAACAGAATTATTATATATAAGGAGATTTTACCACAAAGCTTGGAACATAGCAAAATCTCAAATGGCTGTTATTGTTCATTGTGATGTAACCCTCTTGAGTTATTCCAAGATTTTAGAGATCACCATGGAAAGACAAGCTAAGATTGAAGAAAGGAAAATCAAATGCTAAAAGAATAGGAGAAAATATGTGTTGTAAATTAAAGATAAACATATGCATATAAAGATAAGGAATGAAGGCAATAAATTAAAATTTCTATAATGGGGTAGAAATTGAATTTTCTATATGTAGTGTGGATAGTTTCTGGATATAAGGTAATTGAAGGTAAATTTTGAATGAAGAGATAAAACAAGTGAGGCAAATGTAAGCAAGATCATTTTAACTGTCAAGGGACAGAAGAGTTCAAGATGTTAAGAACCTTCACATGTACAGGGAAAGAGAAGATAACCATGTCAACTCCCACTCTATCCTAACCTCCACTCTTGATTTGGTCCCTGGAAATAGACAAATAGTCCCCAGAAAAGAAAAATTGCTCTGGCAGGCATTCCTCAGTGGTTAAAGTCAGCCCATGCACCAAGAGGGTCTCTGGTTTGACTCCTGGTCAGGGACACATAACTGGATTGCAGGTTTGATCCCTGAACTGTGTACTGGAGGCAACCAATAGATGTTTCTCTCTCTCCTTCTCTCCTTCCCTCTGTCTCCCTAAAGAATCAATGGGAAAAATATTCTTGGGTGAGGATTAAGCATTTTAATTGTTCAGGCCAAAATGCCTCTATCCTCTCTGGACCCTCTTCCTTCCTATATTAAGCTTGCTAGTTAACCCTTATCAAGAGGAGAGCTGGGTTGGGAGGCTGATTGAAAAAAAGATGAAGGGATTAAACAAACAAATGAAAAACAAACATGGACAACAATATGGTGATTGCCAGAGGGAAAGATGAGTTGGGGTGGGGGTGGAAGAAAGTAAAGGAGGGGATAAGTAGAAGTGAAAAGAAACTTAACTTTGGGTGGTGAGCTCACAATGCACTATGCATAGGATGCATTATAGAATTGTACACCTGAAACCTGTATGGTTTTATTAACCAACTAGAGGCCCATTGCATGAATTCCTATACTGGTGGGGTCCCTTAGCCTGGCCTGCAGGGATCAGTGGATCTCTGTGCCACTGCAGCCCTGCTTTACCCGCCAGCTCATCGGGCTCCATTCCACTGTCCCTGTTGATCCTGCACAGCACAAAGTACTGCAGGAAGTGATAGGCAGCCAGGAAGAAGCCCAAGGCTGGGCTAGGCACAGTGCCACTCCAGCTCGTCCCAGTCCCATTGCACTTGCTACCATCGCTGCTCACCCGTGCAGTGGGATTGTCCACTGGAGAGGCTTGCACCATCACAGTTGCACTCGCCAGCCGTCAGCCTTGCATCTGGCACCAATCTGTCAGCTCAGCAATGCTCCAACTGTGGGAGCACACTGACTATCAGGGGACAGCTCCTGCACTGAGCATCTGCCCCTTGGTGGTCAGTGCATGTCATAGCCACTGGCCAGTTGTCTGGTTATCTGGTCATTTAGGCTTTTATATATATAGATGTCAACCCCAATAAATTTTTTTAAAAGGCTAGATTTGTATGACCTTGCCAATTTCTCTATTGATAAAGCAAGAGTGGGAGGGTAGAGATAACTTTGAAATATTTTAAATGACAAACATGGAGAAAAAATTGTCCAAAGTAGAATAATTATGGAACAAAAGCACTTAAGGATGAAAAAATTTGCTATGGGGAATAGGAATAATGGGTGTGCATGAGAGGGATTCAAGAGTAAGCTATGATTGTTTAGGATAAAAGAGATTATTGCAATCTTTTTTGAGATGTGATTGAATAAAAATGAGTAGTGGTAGATTGAAAACTGTCAATAAGCCAGTAATACAGATAGGAAAGACTAAGTTCAAGCAAAGAATGAATTTTGAAACATGGGTATTTTTCTCCCTCAGAATGAATTATTTGTATATGTACCAAATTCACTTTTATAAAAAGAAAATCTGATGGATAATGCATTGGATAAAATACATAAATTTACTGACTCATGAATAAAGGTATTCTCATAAATTTGCTATCACAACTTCTTCATAATGAGAAACCCACATGAATTTTCTTTTTCCCTCTGATATTCATACTATGAATTTGTCCCCATAGGATATTGCAAAAACCAATATTGTTCAAAGCTGGTCACAAAATAGAAATCCCTACCAACATTGAGATAATAGCAAAGCCTCCTCTGGGAGAGTGGTTGACAAGAGTTCTCTTAAAGAACTAAGAATGCTACTTGTGTGGGGTGATGGCAGTTCTTCTATAGAGGATATTCAGTCTTATATCTACCTAATATTATGTTGTATTTGATGAGTTGAAATCTACTGGGCTGTATCTTTGGAGGAACTTCTCCACTGTTAGCAAAATATTTGCTTGAGTAGCCTAGTGTGGAGCCTAAGAGCCAGTTCTCTGGGACCAGATTTGCCATATTTTAATTTCATTTCTATCATTGCCTTCTTGGAGGTCTCAGGATTGATTTTTCTAAGCCTCGGTTTTCTCATTACAGAGCCTGGTACAGAAGAAATTCTCAATATATGTTGACTATTGCAATTTTATCTACCAACATTTCAGAAAATTTTTCACAATTTTCTGTGGCTAGTAAAAGATGGCAGGGGGCAAGAAGATGTTATTGAGGTACCATTATCTTCAACTTCCTCCAAAGGTCAGGTCTTGCTGGATATATACTATAGGTTGTTAAGTGGATGTTCTATTGTATTCTAAAATTGTAGGATATCTGGTGGAAATTTTAAGGGGCTACCATGTTTATTTTTTTGAAGTTTGTATAAGACCAAGTTTTACTTGGGGAGCCCTAAAAGCCTAGGACAGATTTTTCCCCCAGTGCCATTATATCTAGTTGTATCTGAAAGGAACTTTGGGAGGGGCAACATTGAGAGAACACAAGCTCCCCCCTACTCCCACATTGTCCAATTTGTTGGCACATAGTTTTTAATAAAAAAGAGCACAAGCTTTTTAAACAGACTAGGCTAAATTCCTCTTACTTACTTGGAACTTTGGTTAAGATTCATTTATATGAGCTTCAATTTTCTTAAATGAAATGAAATCACAGTCCATATGTGCCTGAGTTTTGTGAAAATTATTTAAGAAACACATGCACAATACTTATGGAAGCTTTCTATGCAGTCAGTGCCAGCTCTCAGGAAAGGGAAAAAAATCGAAAACTTCTATTTAAGAATTGCATGTTTGCCAATACTGCATCAATACCTCACGTGGCTCTTTCAAATTGCTTGTGTATTTCTCAGACCATGGAATTTGTCACCTTTGCAGAAGTCCTTTCAGCTTTATTAAATTTTCTTGAGTCCCAGATATTTATTTATTTAATAAGCATTTATTAAACTACTACTATGTTCTAAGTAGTGTTCTGAATGCCAGAGGTACCTCTGTAGACAGCACAGATGTAGTTCCACCTCTCTTAAAATTTAAAGTTAGTGGAATAAGTGGAAATTTACAAGTAGAAAAATAAGACAATTTCAAAGATGAAATGCTAACAAAATAAAACTGGGTAGGAGCAACTAGAAGGAATGGCTGTGATCTGGAGACATTGTTCAAATAGAAGTCTAATGCAGAACCATAAGATGAGGATTGACTTGATATTTCTGAGGAAAAGAAAGAAAACCTGTTAATCTTCTCATTTGGGCATAACAGAAACTGCAGACTGGGTGACTTAACTCCATAAATTTATTTTCTAACAGTTTTGAAGGCAGCACAGTCCAAAAATAAAGGTTTCAGCAGGATAGGTTTCATTCTGAGGCATCTTCTCTTGACTTGTAGGTAGTTGCCATTTCCCTGTGTGCTCACATGACATTTTCTTTGTGGGTGTGCAGAATACCATCTCTCTCTTCACTTTACTCCCTTTCCTCTCTTCCTCTTCCTCCTCTCTCCAACTTCTTATAAAGCCACCAAACCTATTGGATTGGGGTGCACTGTACAACCTCATTTAGCATTAATTATATCCTGAAGGCCCTATCTTTGGATATAGTCACACTAGGGATTAGAGTTTCAACATATGAATTGGGGATCAGTGTACATCAGTCCATAATGGACAGTAAGGCATAATTAGTGAGGACATGGATTAAAACAAGACAGATGTGAAAAGATAGAGATTGATTAGGAGATATAGCATGTTCTAGACCAGGGTCTTAGGCGACCCTGCTAGTAGTTTTCAACCTGTGGGTCGTGATCCACAGGTTGAGAACCACTGCTGTAGAACCTACGATTATTGGAAAACACAGGTATTTACATTACAATTCATTAACAGTAGCAAAATTAGTTATGAAATAACAACGGAAAATAATTTTATGGTGAGGGGTCACCACAACATGAGGGTAGCAGCATTAGGAAGGTTGAGAACCACTGTTTTAAACTATTCGAGTACTTTGATTTTATCTTAAATGATGGGGACTCATTGGAGGGCTTGTGAAATATGACCTACAATTTTGAAAATTACTATTGTACCTCTGTGGAATATTGAATGTGACTAGGAAAAAAGTATATGCAAGACAACCAGTTTGCAGGGTGTTTCATTGTCAAAAGAACTGATGGTGTCTTTGATTAGGTCAGGAGTTAGAGGGATTGCTTAAGTGATGTGCACTAGTATATCATAGAGGTAGAGTCAATAGGGTTTGCTAATAGATTGGATGGAGGGGAATGGTAGGAGAAATAGAAGTAAAAGTCAGATTTCAGTTATGAGCAACTGGGTAGTTGGAGGAACCATTTGCTAAGGTGGAGAAGATTAGAAGAGGAGCAGTTTCAGGTTGGGTAGGGTGAAATTTTGGTTTGGACTTGTTGAGGTTTTAAATAGCCAGTTGGATTTGTAGATCTTGTGTTGTTATGATAACTGTTAAGATTTTGAGAGTCATCTGCATATATGTAGTGTCCCTTGGATTAAGTAAGACTACCTCAGGATAAAGTTTAGTTTAAAACAAAGAGCTTCTCAGAATCTAATCTCAAGGCATGACATTTAGAAGGCCAGCAAAAGTTGAAGCACCAAAGAGAATCTAAGGTGGCTTTTGAGGAAGAAAGAAAACCAAAAGAGTGGAGTCCTGCAATCCAAAATAAGATAAACTGGCAGGAATGGAATTCCTGTGTGGGAATGCCTCCGAGAAGGAAAGATGCATACAGAATGTGACTATTGAATATGATAACTTGGAAGTGATTGGTGACTTTGCTTTGTGGAATTTCAATGGAGTAGTATTGATGGAAGCCACCTTAGGTAAATTGCAGAAAGAATGGGAGGTGTGGAATTGGAAACAATATAAACCAGAATTTTTCAACCCTGGATTCATCTGTGGAACTTTGGAAATCATCAATGCTTAGTCCCAGACCAATATAACCACCAAATCAATGAAATCAGAGCGTCTATGAGGAAGGAATTGAGAAAGGAGCTTAGAAGTATTCTAGGAGCTTAGAGGTTATTCAAGGAGCTTGGGGTATTTTTAGGTCCCCAGGTAATTTAATATGCTGCCAACATTGATAATAACTTTAATCAACAACTGGTTCCAGAAGTTATTTTGTGTGTGTGAAAGAGCAGAGAGGTGACCGTGTGGCAAGAAAAATATTTGTTGTTTATATTACTACTGTAGTTTTGACTATATATATTTTTTATTGAAAACACCAGAGGATATTTACATGCTCATAAGAAGGAGCTAGTAGAGAGGGAGAAGTTGAGGATAAAGACATAACAATAGCGAAAGGAAAATCCTTGAGGAGGCCAGACGGGACAGAAACTATATGTAATGCTATGTATCTTACATTCTGTTAACAGGAGTAAACATTCTTATTTTCCACCACTAGAAGAATTAATTTTGCCTGATATGCAGTTGTGGTATAATTCTGTGTGGGGAAAAGCTATGAAACAATTCCATAGGGTTGTTTATTTTATTTTTAAAAATGTATTTTCAAACCTAATTTTTCAAACTCTCCCTAATTTTTATAACTTTTAAAAATAATTTAAAAAGACAGTTCTCATATATATTAGTATTTTAGTTAAATCTTTTTTGTAAATATATTTTATTGACGTTTTTACAGAGACGAAGGGAGAGAGTTAGAAAGTCAGAAGCATCCATGAGAGAGAAACATCAATCAGATGCCTCTTGAACTTGGTTACTGAGGATGTGCCCACAGCCAAGGTACATGCCCTTGACTGGAATTGAACCTGGGGCCTATCCACTGAGCCAAAGCGGTTTTGACTCTTTAGTTAAATATTAATTTTCTATAGAAACATTAGTCTTTGGTCATTATTATTGAGAGCCTAAGCAAAAATGTGATATTAATACTTACCTGTCTCATATTTTGTTTAATAGGAATGAACAGGTTATTCATTATAGATCTTTCCAAAATTTAAGAGAACAAGCTTACTTAAGCACTTATCCACGACCTAGACAAATACAAAATAAACAAAATGGAAATTTGTTGCCTAAAACCATATTCAAAATGTTACATAGCATATTATAAAGTAAGCGATGTTTTAATCTAGGTTAAATACTATAGAAAGCTACTTTTTGGTACATAGTTCAAACATCTTTGAATATTCCAAAGCTTCTAAAAAACAATAAGCCTTTTTTTACATCATGAATTATTTGGATTTACATACAATGAATAGTTTAATCCAGAACTTCCAAGAGTCATCAAATTGAGTGAGATTTGTGACATTTACCTAATATTGTTTAGTTAGGAGGATAAAATTGCTCACACTAATAATCCTAAAGGTTTGAAGATCTTAGGGTGTGGAAAAATTCATGATTCCCTCCTTTGCTGCTTTATTTTTGGGGTTGTAAATGTTCCCTAGCAACTAGAGGCAATAGAAAAACAGGTTTTGGTCCTATGAGCCCTATTAATAAAGTTGTTTATAGGTTATTATAATTTTTTTGCAAATATTTATACACAAGTGCATTTATCACAATGTCACTTATAATACTTTATAGGAATAACATCTGACAATTGACAATAGGGGACGAAATAACTAATGGTACATCTATTAGATTATAATGAAGCTATTCAAATATTTAAAAAGTGTTTTTTATTCACAAATTGCTTAGGAAACAGGTCAAATATAAAAAAAATAAAAATGCAAAATATAGTATGTTTTCAACCAGATGAAAAACACATAGAACATAAATATTGAAAAAAATATGATAAAAAATTTTACAGTTGCTTATTTCTGGGTAGTGGCATAGTATATTTGAAACTTTCCCCAGTGGCTATATTATTTTTCTGTGTTAAAAAAACAAATTTTTTAAAAAATCACGCCTTTATTGTGAGCTCAAATAATAAAAATGTTATAACTCCAGTTACTTTTCTTTGCTTTTTCAATATACGTTAAAATAAGTTTTAAAATGAACTTGGTTTTTCATGTAATCAATGTATGTCTGAAATATTTTTAAAACATTTTTAAAGGAAATAATTTCTAGGAACTAAGACAAGCTAAAATTGAATTTTGGTTTTAAAAAGTCAAAACAGTTTACTAATTATTTTAATGCCAAAGTCAATTAGAGCCAATAAAACATTATGAAAAATGAATAACATGCAAAAGAAATTCCTGTTTATAATAAAGCTTCAGCACTTGTAATTTATTGCCAGTTGCTGGTGCTGAGATGAAGACATCTGGCATAATATATAAGGAAACACTAATTAAAAAGGAAAATATATGAACTTAGCTGTTTGGGTAATCAAACTAAATACAGGAAAATGTGACAAGATTGAAGTTGTATTATTATGTTTGTCCTCTCAATTTCAATTGAGACTTGAATCTGAATGACCCCAGGATTTTTCTCTTCCTTTCTCTTTTGATTCTGCTTGCCCATATTTCTATAATTCAAATCTTGAAGATACTTGAAAGCCCCCAATTTTACAAATAAGAAAAGTGGTGTCCAAAAAGGAATACTCTTTGCTGAAGAACACAAATGCAATACAACAGAGAACAGTACCATCAGAGCCTCCCTACCCCCTTCCAAAATCTTGTATAAAAACCATACCTGCTTTTAAAATAAATAAGCATTCCATGTTTTAATTTTTAAAACATTATTTTGTATTGCAAAATCGCTAGGTCAAATACAAAAAACTGGTTTTGATCAAAGGATGGTAACAAATGTTTTTCCATCTTGGGCACAAATTTTAGTCTTGTAAGAGTAGTTTGCAAATTTGCAAAAGTACTGTGGTAAGGACTTTCAAAGTATGAATAATAACAAAGATACTCAAAGCTCTGTGTGTTTTTGTTGTGTACAGGCATACCTCGGAGATATTGTGGGTTTGGTTCCAGACTGCCATAATAAAAAATCTTTTTCTGATGTGATGTCTTGACTTCAACTTATAAAAAGCACACAATATCTGTGAAGCACATAAAGCAAGATACAATAAAAAAAGGTGTGCCTGTACTTTGTTTAAGGCAGACCTTATGTGTCTGAGGGCCAGATTTTCCTCCTAAGCTAAGAGGCTAAAGTTGTGTTCAAATATGCTATTAACTCCTGAGAGTCTTTTATGAGAGATCCTCCTACAGACATGCCAACTAAGCAGTTCACTGCTACAACTGTGTGTTTTCCTCCAGCCTCCTTTCTTTCCCTGCTTTCTACTTTCTTGAATCATGTATGGTATAGAAATTGGGGCTCTGACTGTGAGATGACACTGTCCATTTTGCAAATTGGAATGCTATTTAATTGCACTGCTGTAAGCCCTTTAGAAGTTAGTAATTTCCAGTAGTCAGTAAACAAGACCAAAGTGTTTTATCCACATCTCTGCCTGTTGAACAAAGAACATTTACATACCATTAACCTAGAGAACTTGTTGAGGCTGTTGTTTTTTTAGTTTAATTAAGTAGATTGCCTTTTGGTTCTTTAAAAGCATATGGGAGATGGTTTAATGAGTTTTCAATGAAACATGAGCTGATGACTCTTGCTTAGCACAAGACAAACTGAGGAGCATTTAGAACAGTTACGAGCTATTACGGAATATAAGGCTCTACTTTACAGCTTAACTATAAACTTCAAAACTGAGTAACAAAAGGAGGATGGGGAAACCATTACCTAATTGTGATGAAATTCAGTAAAAAGTAGATAGCTTTGACTTCAAGTACTCAGCTACTCTTGCAGAAGTTGCCCTTATACATAATTGCTTCATTAATTTGACTTATAAGCACATGGAAAGACACTATTCAATTGCCTCCTTTAGAACTGAAGCAAAGTGTGGTTTTCCTACCAAATTCTTAATTCCATGTGGAGGTATGAATTGACAAAACGACTCTGCTTACACTATACATTGAAATGCTCCAAACACAATTTTTAATCTTTCAAATGGACAGAGAGCTAAATAATCAATCTAAGAGATTAATAGTGATTTAATTCAAAATAGTAATTAACTCTGATCAATAATTTAGAATACAATTCATTCATTCCCTGGACAGTGGAGTGGAAGAACAATCTATGGATATTCTCAGAGGTGATACTCGGGACTCTGGTGAAAAAGCAGAGATGACAAACCTCAGAGAGGAAGAGAATGCAGGGACAAAGAGAAAAATAGCCAGGCCTGTATTGGAGACTCAGTCCTCTAGAAAATTTGGGGGCCACTTTCCTTTGCTCATCCCAGGAATGGCTAATCAGAATGTCCTTGCTTCTCCTCTAAGGATTGCTCCAATAGGACTGTAATGTAAGGAAACAGATGTAACTGCTGGCCTAAGGAATTTTTCACTGAGAAAGGGCAATGAGAGCATGGACACTAATGCAGGAAGACAAACCTACTGCAGCCACCAAGAGCCTGGCTTCCGCAATCAATCCATTTATTCACGCTTCCCTTTCTCATTCATCTCATGGGAACCCAAACAACCAGACTTTCTAAATGCAATCTTCAAACTGCTTACAAAGCAGGTAAATTGTGGTCTTTCTGATATGCTCTTAGGAGAGCTAGCGGGTTTTTTTGTTTGTTTCTCTCCCCCCAGCTATTTCCATCTACCCTTTCATCAGGAATAGCAAATTAGACCACAAGCCTTTGAAACAGTTTGAATGTTAAAAGGGAAAGGCTTCCATCTACTGGATCCTTCAAGTAATAAAATGTATGAGTCCACATGAGATTTTCTCTTGGTGTTGGCAGTGCATACATAACCTGCCCCATCCACAAAGGTTTCATAATTTCTTTAAATTGCATTTTTATATCAAGTATCTAATCATTGATGAACACATTTAGATTTTACAAAATATAAACCCCATTTTCTATCACACGAGGGAGTCAAAAGGAATCTTTAATTTGCCTTTCTTTTCACTTAAGGAAAGTGATATGAAGCAGTTATACACCCATCACAAAGGTTCTATGTAAATAAAGGCCATAATATTAATGTTGCCTGGAATATAAAGACCGTTGAAAGAAAGGGGGTGTTTTGTTTAATTATGTACATAGTCATGCCACTTTTTATTTTCTAAAAATGTCTTTTCATAAGCAAATCCCTTCTCCATTAGAGTCTCCCTATTTTGTTCAGCTAATGCTGCCTAATGACATTTCTTTCTGCTTTTATGTTACATTACACAGTTAGATAATGGCAGGGGTCTTTTGAGGAGCATACTTTGACATACACTAGAGGGTATATATACAGTTTGAATTTTTTATGGGATATAATTATTTCCAATGACATTTTACTGAGTCAGTATAAAGAGGTACAGAATTCTTTTTTACTCCAGCAGAGTTGGATTTCTAAAAAGAATGCAAGAATTTAAGGATTTTTTAAAATTCAGTATAGTGACTAATGCTAATAATACTGTATCGTATATTTGAAAGTTGCTAAGAGAGTAAATCTTAAAAGTTCTTATCACAAGAAAAATTATAACTATGTATGGTGATGAATGTTTATTAGACTTACTGCGGTGATCATTTTTGCAATATATACAAATACTGAAACGTTGTGGTATACACCTGAAACTAATATGTTATATGTCAATTATACCACAATAAAAAAAGAAACCAACATTTTTAAGAGTGGGAATTATAGCACTAGGAGGGAAAAGCAGAGACAATCAAACAGTGAATTATCTGGGTAAGGCTTTCTAAGGGGAACAAAATGGGTTGTGCAGCTAGCAATGGATGACTTTGAAATGAATGCCTAAGCAATCAATAGTTTAATGTCAGGTACTTAAATTAAAACCTCAAAAGCCACTTGTCAGGCACTTAGACTATATAGTTTGACACTATCCCTCAAGGAGACTAAACAATAGTGCCAATTTCTGATTTCTTCCATGACTTCCTTGTTAATCCATTCATTGTTTAGTAACATGCTATTTAGCCTCGCTGTCTGTGTATTTTTCAGTTTTTCTCATGTGATTGCTTTCTAATTTCATACCATTGTGGTCAGAGAAGATGCTTGATATAATTTCAATCTTCTTAAATTTATTGAGACTTGTTTTGTGTCTTAACATGTGGTCTAATATAGAAAATGTTCCTTGTTTATCCTGAAAATGTTCAAGAATGTACATCCCTAGCCCGACCAGCATGGCTCAGCAGTTGAACATCTACCTATGAACCAGAAGGTCAAGGTTCTATTCCTGGGCACATGCCCAGGTTGTGGAGGATGTGCAGGAGGCAGTTGATCAATTAGCCTCTCTCCTCATTTATGTTTCTCTCTCCCCCCTCTCTGAAATCAATCAATAAATATATATCTTTAAATGTACATCCTTGAAAAGTATATTCTGCCTTGTGTGAAATGCTCATAGATACAAAGAACAGATTAACAGCTGTTAGAAGGGAGGAGGTTTGGAAGACTGGGTGAAAAAGGTAAAGGGATTAAGCAAAAAACAAACAAAAAAAAACTCATAGACACAGAACACAGATTGGTGATTGTCAGAGGGAATGGAGGAGGGGGAGGTAGAAGAGGGAACAAGGGGGATAAATGGTATTGAAAGGAGGCTTGACTTGGGTAGTGAACACACAATACAATATACAGATGATGTATTATAGAATTAGACATCGAAACCTATATAATTTTATTAGCCAATGTCACCCCAATAAATTTAACTTTTAATTAATATATACACTGAGTAGCCAGATTAAGATCTCTGAGTGCATAATAATCTGGCCACTCAGTGTGTGTGTGTGTGTGTGTGTGTGTGTGTGTGTGTGTATTAGAGGCCCCGGTGCATGAATTCATGCATGGGTGAAGGGGGCAGGGGACATAGGCAGTTGGCCGGCCTGTCTGCTGGTCAAACTCCTGGTTGAGAGGACAATTTGCATATTAGCCTTTTATTATATAGGATATACACTGAATGACCAGATTTTTATACATTCAGAGATCATAATAATCTGGCAACTCATTTTATATATGTCATGTAAAAATAATTAAAAATTAAAAACAATAAATTGTAGTGCCAAGTTAATGCCATGAGATGCCTTTCATCCTGAAGGGGGAAACATTTTGTCTTTACTTTTATATGGGTTTGCCTTCCCTGCCTGCACTCCTTGTTCTAGTGTCATTAACAAGAGGGATTTCAGACTCATTTCCCAAAATGAGATCTCACATATCAGCATCTTGGACCAAAAGAACCACTTCACAATGAAGGAGGTTTGGTAATGGGAACCATTGATTGTATCAATAGCTGTTTTAACCCAGAAGTTATCAGCCTTACAGAATATTGGAATGGCCTCTGAGAGGCTTAGCTAAGCCACCAGCTGGAACACCCTAGGGGTTTGGGTACTCTCCAACAAGATGTGGTATACTTTTAACCAACAGTAATTATGTGGTACTGTGTCCCAGTAGCAAGAACACATACTCCAGAAATCGAGGAATAGAAGATTGACACCTATCATCAGGAATTGAATTGGGGATTTTGTGCATCTGTTCAAATAACTTTCAGGTCTATTGTATTTGAAGTCATGGCCCCCAGAGATGGAATGCTTCCACCAGGTAAAACGATAAGAGTTCCACATAACCAAAAGTGACAACTATAGCCTACTCAGTTTGGACACGTGGATAGACCAGCAGCAAAGATAACATTTACTCTCCTGGTATGAATAACTGATCTTGGCTATCATGAAAAGCTAGAGATGCTGATACATAAAGGAACAGAGGTGAGTGTCTGGAACTCAGGAGGTATATTGGGGTACTTCTTGGTGTTTCTGTGCCTGCTGATAGCAGAGGCAGTCAGAATCTGACAGAGGAACAAATAACCAGGAGCTGGGATCCCTCAGCCATCAAGATCTTGGTCTCACTGGACAAGCCAATTTAGATGAGCAGAAAAGTAAGTGAGGATGAGAAGCATCCAACGGGTGAAAGAATTGAAAGAAAACCAAAACAAATTCAGTTCATAGAATGTGAATGTACATGCAGCATAACTTATAGCTGTGTATCATACCAAACTCCTGAATATGTAATCCCAATTTATGTTACATTATATTTAATATTTCTCACACCAAATGAGAATGAACAAGAAATGGCAGGCTAAGTTCCATTTATAACTATGGACATTTTCTGGCAAATGAGATAAAATTTAAAAATTATGACAATTTTCCCCCTCATTATTTTAAACTCCTATATATCTGAGATAGTATACGGGGTTTCCATAGTGCTATAGGCTAGATTAAAGAAATAAGGCAGAAAAATCTTAAGATTTGTCTCCCAAGAAGCAATAACAAATATCTAAAGATTCCCAGATTAGTTCTTTAACTAATTCTTTCCCTTACAAATTTTTAAATGTATAATTTCACACTGAGGAAAAATGTATTGCTAATCAAGATTCTGTTAGGGCTGCTTGCTATAGACCTAATTTTGAGTGCTTTTAGCTTCAAAACCTAGAAAAGAATAGAATGTTAGGATCTACCCAGCTGAGATTAGACCTTTTAATTGTACCTCTAGAATTTTCTAAAATAGAACTTTTGAAGATAAAATATTTTGCTGAGAATAATAGGTAATGTAAATAGTTTATATTTAAATATATATTAGCTTGGTGAGTATATGCGATAAATACTAAATCCTATATAATAAAAGCCTAATATGCTAAGTGTCCAGTTGGACAGTCAACCAATCAAAGCATAATATGCTAATGATACACTAAGGGTGCTCATCCACTCACTATGACATGCACTGACCACCAGGGCAGACACTCCAACTGGTAGGTTAGCTTGCTGCTGGGGTCTGGTCGATTGGGACTGAGTGAGATGGGTGGACATGCCCCAGAGCCCTCCCAGAATCTCTCCCTAGCTGGCCAAACTCCCGCATTCCTTCCCAGCCCCAATCGTGCACTAGAGGGGCCTAGCCTCCACCCTCTCGCAATCCAGGACCCCTCAGGGGGATGTCAGAGAGCCAGTTTCAGCCCGATCCCACAGGCCAGGCTGAGGGAGTCCACTGGTGCACAAATTCGTGCACCAGGCCTCTAGTTAAAATGATGATAATCATCTTTAGTAAGGAATTTTTTTCTGCTTTTTTAATAGTCTTGAATCTTTTTATTTATTTTTACCAACCTTTTTTACCTGTCTATGACCCATGCTGATTGATACTGGGAGTTTTTAGTTTTATTTTCACAACAGAAGATTTCTTGATATGGGTGCATGTGCACATGCAAACACACACATGCACACACACAGGTGGCAGGGGAGATGGGAGAAGGGAGAGGGATAAGAGAGTCTAGAGGCCTTTACCTTGCACTTGCTCCACTATAAAAATCAAGCCCAGACCTTCTAAAGTTAGCAACAGGCAAATCCATTAACTTTACATTATTTAAAGGAGATTTTACAAAGGAAATTAAAATGAAAACAGTGTTTCATATGTGCAAGGCATTTTTCTATTATCAATGGATCAAGAAATGCATGAAACAAACATACCTGTGTCCAAGGAGCTTATGTTATAGCATAAAGACAGACCAGATCATAAATAGGATAATTAAATAGTATGTTTGATTATGATAGTAGCTAAGGAAATTAGTAGGTTAATGAAGTAGACTCGGCAGGATAGTCATGCCATTCTAGATAAGGTGGTCAGGAAAGGACTCATGGAGAGATTTTAGTGATTTGACAATCCTGGCACTGTGGCCTCCCAGGGAAACAAAGCTCAGGGGTGTCTGAGGACACACCATCCTTTTGGGGATTCACCCCCTTTTGGTTGGCTTATCTTGACCTACCTCCTGGTGACTATGTTCACATTACTCCCATCATCTGGGTGTACTCTTAAACCCAAGTGGAACACTCAAATTTCAGAGCATGCACCATTTCACCTCAGTTTCCTATCCAGAGGGAATACTTATTCTTTGCAAAGAAATCCCAATCCTACATATCCCACTTAAATTTAACCTCAGAAGTTCACAGGGATTTTAGCAGGAGGTAACTGTGCTACACTTACTCATGTTTAGATTATGAATTAATCATTGAATATCTTATGAATTATCTGAGATGTGCAGCTTTGTGTGTCTTTTCTTGAGACAATGAGAGAATATATAATACTCTGTTAAAGAGAATGACTTCTTTCTGTACTTCCTTATAATAAGAAAATGCTGAACTCTAGGAAACTTACTTCAAAGCAATTATTGAACCTCTCTGTTGCAGGTGTATAATCTAAAATAGTTTGTACATCAGTAAAAAGTGCATTTTATTTAGTCCAAACATTTCAAAAGGCAGATTGGTTGCAACAATTTCTTGCACTACAAATCTCTGTATTAAAAAGTTGTGTGGCACTGAGTCAAATATAGGTTTCCTTGCATTAACCATTGACCTGCACCATTTTGTCATGATGCCTTTTTTATTGACTTGCATATCTCTGCACTTAAAACAATAAATTGTGAATTTAAGAAATATTTAAGGCCCAAGCCTCAGGAATATTTCTTGTTGTAGTATGTAAAACAAAATAATAACAGTAGTAATTTCTGAGTACATATAATATGTGGGTGGAAATACATAATGTGTGCTTAATAAATGATACCTCGCTTTTTAAAAGTGGAAAACAAAACTACATCCAGAAGAATTTTTTTAAAACCACCTACTTTTATGTCTTTAGTTTATCTCAGCAGGACAGTTTAAATTTTATATTTGATATGATCATAAAACATATGTCATATTGACTAAGGTCTAACAATGGGTTATAATAAAACTACAGGCCTGGTGCATGAAATTCATGCACAGGGGGTGGGAGGGTGTCCCTCAGCCCAGCCTGCACCCTCTCCAATCTGGGACCCCTCAAGGGATGTCCAACTGCTCAGTTAGGGCCAATACCGGTATATTGGGCTTAAAAGGGCAGTCAGACATCCTTATCACAATCCAGGACTGCTGGCTCCAAACTGCTCACCTGCCTGCCTCCCTGATTGTCCCTAACCGCTTCTGCCTGTCAGCCTGATCACCCTGAACCAATACCCTACCAGTCTAATTGATGTCTAACTGCTCCCCTGCCAGGCTGTTTGCCCCCAACTTCCCTCCTCTGCGGGCCTGGTCTCCCCTAACTGTCCTCCCATGCAGGCCTGGTCCCCCCAACAGTCCTCCCCTGCAGGCCTTGTCCCTCTCAACTGACCTCCCTGCTGGCCTGATCTTGCCCCCAACTACCCTCCCCTGCCTGCCATCTTGTGGTGGGCATCTTGTGTCCACCTGGAGGCAGACATCTTTGACCACATGGGGGTGGCCATCTTGTGTATTGGAGTGATGGCCAATTTGCATATTACTCTTTTATTAGATAGGATTAAATACTGAAATCAGTCATCGAAGTCTCCATTTCTCCACAGCTTTCAGCCTACTGTTTTTAAGACTCTACTATTACATTTTAGGGTGAAAAAATGGTAGAACATCTTTATGTATTCTTAAATGGTTATGTGTTAATATGAAAAAGACCTTTAAAATCCATAGATTAAGAAATAAATGATTATCTAAATAATTTTCAAAAAATTTCCCAAGAAATGTTTCCTTAGGTTTTTTTTTTTAAGATTTTAATAAGATGGTACAGGACTTAGTGCCATCAAAAAGAAGACATTTCAGATGCAGTCTGAAATAACACAAGGGACCAATACAGGGTGGAGCAAAAGTAGATTGTTTGTATGAAAATAAGGCAATAATTAATAAATAATAATATAAGAATACACTCTCTAGTGTGCTCACAACTGTAGTTACTTTTGCCTCACCCTATATATTATTTACTGATATATGGGGAAAAAAAACAAACCCAAAACATAGTGACTTAAGTCACACATCTATTTTCTCACAATTCCTGTGGATCAGGAGTGCAGGCAGGGTCTACTGGGTCCTCTGTGTCAGAGTCTCTGACATGACTGCACTCAGCCTGGGGCCAGGGCTACAGTCTCATCTCAAGGCCTAATGGGGAAGGATCTGCTTCAAGTTCACAATGGTCAAAACTGAGTTTCTCTCAGATTGTCAAACTGAGAGCTTCAGTTTATTCCTGGCTATTAGCCAGCAATTCTTTGCCAGGTGGGCCTCTCCATAGGACAGCTTATAAGATGGCAGCTTAATTTAACAAAGCCAATAAGTATAGAGATTCAGTAGAAAATCTTCTGGCAATGTGTATGTTACAATCTTAATGTCACATTTTGATGACAGTGATATCTCCTCACCTTTGTCACATTATCTTGGTAAGAAACAAGTCACAGGTTCCACCAAAACTCAAAGAAAAGGAACCACACAAGGGCATGAATACCAGGAAATAGAGATCATTAGGGCCATCTTGTAATATGTCTGCCACAGAAAATAATGCAGAAATAGAGAAGTGAATAATTTAATAATAGCCAAAGAAAAGCAACCTTATTATCAATACTAGAGGCCAGGTGTATGAAAATCATGCACAGGTAGGGTCCATAGGCCTGGGTAGCAATCAGGGCTAATTGGGGACTTTTTTTGCCAGCCGGGACCTTCCTTTGTTCCATGCTGCCCCGTAGTGGTCAGCACATGTCGTAACAATCAATCGAACTCCTGGTTTCCTGGTTGAACTCCTGAGAGGACACTTTGCTTATTAGCCCTTTATATATATAGATGCTCATAAACCAGTTAGCATTTCCTGCAAAGCCTACCCAGTTCAGTTCTCCACCTCATCTCACCCACCTTTGAATAGGTTTTCAGCTCAATATTCACTTAGAGAGCTTTTCCTCATCTGCCCCTACCTTACCACTAGTGAGTCAGTTGCCTATTCTACCCTTTTACACCTTGAACATCTGCCTAATACATTTGTAAATTTACATTTGGTGATTTTCATTTGTGTTGCTTATTTGATTACTAACTACGCTGTCAGGAAAGAAACTCTTGTTTTTGTTCAACTCTTTATCTCTACCACCCATTCCAATATAATGTGTGAAGAGAAACAAGGACAATATGCTGAATGAAGGAACAGGTGGTAAGAGTACAGACCTGGAAGTCCAGAGACCTAGATTCCAAGGCAGGCTCTTTCACCAATCAGCGGTGCAACTTCACACAGGGCCAGTCAGCTTTCTGAGTTTTAAAGGTTTTATCTGTGAAAAGTCCATTTTGACTCAAACAGTTATAATTTGGATGCAATTTTATGATTTTACACAATTGTTAACCAGTAAATTTTTAATGCACTGAAAGTAACTACCTCCTTTATATTTTAACCAACAATGTTGCTGTTTTAAACATTTCCAACAAGCAAGGCTGGAGGACAGGAGAAATAATGTAAGAAGCTTAAATTCAGGCTTGCAACAATAGCAACACTCTTGATGTTCTTCAGAGTTCGTACATTTGAATTCCACAGCTATGTTGTGATTTGAAATACTTTCGTTTTCCCTAGACAAATTAAACCCTCACTAGAAAACAAAACAAAACAAAAAACAACACTGCATTACACTCATACTATTCCTTTCAAGATGTTGACTTTCTGCCTTCTCATTCAGCAGCCCAATCCTCTCTGTGGACCCAGAGGGATTGTGAAATTATATTGTAGCATCGCCTTAGATCAATGACCTGCAGTGAACAATACAAAGCTCTAAAACAAAAAGAAGACAGGCGTGTTAGAATTCTCTGTGTATCAGAGTTTGAGACTATTATGTAGAAGGATATTTTAGCATCCCAATAGTACGGCTGTCACACTTAGCCTGCTTTCCTGATGCCTGAATGTTGCCCTTATTTAGGAACTGCTGAGAAGTTCTTATACAATGCAGTGTTAAGGCTGGTTTGTGAACTGTAACCTATGTTTGCAATAAATAAACTTGGCTGTGTTTTCAGTATCAAGCCTTTGACATGACTAGTGTCAGAAGAAGATAAATGCTGCATGGAAAACCCAACAGCAATATGTTCTTCTACCATTCCCAAAAATCATAAGTCAAACTCTTGCTTATTGAAATTTTTGTTATTGGTTGTTCCATAGTGACAGTGTATAATGTCCCAAGGGTGACTAATGGCTCTGCTATAGCCTTTCCAAGCTCTCTCATTTATAATAGTTCAGGACAGGGGGCCAAATTGTTTGAGAATGGAGATTGAGAATGTTTTTAACATTTTTCTTTCAAAATGGAAATCAATGTGTTCTCCTAGAACAGGGATTTGTGTGTTTGTTTTTTTTTAATCTGAATTTCTACTGTTCATAGTAGTGCATCATCTTAACTGAAGGACCATGATTATGGAATTTGTGTTTTCTTGTGTGGCATGTGTGTCAAAATCACCACAGTGCACAAATGTGGACAGGGGAAATAGCAGGTGCAGAGATGTGTGGAATTACACCTTCATTTTATTGTACTTTGGGTTCAGAAAAATGCTTCTGTTAAGACTTTAAATGATACCTGTAGGGATGAAGTTCCAAAATCTTGAATGTGATATATGGCATGCATCTCACTGAAAGGATGTGGGGCAAAGTTAACTTATTAATTTCCTACTCCATTCATCTGATATACAGCAGAAGTGAACAGGCTCAGAAAATAACTAGTCCACCCTACTGTAAAGGGATGATATGGCCCTTGAGGTCCATATCTATCCTAAAACAACAAGAAACATAATGGGTAATTTCTAGTGAACACTTAGTATGTACCCTGCATTTTAACTTATTTAATAGTCACAGTAACACTTTGAGGATGGTGCTGTTATTACGCTCACTTAATAGAAGAAAAGAACTGAGGCCTTTTGAGGTTACATAAATTGCCCTATATCATACATTCAGTACAGGACAGAGAAGAATTCAAATCCACAGAGTTTGAACTAGTAGTTCCTAAGGGAACTGGCATATTCTTAATCTCCTTTAATCATATCTACATGCATTCAGAATTCTTTCCTGCTGTATAAATAGAAATTTTTTAATTATATAAATTTTTTTTCCTTTTGAAAGAGGTTATATTCCCTAGGTTTATGTTCTGTTAGCCTAGATAATCAAGATTTGAATATGTGCACTTAATATTTCTTCTATTTGAGTTAATGTGTCCCATAATGTAATCGCAGATATTAGTTGAATTAATAAGATGCGACAACCAATTCTCACCAGTCTTGGATCATATTAGTTTTTCTATATCCTAATAACTCGTAATTCAAAAACATAATTAGATTTTCTTATTGGCTTTGCAGCAAGAATGCTGATTAAATACAGACTAGGAAAATACACTTTAATAAATATAAAAATTTTTGTTAATGATGTTCTTTCTCAATGAGGTCAAATAACACTTTGGAACCATAGTTTGCATAAACTTTCTTCTCTTTCTCATACACACACACACACACACACACACACACACACACTGACTCACACACACACACACACACACACTGACTGAGTGGTCAGATTATTATGATCTCTGGTTAATTAATATCTTGCAATGGAAACTTGCTAATGAAAAAAATTAAAAGCATACAGATTTTCCTCCACAAAGGATTTTCTCTAGTGGGATTAATTTATATCCTATCCATAATTAATAATTTAATGGAGGTTGTTGTCTCAAGTTTTTGGAAAAATATAAATAAATTTGGGAAATAGTACTTACTTTAGATATTCAGAATACACTCTGGCTTAGTAAAAGTTCTGAGGAGTCCTATAGTAAAGAAACTGATTGAGTGTGCTCAACTTATTGTTTCTCTTAAGATATGACCAGGTACTAAATGTTTAAGCACTTTTTCCTCTACTTTTCATCAATTTTAAGGTCACCATTTTATTATATACCTGAAAGAAAAAGTTTACAATCTATAATAATAATAGAGTAATATCTAATTAGACTGGATGTCCTTCCAGACGAAGCTCGGGCTGCAAAGGAAACCCAGGTCCCGGGTGCCTGCCAGCAGCTAGAGAAAAGCTGGGCCCAAGATGCCAGAGTGAAGGACGCCTGTGCCAGCAGCCAGGGGAAGGAAGGCCTACTCTGGCACAATTTTTTTTTTTTTTGCATCGGGCCTCTAGTTAAACTATAATATAAGGCTCCTTTTCACTCAGAATTATTTTGTTCCTATCAACCAAAGGTCACTGTTACCAACAGGAGTTCCCAATTTGGGGTGTGGTAAAGCGGGGGGAGGGCAGAGATTTTATTCAGTGCAAGTAACTCAATTGTAAAACGGCATGCTATGAAGAAGCACAGCTAACAGGTTGTCCCAGTGAAGTAACCATGCTATTATGGTTTGGGTGTTACAACGTTGGTGTTAAAAGCTCAGTTTTGTAAAGACAGTTCCACTCTGGGGTTACAGAGGTGGCAGATGTTATAGTTCCATCCAGGTAAACACAAACTTCAATTATTGAAAGTAAAAATGCTCTCTGAGAGCCAAGGGGAGCTGCCTTAAACAGTGAGAAGTTTCCATCCCTGATCCCTAATTGGTCGGCCCTCATAAAAATGTAGGCTCCAAATCCTCACAATTTGATTGGTCCAAAAGGGATTGTCCAGATTGGTTGGAATGGAGCCACTCTGATTGGTCAGTGAAGATGCTAATGAGGATGTAGCTGCTCAGTTCCAACTGGATGGGAAAGGTTTCAATGCTATTGGTTGAAATACAGTTTCAGGAATTTCTTTATATGGGTCTGGTTGAAGGCAAGACTACTGTGCAAATAGATAGTTCAGAGTGGAAGGCAGGCAGTTTAGTAGCAGGCTTCTCCATGAGGTGCAATTTGTATGAGATGACCCAGTTTAGCAATGGTTGCTGCTCTATTTATAAATATGAGCCCAATTAGTCCTTCTCAGCAGATATATTCATTCTTGAGGTTAACATATTAAGGAACTGTTTTAGATATAAACTAAGTTAGAGATAACTTTTTTATTGTATCTCATTCTTATGCATACATATAGTTTTTTTCAAAATAAGCAAGAAATTGATCAAGTAATTTTACATTTTGAGGCTAACTTTTTGAATCACTTTTCATTGCAGATTTACTGTTTGTATTTGTTTTCCACCCATTGTCATTCTCAATGTCCTCAAGATGATTGATGATATAGACTCTCTTAAAACATTATTATCCCTGGGATTTCTTCCAAGTCCCTGAAATCATTCAGCAAAGTTTAATCTTGTTAGTTTCTTGACTTTACCATAAGTATTAAAACTGTTTAGAAAATAATCAGTATATATTTAAATGCCCATTGGTTTAAATGTCAACTAATTACTAAAAATACAATTGACTAGTTTATTCCACAAATAGAAAAACAAATTTGCGCCGAGACCGGTTTGGCTCAGTGTATAGAGCGTCGGACTGCGGACTGAAGAGTCCTGGGTTCGATTCCGGTCAAGGCCATGTACCTTGGCTGCGGGCACATCCCCAGTAGGGGATGTGCAGGAGGCAGCTGATCGATGTTTCTCTCTCATCAATGTTTCTGACTTTCTATCCCTCTCCCTTCCGCTCTGTAAAAAAAAAAAAAAAAAAATATATATATATATATATATATATATAAAAGAAAATTTATATATTTATATATTTATATATAAATTTATATATTTATATATTTATATATATAAATATATATAAATTTATATTTTTATATATTTATATATAAATTTATATATTTATATATTTATATATAAATATATATATTTATATATTTATATATATATAAAAGAAAAACAAGTTTGCATATGCTCAAAAGAAGACAACTAGTATATAGTTATCTTCTCCCCAGAGGCAACTGTAAGATGTCATTAATTATAAAATATATCACTATTTCAGAGATGTATAATAACATAATATTTTTATTATGTCATTATGTAATATTGCTAGCATTGAAGCAATGGTTCTATCTAGCATCCTGAAGAACTAGCGTTTGATTAAACACAATTTGTAAAGCACAATATGGACATATTTTGCTTAATCTGTTGCACACTAGAATCTTCTGACTTATATTTGTCAAATCAATAGAATAACTTCCCAATTGTGTCATTGCTGATTACTTATTTCCATGAATTCAAGTTTGTCCAGAACCTTGGATCACATCTATTTTTCAGGGATAAATTGCCAAATGGATTATATTTTTCATGGGATGGTAATTACCATGTTTTGTAATATCCTATCTAATAAAAGAGTAACATGCAAATGTGACGATATCTTGGCTCCTGATTGGCTATGCTACTAGCCAATCAGGAGCGGGTGGCCGTGCCACACAATGCACAATCCTGCTTCTCCTGCCACCTCTGCAAGGTCTGGGGAACAAGCGTCATGGACCTGGGGAGCAGGCGCTGCACTGGTGGTCCTGGTTGGCTTGTTCACATATCCATTCTTGAGCCAATCATTATGATGGGTTGGGTATAAGCTGAAAATGGAATGCTCTGGTTGTCTTGAATGTTTCTCAGAACTTGGCCTGAGTAACTCATAGAAAACATCCCTTGGACTTTTGGACCTCACTTCAAACTAACAAAATTATATTCTGCAATTTAACAGGATTCCTGGTGACATGCCATTATTATGTGCCCACAGTTGAACCTGGAAAGGTGGGTAGGGGAATGGAGTCACCAAACCATCATATTGTGTGGGAAAGGGATGCTCTTATCATAAAAAACAACCGATACCCAGTACAATAAACAACATGTATTCAGCAATTATTATATACCAGACACTGTGTTATGCCTTTTTCAGGAATTAATTAGTATTTACAACATCTAATAAGATGTTATCAGATAGGATACCTAAGGCTTCAAGAGATTAAATAATAAGTTTTTTGGTTCTAGCAATTATTTTAATGAAATAAAAGCATAATAAAAAATAATAAGTTTTTGATGTGAGGCAATGGGTAGATTAATCTATAATATAATACCAAGTGGTAAGAAGTGCCCTGGAGAAATTAGGCAGGAAAGAGAAACAGTCTGACTCAGGATGATGGCATGGAGGGATCATTTTAGATAGGAAGGCCAAGGTGAAGTGTAGTTTGAGCAGAAACTTGTATTAAGTGAAGGACACCTCATGAAAATTCCAGGGTAGGCTGAGAAGCAAGATGACAGCATAGATAAACATTGTACTTGCTGCCTTTCATGACCACATCAGAATTACTACTAAAAGACAGAACAACTATCATTCAGAACTACAGGAAAGCTGGCTGAGTAGAAGGGCTATAACTAGAGGTAAAGAAGAAAGTGCACTGAGACTGGTAGGAGGTGTGGAGACCCAGAACAGGCTAGAACCCCGGGTGCACTGCTTTTTTAATTAAGAGGGAGATACAAGATCCTGCTTGCTTCGAACTCCAGTTCCAGGCAACAATTTGGGGGACCCAGATACATACAGGGACTAACTGGACTGCCTGGCATTGAGAAGGAGGCTTTCTTTCAGACAGAGGTGCACACAGCAGTCATCGTTCCTGTGTAGGGGACCTCTCCATTGCTATTTTCTCTGCCATGGTGATTCCCTGAGACCCTCACACCACCCAATTTACAACCCCACCCAAGCTGCATGCAGCAGGTTTTGCATATGAATGACCTATCTTTTCTCAGCCTAAAACCTGTCAAATAGGCAGCAGCTGGGTCAGGGAGCCCTGACACTATTAAAAGAAGGCCTTGGTTCACAGCTGGGCCTTGTCTGGGCACTTCCAATCCCAATACAAAGAGGAGAAATCTGCCAATGTCTCTGTAGCGCCTGATAGGTGGCCCCAGACAGTGGCTGACTTTGTACCTCCTTGGAGATTCAAGAGCCAGTGTACACAGTGGTTAGTGTGAGACCATACCAGATTGCAACTCTTCACATCCATAAGTGACACACTCAGGAGGAAGACTCAATGAGCACCATAACTCCACTGAAGCAAATTCTGCCCCATAACGGTGTCTCCTGCACAGCAGCTCTCCCTCTGAAGTTGCAGCTGGTCCCTACAACCAGTGGGCTCGGAGATCAGTTCCTCCCAATGCAAGGCTCAACTACAGCAAGACTGTACACACAGCCCACAAAGTGGTGCACCAAGAGTAACTGGGGAGGCTGAGCCACTAGGCCCTATAGGACACCTGCCACACAAGGCCACTCTATCAACTCAAGGAAACTTAGCAGCTCCCCAGTACAGGGAAGCAGCCAAAATGTGGAGAAAAAGAAACATTTCACAAATGAAAGAAATGGATAAAAGCAAAATACTAGATATAGAGTTCAAAACTACAGTTATAAGGTTACTCAAGAATCTTCTAGAAACCTCTGAGGAACTTAGTGAGATCTTTAATGATCTTAGTGAGAATGCCAAAAAAAAGTGAAAATGACCAGTCAGAAATTAAGCATACCCTGACTGAAATAAAAAATAAAATACAGGAATTCATCAGTAGACTAGAGGATCCCAAGAAAAGCAAGAAAGAGCAAAAAAAAAAAAAAAAAAAGAGAGAGAGAGAATCTGCAAATTTGAAGATAGTATAAGAAGCCTCTGGGACAACTTCAAGCGTACCAGCGTAAGAATTATGGGGGTGCCAGAAGAAGGGGAGAGCAAGATACTGAAATCCTATTTGAAGAAATAATGACAGAAAACTTCCCCTACCTAGTGAAAGAAATAGACTTACAAGTCTAGGAAGTGCAGAGAACTCCAAACAAAAGGAATCCAAAGAGAAACATCAGAAATTAAAATGCCAAGGGCAAAAGACAAAGAATCTTGAAAGCAACAAGAGAAAAATAGTTGGTTACCTACAAGGGATTCTACTGTCAGCTGATTTCTCAACAAAAACTATGCAGGCCAGAAGGAAGTGGCAAGAAATATTCAAATTGATGAATAGTAAGAACTTACAACCAGGATTATTCTGCCCAGCAAAGCTATCATTCAGAATTGAAGGTCAGATAAAGAGCTTCACAGACAATAAAAAGCTAAAGGAGTTCATCAACACTAAACCAGTATTATATGAAATGCTGAAGTCTTGAAGAAGAAGAAGAAGAAGAAGAAGAAGAAGAAGAAGAAGAAGAAGAAGAAGAAGGAGGAGGAGGAGGAGGAGGAGGAGGAGGAGGAGGAGGAGGAGGAGGAGGAGGAGGAGGAGGAGGAGGAGGAGGAGGAGGAGGAGGAGGAGGAGGGGAGAAGGTAAAGATAAAACATGAACAACAAAGGGACAACAAATACATATCTATCAACAAGTGAATCTAAAATTCAAATTAATAAAAAAATCTGATGAGCAGAATAAACTGATGAATGTAATACAATCAGGGGAATGGAAAGTGAAAGGACTGACAATTCTCAGGGAAAAGGGGTGTGGAGGTACAGGCAGAGATTGGACAAAGATCTTACACCTATGGATGAGGACAATGCATGGAGGCAAGGGCCTGGGTGGGTTGGGAACCGGGTGGAGGGAGGCTATGGGAGGGGGAGAGGAACATCTGTAATAATCTGAAAAATAAAGATAAAAAATAATAAAATAAAACCAAAAATAAATAAAACTTTTTTAAAAATAAAAAGGAAGTTCCAAAATAATACTATTACAGACAGGAAAAAGGATGAGTAGAAAACCATGAAGTGGGAATGAACTTAGCATGTAAAAAAGGGGCGGGGGGCAAATAAACAACAAAAATCCAATGTGACTATGATGAAGTGACTATTGATGATTAATTCAGAGAGATAGCTAAGAGTCATTTCAGGAGGATATTAAGCAATAGTTAAGACATTGTTAGCACAGTAGGATATCATTTGAAGCTTTAAAGCAGGGGATAGACATGATTTTATTTATATTTAAGATATATTGTCTAGGGAGCAGGCAACAATGAATAAGGGATAGATGGAGAAATGTAAGATGTCAGTGGGATGAATTAGGAGGCTATTTCAATGCCAGTCTAGGCAAAAGATGAGAGAGGGTGGGACCAGCATGGTAGAGGGGAAGGTGGGAATGGGCAGCAGGGGTGGGGATATTGTAAATGCTGAGTCAACAGAAGTCACCAATAAATTGAATATGTATGTGTGAGATAAAAGAATTACTCCTCTGTTTTGCCCTGAGCAAATGGGTGGATATTTGTGCTAGTTACTGAAATGGAGAACCTTAGAGATGGAACAAAATAGAAAATCAAGAAGGCTCTTTTATACTTGTCAAATTTGAGATGCCTCTTAGAAATCCCAGTAAAATTCTTGGTAAGAATTTTATCCAAAATATTGGATAAACTACTTTAACGAGGTTTAAAGCTAAGAGTTTGGAAAATAAAGCAGATGGCATTTTAAACCATGGATCTAAATCATCTAATTTAGGCTCTACTTCATAGTCACTCATCTCTTTATATGATTTTGAAGACTATCATATAGGTGATTTCAGTTGCCATAGCAATTAACGCAGAGAGATAGTTTTTTATTGATCTATTTTGTAAATGTTTTTAATCCTTTTTTTAAGGTTAAACTCCAGAATGGAGGTTGTAGATAAAATTATTTTGATAGCAAATATTTATCTGTTTAAAATGCCCAAAGACTTGGTTTTCTATTTAAACAGCAGCTAGAAAAGTCAATATTTTTTTAGGATGAAATGATTTGGACTGTAAACATGAGCAGAATGCTTTCCAAGAACAGTAAGGCATTTCTTTTTGTAAAACAAAAAAAAAATCTGAAGAGACAGCAGAGGAAGGGTAAAGCTAGCAGGTGATGGGCTCCAAGAGTGTTGATGCTTTTGAAGATTAAAAAGGAAATAATGATATTAGTTGCTGACATTTAGGTTGTCTAAACAATTGTTTCTTATTTTGTAGAATGATTGATCGGCTTTGCTGCTTGGTTGGAATAGAATATAGTAAATACTTGGCTATTTATTCTACCCTAATGTCTAGTTACTACTTGTTTTAAAGAAATAATCTCAGAAATAACTGCAATCTTATCACAATTATTTAGTTCTTTTGGTCAAAAGTCACCATATATTTTTATATAAAAGGTAGTGGTATTATCATTTTTATTTCTCAACTAGAAAGCATTCTCTTATGATCTTCAATGTAAATATTAATTTTATATATTGTTTTGATATGAAGTAAAGCTAAGTAATTTTAATATACACCTGTGAGTATATTCCATTTGTTCTATATGCTTATTTATTCATTAACTTATCAAGGATTTCAAGTTGCTTATATTAACTCATAAAATGAAATAAGAAAAAAATCAATAAAGAAAAAATCAGGTCTGTGATAAGCCTAGATAGAATAAACATTCAACAAGAAGAAGAAAGGAAAATTAGAATATGTAAGTGCTCCACACTGTTGAGCAACATATTTATATAATAAATTTCTCATGAAATCTGCAGGTGGTAAATAAATGACACTGTAGGGAAAATATGATCATTCACAAATGCATTAAAGGTATTGAAATTTTTATTAAAAGACAAAAACACCTCAGTTAAGCTTTGTATATATGGTGCTAAATTAATACCAATTTACACTTAGTTGATTAATTATTCAATCTAAGAAGTACAAGTACTTTGTGATAAGTATTTGCATTTGAAAAATCAACCAATAGGGAAACTATTTTTATGTCAATTTAACATACTAATTGGATGTTAATAAGAAAATCAGTGCAATAGCAGCTGCATATGCAATTGAATTTGATGGAATTATAATTACAGAGAAAATACTGATCAAAATTAGAGTGAAATAGTGCTAAAACCAAAATAGCACAAACTGATTTGTGTTTTTCTGAAAAATTCCAGGTGTTGTCAAAGTGGATTATGGAGATGTGTCAGTCAGAAAAACACTGAGAGAAAATCTGAAGTGTAAGCCCTTTTCTTGGTACCTTGAAAACATCTATCCGGACTCCCAGATCCCAAGACGTTATTATTCACTTGGTGAGGTATGAATTATTTATTTTGGTTGAGTTATAAATATATTTTGAAAATAGAGCTATATCTAAGGAGCACAATTTTTAATATATTATGAACAAACTGCTTTAAGCGTATTTAAATAGATCTGTTTTAAATGACTTCTTATATATTACCATTGGGATTTGTAAAAGTATGGGGATAGTTTAAGACTGACTAATATTTTCTTGGTTTTTTATCAATGGCTCCAAAACTTTTTGGTCCTATGGACCTTACATTCTTTTTTTAAAAAAATATAATTTTTAAATTAAATTTATTGGTTGACACTGGTTAATAAGAATATATAGGTTTCAAGTGGATCTGACACCTTTAAAATTTATGGTAAAATTTAGTCAAAAAGATATTTTGTTGATGTGAGTAATAACAATATTTGCTGTATTGAAACTAAAACTGATAACCTTAAGACCTATTTATTAACTCACTAGAAAAAAATGTTATAATATGTTAATATATTTTCCAAAGTAAAAATCAAATGGTAAGAAGATTAGCATTATATATAGTTTTATATGTTGCATTAATACCTGGCCTAATAGAAGTTATCCTTAATCTCTGTTTCCATATTCAATCTTCTATTATATCATACACCATGTAGTCTCTGGATGACTCCTTGCACATTCTGAGAAGTGACAGTAAAAACTGCGAGTAACACCTTAGTATTATTATTAAAATTGTATTGACTTTGTGAGTCCACTGAAAACCACTCTTTTTCAAAAAATATATTATCTTTGCAAATACACAATTGCCTTTATCATAACTATACAAACACATATTCATAATATATATTCAATTGTTCAAAGTAAGAATTATTCCATTTTGAATTATATCTTCCTTATTAGTAATTTCTACCTAATGGGCATTAGATTTAGGAATAAAAACTAATTTAATATTGGTTGTAACTAATGCATTTCAACAATAATCATGTAATGCATTTGGAAAAGAATTATTAATTTTGTTCTTCGTTTGAAATTGGTATTTTTCTAGTTCATATTAGGCTATCTGAAGACTTATAGAATTTGAACTAATACTTTTTTTATTCTTTGGCAACAAAAAAATCTGTAACTTTATCCACACTGTCATTTTAATAGACTCACATAATTTACTTATTTTTAACTAGAAAATATTTGAAGAAAAAAAGAAGACTCAAACTGAATTGTCCTTAGCTGAATTGTTCTGCAAGACTATTTTTCTGTGCTATATCCATGCACTGTGTGACAAATTGCCACTTCTTCATTAGCCATGTGAATCTCTCTCTATTGAATTTTTCAGTTTACAGATACTTAACCATAATCTGAATAACATAGTGCAAAGATTTATATGTAATAACACTGAATGTACCACTTTACTCATTCATTAGTCCTGTGCCTCAGGATTTTATTCACTTATTTTGTTTGTTTTTATGGGAGGGGGTTGTTGTTGCTATTGTTTTCAAATTCTATATAATAAAAGTATACTATGCTAAGTGTCCTACCAATCGGCCTACCTTTTGGCTTATAGGTCAACCAGTTGCTATGATACACACTGACCACCAGGGGGCAGACACTCCAGCTAGTAGGTTAGCTTGCTTTTGGGGTTCAGCCGATCAGGACTGGGCTAAAGGAACAGACATGCTGTGAAGCCCTCCTGTGGTCCCTCCTTTACTGCCTGGCCCTGATCGGCCCCAGTGGGGACTGGGTGAAAAGGCCTTGATTGGCTCTGATCTCCAGGCAGGCCAAGGGACCCCACCCATGCATGAATTCATGCACCAGTCCTCTAGTCCTATCTAATAAAATAGTAATATGCAAATTGACTGTATCTCCACTACACCCACCAGCCATGCCCACCAACCAATCAGGAGCGATTATGCAAATAAATCCCAATCAACATGACTACAGCCACTGAGAGCAGGAAGAAGGCTTGGGTTTCCCTGGCAATGGAGGAAGCCAAGCTTCTGGCCTAGGCCTCCACTAAATACTACAAAGTTTCAATTATAGAAGATACATAAATCCCAACAGAAATGGCAGTAGCCATGGAGCTGGGGAAAGCAGAGGCTAGGGTTGCCCCTGGCAATGGAGGAAGTCAACCTTCTGCAGCCTTGGCCAGCCTAGGCCTCCACTCCAGTCTAAAAAGTTTAAATTATAGACTGTAAATAAATTTCAACAGAAATGGCTGCCACCACTAAGCAAGCAGAAGGCTTGGCTCCACTCCAGGCTACAAAGTTTCAATTGTAGAAGTTAAATAAATCCCAGATACCAGGGCTTTTGCTTGGGTCGCCAGGGGGTGTGGCTGGCCTGCAACCACCACAGGCTCCTCTCTCAGGCTGCCCCATGCCCAAGGGAACCCCCAAACTGACCCAGGACACCCTTCAGGGCAAACCAGCTGGCCCTCACCCATACACCAAGCTTCTATACTATCTAATAAAAAAGTAATATGCAGATTGACCATCACTCCAACACACAAGATGGCTGCCCCCATTTGGTCAAAAATCCTGCCCCTATTTGGACACAAGATGGCCACCATACGATGGCCAGCAGAGGAGGGCAGTTGGGAGGGACCAGGCCTGCAAGGGAGGGCAGTTGTGGGCAATCAGGCCACCAGGGGAGAGCAGTTGGTGGGAATCAGGCCTGCAGGGAAGGGCAGTTAGGGGTGACTAGGCTGGCAGAGGAGGAAAGTTGGGGATGACTGGCCCTGCAGGGAAGGGTAGTTGTGGGGGACCCAGGCCTGCAGGGTAAGACTGCTATTGGAGGGGGAACCAGGGGAAGGCAGTTGGGGACAATCAAGCCTGCAAGGGAGGGCAGTTAGGGGTAACTAGGCCACCAGAGGAGGGAAGTTGGGGACAAACAAGCTAGCAGGGGAGCAGTTAGACATCAATCAGACTGGCAGAGGAGTGGTTAGGCTAGCAGGCAGAAGCAGTTAGGGACAGTCAGGAAAGCAGGCAGGCAAGCAGTTTGGGAGCCAGCAGTCCTGGATTGTGAGAGGGATGTCCGACTGCCTCTTTAAGCCTAAACAGGCAGTTGGACATCCCTTGAGGGGTCCCAGATTGGAGAGGGTGCAGACTGGGCTGAGGGACACCCCCCCCCCCCATGCATTAATTTTGTGCACCAGGCCTCAAGTATATAATAAATCCCATGTTAGCACCAATGTCATAGCATTTATATTCAGTACATGATATATATGATGGTACTTTTTAAACTCAAATAGTGTTTGCATGCTAGTTATTATATTCTAGTTTACTGGAGGTCCCCAATAAAATAGTTAATACTCTCATTTCTTTACTGAAAAGTTTGCTTGAACAATCATGAGCCCCCCTGTATCCTTAGAAAAAGTGAGTTTTTTTATTCTTGTGGTAGAGTTATTTCTCCTATTGTTGTCAGTGGACCTAGGTGACCAGTAAACATTAATTACTTTTTCTACAAGAAGATATAACCAGATCATATAATATGATCAGTGTGAGTAAAGAGGACTTTTTGGAATTTCTCTAAAGCCACCAGGTAACTCCTGAGAAAGACTCGGTGCTCTGGAATGAGACCTTGATGTTTATTTCCAAGTTAAACATTCAATTTTATGCTTTCCTGCACTACATCAAGGAAATCTAATTAATTGACTTCCTGATAAAGTAAAAGTAGAGTATAGTGTGGGCACATTTCTTTGAACAACCTACTGATTTTGAATTAGCTATCTTCTGTTAATGGTTCAGGTGGCCATATTTTAATTTCTAGAAATAGTCTGAAAAGCTTTGAAAGAGAGCTATTGTGCCTTTCTGGATTTTTTAAACATATCCAGAAGAGGCAGTATGTTGTGTTGAAAAGATCCCGGGCCTTGGACTCAAGCAGAAGAGGGTTTAAATTTGACCCCACAGTTTACAATTTGAGTGGCAGCAGGTATCTTCTCTGGTACCTCTCAGCAGCATGAATATAATCATACAGGGTTTTAGTGATGATTGCAGATACAGGGAATGTAGCATTGTGCCTGGGAAGAAGTTGTAGCAGCATCAGTATAGTTATTGTAATTATTATCGATACCATTTATTGATTTCTTACTATGGCAAACATTCTAGATGCTTTATTTCATTATATCATTTAAAAATCACAACCCATGATTTGGGTTTTGTTATTATCTTCCATTTAATATGGAAACTGACATAGAAAAAGTATGTGAATGACCTATGGTTCATAGAACTAGCTAGCTGTTACCTGAACTTAGTCTGACACTAAAGCTCACATTCCTTATAACTAGAAGGAGAGAATAGATTACATCATTATATTTTATGTGTTCAAACTGCTTTAACTAAATAAGGGCTTAAGCTGGAACCAGTGTTATATAGTAAGGATGCAAAGTCAATAAGGAAATACCTTTATTCTTGAGATATTCTAGTGGATGGAGGATGGCAAAAGTGAACCAAAAACTCAGTAGAAATCGAAGATGTCCTACATCAGATATATAGGCATGCTAAAAACTGCTGTTTCAAGAACCTGGCACATTTAAAAGTCTTTACGATATAAGTTTTGAACTTTCTGGGATATTAATGTACTATAGTTTTCCACTTTAAAACCAGAAATACAGCAACTGCTTCCATGGAAACAAAGGACAAATTCACTGAGCACTACTTCTCAATTCAATTTTTCATAGTCAAGTATACACAATTTAAGATGGACATTTTGTAATGAGTTTGAGATGATGATCCGTTAATGGACAAGTAATTTACTTAAAGCTTTGTATTTCTTATTGTCTATCATTAGCTATTGTTAAAAGAATGTAACAGCTATTTTCCTTATTTTTGGAGGTACTACCTATCAAATAGGGCCTCAAAGAGATATCACATGTTTAAGCTACTTATCAAGACAACAAAATTATGTTATTATAGTATATTCATATCTACTCAATTTCAAGTGAAATTGTTAAGATTTAACAATTTACAGTTTCATTAAGTTTCAGTATTTCTCAAAGCCTATATATAAAGACAATATTTATTAAAATACATTTCATTTTCAAAATTGAGCTATCAGCTTTTAAAATGTGTATACATTTTTGGGGACACCCTGTATTTAATATTGCAGTATACTGGTGAATATAACATTCTCCTGTAGATTTTTTAACTTTCCTAGCTATGTTAGAAGATAGATGCAAATATGGTATTCAATTTTTCCTTATAGATTGTCACCAAAATAATCATCAGTAGAATTATTGAGGTCAGATGGTTATATCTTAATTTCTTATGTTTTCATTTTACTCAGGTAATTGAAATATTACTTCACCCAGCTCATGAATTTCATGCAATTTTGAATGAGAAGTTTAAAGTTGTGCAATTGCTTTGAACTAAAACCTTTAAGTAGCTTAATGAAGCATGTGCTTTTTAGACTCAGTAAGGAGATCATAATGGGATAAGGAAGACAAGCTCTTTGCAGCATTACGTTCTCTCTTAAGTAGTCCTTTAGCTTATGTAGATTCAACATACCAGGTCCTGGTCTTGCACATACGAAATGTAATTTAAGTTTAACATTGAAAAATGGCATTCTAACACAGTAATCTCTAACCCAAACTTTTGGCCTATGACAGTCCAGAATTTGGGGGAGAGGGGAATTATTGTGAACTATATGAAACACAAGTGTACCAGAAGGAAGAAGAAAGAAAAAGGGATTTTTGGAGCCAAGTGACTTAATGCCTGGGGCTTAAAATCTGCATTTGCATCTTTGCTCTGAGGATGTTTAGATATCTGTCTCTGCATTTTATATTACCTACTTGACCTCAGCATATCTTTTCCCTCTTATATCCTTTAACTATAACCACTAGTTAAGGCATTGGCACATATTGGGACTGTATCCTTAAATATTGTTAAAGAGCAAATTTAAGTTACTAAAAACAGAGATCTATGAAACTGCCTGATTCAGGGTATAATCGGTTACTGCCAAAAGCAGGAGCAAAAGCACTTAGAGTTTTATCCTCTCTGCTGGTAATCAGGAGATCAATCTATTTATAGATTCACAGTCTTCTTGACCTTTTAATAGGATGACCAGTAAGAAAACCTCATTGTGAATGAGTTACAGAAATGGGGGCATTCTCTCTGCTCATGATTATGTTTCTGAAACTCTTTAGTACCAAAATAACGAATTTTCATGCCAGGATAACTGAATATGCATATGTACAGATAGGGTAAATATGTTATTCTTCATTAGAGGCTAACTTTAGAATGTTGGGCTGGTTGACTCAAGTATGGAAAAAAACTGAGTTTATTACCTGAAAAATATTTTTTAATATATTTTTATTAATTCCGGAGAGGAAGGAAGAGGGAGAGAGAGAATCATTGATTGGCTGCCTCCTGCAAACCCCCCACTGGGGGATGGAGCCTGCAACCCAGGCATGTGCCCTGATTGGGAATTGAACCATGACCTCACTGGCCAGGCCTGGAAAATACTTTTAATTCACATTACTGATAATTAGGCTAGAACACATTTTATTTTTTAAATAAATTTCATTGATTTTTTTACAGAGAGGAAGGGAGAGGGATAGAAAGTCAGAAACATCGATGAGAGAGAAACATCGACCAGCTGCCTCTTACACATCCCCCACTGGGGATGTGCCCAAAGCCAAGGTACATGCCCTTGACCAGAATCGAACCTGGGACCTCTCAGTCCACAGACTGACACTCTATCCACTGAGCCAAACTGGCTTCAGCCTAGGCTAGAACAAATTTTAATTTTATAACTCAAATATATATTAACACAAAACAACTGCAACAAACTATATATGCAAGTTAGAAACACACTGAATTCTCCCAGGATTTGTGTAGTTTTTGCTATTCACCAAAATAAATAAAATTGTTTCATTTCTTATGTTCTTTTTGATGGAATGAGATTAAGGTATCACATACTCAGAATTTTAAAATTTCACAGGGCATTCTAAATCAAAGTCAGCTTGGATTTGTTAAGCATATAGGTTTTGCATACATCCCTCTGATTTATTCACAATTTGGCAAAGAGAAAATATACTTAAATGCCTCTTTTTAGAATTGGAGTTCTCATTGCTGCTATTAAGATCCAGCAGAGGGAGCAAAAGCTGATGAGTAGAAACATTTTGGAAAAGGCTTGCTAACATAAAGAATGAATCCAAAGAACCTTCCAGATTTCAGAACTACGAGTGTGCTATACTTTATGCTGATACAAGTCATAGAACAAACTCTATAAGGAGTTTCTAACAGATAGAGTTCTTCAGTGGTTGGTTGCCTAGATTTTTCTTAATGTCATGATCAAGTAATTGGTGTTGTCAGGTACCAGTGTCAAGATCAGGATCTTTTGCCGAAGCCAGTTTGCCTCAGTGGATAGAGTGTCGGCCTGAGGACTGAGGGGTCCCAGGTTCAATTCCGGTCAGGGGCATGTACCGTGGCTGCGGGCACGACCCCAGCAGGGGGTGTGCAAGAGGCAGCTGGTCGATGTTTCTCTCTCATCGATGTTTCTGACTTTCTATCCCTCTCTCTTCCTCTCTGTGAAAAATCAATAAAATATATTTTTAAAAGAAAAGATCAGGATCTTTCCAGAAATATCACTTCTTTGCTTATACAATGTTCTTTACTAAGGTCCCAGGATGTTTTTAGAATGGTTTTGATGTTAAAAAAAAATCACATAAGATTACCCTAAATCTGATTATCTTTTGCAGATGGGGTGCCTGGTTTGAACTTCCTGGCATGCCAGTATCTTATAATTTGCATTAAGATTTTCTTTTTAAGGATTGCCAGTATGCACTAGTGACCATTTTTATATATTGAAGAAAAATGTAGAAAATCCCCATAGTGTTGGTCTTACTAATTTGGAAACAATCTGATATAAATCAACCTATCTTCTAGGTGTGCATGGAATTTTTTAAAAATTTGGATATCACAGGCCTAGTGACATAAGCTTTCAGATATTACCTGTATCCCTAAGATAGGTTCCTTCCATTTTTTTAAAGAAGGATATTGATATCCCTGTTCCCTGATACTCTGTGCCCCATCCTGTTTGTATCTAATGTCATCCTGGCAATTGCCAGAAATCATTTATGTGACCTCAGCCCAGCAGTGTGGCACTCAACATGAAAGAAATCCTTATTTTTAGTCTCTGAACATTGTCCTTGATCTGAACCTCACCAGTTTTCATGTCTTGTTTTATGTGCCTTCACCATTGTCTGGATTGCCTATTGTTACCTTTATTTCTGGTCAACTGGAACTCAATCCTCCCTTTCTCCCCCCTCCCTCCCCCCACCATTTCCTTTCTGATGAATTCTGCCTGCTTCTCAGGTTGTCAGGGTTGGGCAGCTCCCAAACTCATAACTTTCAATTCCTTATTTGGGCAAGTTACTTCACTTCTCTTTATCTTAATGCTTCCATTTGTCATGTGGAGGTAATTGGTTGGTTATAAATTTTAAGTTAGCTATTATGCAGAAGTGCTTAGAGTAGCACCTGACACATGCAATTACATAATTGCTAATTATTATTGCCGATAGATGGTATTGGTTGTGGTGGTGGTAGTGGTCTCTCCTGTCTCATTCTGGCAGCTAAGCCACTGACTTCTGTCTATTCCTAGTCTCCTAGAGCCCATGTCCAGCCAGCCTCATCAGACTTGAGTCAAGTTCCTATAGTATATCCTCCCAGCATCTGCTACATTCTAAGAGACAATATTACTTGTCCACAAACAAACAAACGACTCTGTTAGAATATGTTCAGAATTGTAACAGGCTTCTTTTCTTGCAGTCCCCAAAATGAGTCTGTTCTGAAATTCTGAAGACATAGTGGCAGCAGTGACATGGCATGTGAATGTCCTTGAATTCCCCGATGAAAATAGAAGGAACATAGAGGAGAGCAAAATCAAAAATTGATGATAATGTTCACAACAAAATTAGGTGGCAAGATATTCTCACAAATCCCAAAATATGAGCTGTCAATTTTATGACCGTATCATATTACGATCTTTGCAATAGAAGCAAAGGGAAGTAGTGGGGTGTCTGATGGAGATGAGACCAGGATGACACCCACATTACTAATAAATACTCATGAGAATTTGATTCAGGGCAATCAGATAATAGTTAAAAATGGAAAAAGTGTTTTTATACAACCCATTTAAAAGTCAGTGAAAAGTTTCCTTTCTAATATCTGAAAGGTCTGCACACTGTCCTGTGAATTCTTTTTTTTTTTTTTTTTACAGAGAGGAAGGGAGAGAGATAGAAAGTCAGAAACATCAATCAGCTGCCTCTTGCACACCCCCTGCTGGGGATGTGCCCACAGCCAAGGTACATGCCCTTGACCTGAATCGAACCTGGGACCTTTCAGTCTGCAGGCTGATGCTCTATCCACTAAGCCAAACCAGTTTCAGCTATTCTGTGAATTCTTAAAACTCACTAGTTCAAGGTTTGTTTTTTTTTTTTTTTTCAGGATAAACTTGAAAGACTAAAGCCAGTGTGTTTTTTGTGTGAATAACTTTTAACACTGAATGGTGGTGGAAAGTAAAGGAGGTTTTCATAACAAAGCCAATTCCTTTCTACCCAGCAGGGATGTTTAGGGTAAATGTTCCAGTGGTCCTTGACAGGAACTGTTTACAAAGCAGACATTTCTAATTTGACCAGTCTCCATATTCTGTTCCTGTACTTTTTGAAGAGTTGGAAAAAAAACAAAACAAAAAACGATCCCTTATTTTTTGAGACCTCCTAACTCTGTTTATCTTTTCAATTTTTGGGGGGCCTTCCGTTTCCTTTGTCCCGACCTCCTCAATTTGGACATAATTTTCTTGTTTGAGCTCATATCCTTTCCCTCTAATATCCACATTGTGTTCTGTGCTTTCTAATGGGTTGATGCTCAGAATTCTTGATGAAAGCATTCATAATCCTGCTCAAAATCTCAACTCATTAGAACAGGGTTTAACCACTGTGCTCGGTTTTTTCTAACCGTTACCAAGTGCGAATTCCATTCCCCACTGTTCTCAGTTGCCAATGGGGCTTTAATGCAAATCACATCATTTTTTCCAATTCTGGGAACTATTACTTGACCATGGAGTTCTGTACCATACAGAAAAACAAAATGTGTAAACCTAATCCATCTTCTTATTCATTCGCCAAAGTGAATAAACATGTACCTAAGCCATAGATAACTAAGGAAACATATCTAAGTGATTTATGAGTGAACAGTAAAATATGCATATTGTAATAAGAGTCAGAGATAAAGTAGAGTGGACAAGTATAACAAGTACACACTTAGGGTTGAGACTAAGGGAAAAATTGAAAACATTCCAGATATTAGAAAGGTTTTTCTTCTCCTGTTTTGCATTCATTTGTACATGATTTAGTAATTTTAGCATTTTTAAACTTAATGAATATCTTTTGTATTTATGTTTGGCTCAAATATGTATTAACTTCACATTAATTATGGGGTGAATGCAGTGTTTGATTGTAAACTAAGAATCTTATGTTTGCAGTTAACAATTTAATCTTGGTTTTGAGGAATTTTTAATGAGAAATCACTATTTAGCCTTGTAAAAGATTTTCTTAGGGTCAACTACTTTCTGTCACGTTTGGCATTATGAATTAAAAAAAGATGTATGAATATGTTTTAGTTGCAGAAATAAACAATGTAATTAATCTCCATTCATATATAAAATGAAGCATCTAGTAATACCGGAAGCAATCTATAAAAACATATACTTGAATATGTAACCAACTTGTTTATATTTATTTGCATATGGTACTATAGATAGTTCAAGAATAGACTACCAGTATAGTGGAATTTGGACACTGTTCTAATAAAAGAATTTGTAGAAGTATTCCTAATTTGTAATAAGTAGATGCTCCCTTCTTCTCTGATACTATGCTGTAAACAAGTAGCTCCTCTTGAGTAGATGCTAATGGCAATGCCATTGTTGGCACATTTATTCACTAGAGGTTCAGAAACTTAGATGGATTTGAAAATGGAAGCAGGAAATGTAAAATACATAATTTAAAGCAATGTGTTCTTCTTAGATTTCCTTACACATGTGTATACTTTTGTTATCACTATACTAGGGGCCTAGTGCACGAAATTTGTGCACTGGGGGTAGGTGGTCTTTCAACCCAACCTGCCCCCTCTCACATACTGGGAGCCCTCAGGGGATGTCCAACTGGTGGCTCACCCCCAGCCTTAGGCCTTGGGCACCCAGCCATTGCCTAGCTCAGCTCAGCCCCAGCTGCCTGCGACCACCCAGCCCCAATGGCTGGGCGCTTGCCTCCACTTCTACTCACAGTGCCCGGGGGCCGGGCACTCCCTGCCACTGCCACCACCACTGCTGCTGCCACCACTTTCCCACACAGCGCCCAGGGTCTGGGGCCTGGCACTCCTGCCACTTGGCGCTGCCCCCACTCCTGATTGGCTGGTAGCATAGCCAATCAGGAGCAAAGATACAGTCAAATTTGCATGTTTCTCTTCTATTATATAGGATACTTTGATATCAGAAATATTTTCTGACTTATCTCTATCTGACTTATGCTTTTGTGTGTGTTTCCTTTAGATAAGAAATGTTGAGACTAATCAGTGTTTAGACAACATGGGCCGCAAGGAAAATGAAAAAGTGGGCATATTCAACTGTCATGGTATGGGAGGAAATCAGGTAAGTCCTTTTTTTATCAGCTTCATATTTGGGGTGGGGGAGTGGGCGGGAGGGACATATTATTGTGAAAACTATCCCACTAGACTATGGCCTACAACTCAATTACAATAAAGACTTAGTTTAACAAATCAATGGGCAGTCAAATTAAGAACTAATTACACTCTTTTATTATCCCAAGTTTCTTAAGAAAGTACTACAGAATTTAATTAAAAGGGCAAAACTTTCAACTAGTCTGCAGTAATGAGAACAGCCCAATATTTCAGACTCATCTCATTTTACAATGTATGAGCAAATGAGGACAAAATGTATAATGTCAAAACCTTAGGAATTCATAAATAAAATGAACAAAAGCTAAAACCCTATACTTACAGATATTCTAATGTCTCTACATCATGAATTTAGTAACAAGATATAAATTAAAACCAATATTTTTCACCTTTATGAATATTTATTCATGTCTATAAATATATGTACAAGAATGTTTACTAGAACCTTTTTTATTATAAC
>CM050508.1:61522500-61655000 GCA_027563665.1 Antrozous pallidus | reverse complement strand
AAGGCTGGGCTGTTAGCTAAATTAAGCCATTGTGACTCAAAATCCTCCTTTAATAAGGTTCATGCTGTCTACAACTTCATCATTTTCTGCTGAATGATAATTACTTTATTCAATCATGTTCAAGGTTTTAGTGAAAGCTAGCATTGATTGATTAACTTCAATTACCATGCTTACATTTGCATAGATAAAAACTGCTTTTCAATTTGTGAGTGGCACGCCAGTGGAAACCCTGCGCTGATATTTGCATTTCAATGTGAACAGTGAAGAATAAAGGTGGAAGAGAGGTCTGATCAGTGCTAAGCCCTTTCTGCTTCAGTGCTTAAGCATTTTTTCCATAAACACTCTTGTTATGATGTTAGTTTGTTCAAACCACTCGGAGGTAACTGATGGAGGCTCCTGTTTACAAGCTTTAGTGACAATTGAACAGTATGGATTAGGGGGAAGGGACTCCCATGGTAGCTTGCAGGCCAGTCCACCAAGTTAAAGAAGGATGGAATCTTCCTGTCGCCTGTCACAGATGCTGCCAAATGCCAGCAATACTTGGAAGGTCCACCTCCTCTGCTACCTCTTGGCTCTCAGGGGTCTGGCTTCACAGCAGTTAGTGCTTTTTTCCCTGAGCAGTCTGCTGGTCTAGGACCAAATGTTGAGCTTTTATTAGTCCAATTTTCTACTTAAATGCTTTTCATTCTTATAGAATGGACCCCATAACTAATATTTACTTATTCTATACTCATTGGATGTTATCACCACGTGTGGTCTGAGTAACCTAGTTGTTCTGCCTTAGTCGAGGCTGGCCCTGTTTTCCTTACCCTTTGGTGGTTCAGAGATAGAGGTTTGCTGTAGTGTTCTTTGCCTTTTCTGCATATTGCAGTCTAATCAGAGCCATATTATTCTTACATCCATCCTGAGAAGTTCAACCTTTATAAATTCACCAAAGCTCATAACCAGAGAGTTGTTTCTTAAGTCACTTTGATCTTTTTTCTTCTTCAAGATAGGCAACTAAGTAGTTCACTTTGTCAATATAAAGCTTTTTTTGTGGCTTAATATTTTGATTCTTAACAGTTTCGAGCACAGTGACACTCAGTAAATCTTTTTGGTTGTGATATCTTTAAAAACTGAAACTCCTACAAACTCCAAGATGTTTCTACTTGAAGACTAAATAGATTTCTCCAAAATAATAATTTCAATCTTTAGATCTTTAGGACAAGGACGTAATACCATTGGAAATATGCCATCAGATCTACCTGCAGAGCTTATATGGGCACCCAGACTTCCATTAAGTAAATTTTTATATGCATAGAGAAATCAGTTATACAATTTGCAACTTATATGGTAATGCATATATTGTTTATATTCTAAAGATTAAAATAATTTGAAAGGTACATTGCATTTTTTTTTTCTACAAAAATTTTTCTTTGCCAAACGAAAAATTATCTGGGAACGTTATGTAAATTTTAAATATTTAAAGATAAGATGATATTTTGCCCAAATCTTGTTTGTTATCACTTTTGTTCTGGCCTGAAGCTGTATGACAATTATTCTTTAGAAAGGGTATTATATAATGTTGCACCAGTCTCCCATCCCCAAGCTTTCGGTACTGAGAAATGCTACCTTGTGCTATATGATTAAAGATCGGTCCTGACCTTTTGATGGAAACCCACAGTCTCAACCTGAATAGGTAGCTGTTGAGCTATGCTTCCTAAGTATGGAACCAGGGCCATTGCCATTAATACTGGCCTCCGTATAACAGCAAAGAAAAGCCATGCTCCTGAGTTGCCAATCTCTGGCAACTGTATAAATATTACTTGATAGCCCTGGGCTGATAATGTTAAATGAATAAGTCAAATTGGTGATTTCTCTATTGATATGGCAATAATCCTCTGAATAAAGTTTCTTCATTAAAGAAATTTCTTGGAATGCAAAGGGAATCAAGCAGAGATGAACAAAGCAAGATTCAGATAGGCACTTGTGATAGATAAGCAAGGGGTCTCTTTCTCAATTGAAGTTGCTTTGAACCAAATATGGGTAAAGATGGTAATAAGAATAACACAAACAGATTTCACTCAGGATAAAGAAGTCAATATAAGAAGACAAATTTGGGGAAAAAAATCTCAGATTCTTAAACATAATGTTAAAGATGTTCCATCAATTCAAGCAGTTCGGTCTGAAATATTATCCACCAAAATGTATAGAACTTTTTTTGTAGTTAGTTTTGTGACTGGTATGTTGAAAGAATGTTATTTGGAAAAGTTAATTTTAGTTGGATAATTAAGTGTAGAAAAATAAAGCAGTGTTTGAAGTCAGTTAAATTGTGTTGTCAAATCAGCAAGATATAATAGAAGTCAAGAAATACATTCTTGTAAGATTTTAAATGGGTAAAATGAATAATTAATAGTAATTTTTAAAACTTTAAAACTTTAAAAATTCAATTTTAAGAGATGGGAGTGAGCAAATTACAGATATTGTCAAATGTATGTGGATTAAACAAATATGATTGCAATGTGCTATGAACATTGATTTGAGGAAATAGTACTAAAAACAAGTAATCTAGGATTGACTATGTTATTTTCACCCTGAATGCAATAGTGAGAAATTTGCTCTGTGAATAACTAACTGTTTTTGTCATTTCTCTTAAATTGGTGTCCTATTAACATTTAGAATTAGAAAAGCATATAATTTTAAACTAAGTATACCTTAAAACTAAAAAAATGTGAGCACATCTTTCTTTCTGGGGTGGTTCTGTGATCTTTATTTCTTTACTTCCAGTTCATTCTCAGTGCCTTCTAGGACTCAAAATCTTGTCCCATAAAACACTCACAGTTTCAAGAATAACCCTGTGATATGCTATAGCTCTGTTCAGAGTCTTTCTGTGTTGAGTTAGAGGCATGAACTCCAATTGTGTGTATACTCACTGTCTGACTTTTGCCAGCTGTTTCTGGAAATCTGCTGTTTCCGGATATATAGGATTGAAATTCACTAATTCTTACCTTTTCCTTCTTTTCCACTGCTAGGTTCCATCTTTTTTTTGACTCCCACTGTCTCCTCCTTCTCCCTTTGTTTCCATTTTCTTTTATCAGTACCACCATCTCCTCAGAAAGTTATTGTGTTTATCTGGCTAATCTTTTTTTTTTTTTTTAAATATATATTAGCCAAACCGGTTTTGGGTATCTAGCTAATCTTAATAGGAACCAACTATATTGGTACAGAGTAATTTTTCTTTCCATAGTGTCACAAGTTAAAAAAGTGCATAAAACGCAGTATTTCCAGTCCTCTCTTCCAAACATTTTAAACTTTACATAAAAATTTAAAGTGATATATTTAAGATAAATATCCTTAAGATGCTAAATAAATGTAGTACATCTTTTAATTGAAACAAAAATTTAAAAAAATCTGGGTGATACCTTGGCAGTGGATGGAACTCCTGTAAACTGCTCAACATGTGGATGAAGTAGTCACTACAGATTGAAGTCATTTTAGAAATGCCTTTGAATTTAAAATCCAGTTATGTGAAAATGGAAGACAAATTCTTAACATCTATACTTATAGATACCTAACAAGAAAACAAAGAACAGTAGAGTGAAACACCTTTGTTGAAGCTCCAGAATGCCTGTTTAAAATTTTTCTCCTTCTCCCTGGTGACCCAAATTAAACATTGTGATCACTTAAAATGAACTCAATAAAAATTTAAATTGTTGTAGGTTTTAATCAGGGCCTGGGGGGAACAGTCCCCTGCGACCTCCACCTCTCATCACTCCACCCATTCTTAAATTTTTCCTTCTCCAGATCTAACTTTGAGAAGACCTAAGGTAGGGTGGATATCTACAACAATTGTTCAGAGGTTGGGATGCAGGGTTAAAACTGATGGGATTAATGGGTTGAACTTCCTCCACATTTATGAGCATCAAGTTATTAATTGGACAAACTTGGAGTCGGAAAATCTGATTTGTTTCTTATTGGCATTGTCTTCCTGTGCCCTTCACTCCAGCCACCACATTGTAGAGCCATAAAGTCATGAAACTGCTGAAAAGTTAAAATTGGAGATATATCGTTGTTCTTGAAAATTGGAGATATATCATTGTTCTTGAAAAAGTCCCTGGTTCTTTATTGGTAGCACGGAAGTGTCACTGTTAATGATTCATTAGAGGTTTTAAAGCAATTTTCCCCTGGCATTTTAATAATTTTGCTATGTAGAAAATACACTTTTGGGGGGTTCATTTACCCAGCATTAAAATAGTTATTTTCCTCTTATCCTTGGAAGAATGCAAGCTTTTAAGAAAGAAATCCAAAAACTACGGGACAGTCAAATGAAGGCATTTTTATGGCAGTGCCAGAAAAAATTTCCTCCTTCTGTCCATATACCAGATCATTTTTTAAAAAATGACATTCAAATGACAATCACATGGCACTGTCTTTGCTGGAGTTGCTATGTACGATGGCGCTAAACTCTGTATTATAATATATGTTGCAGATGGCACCTACAGTGCATTTATGTAGAGATTTTGTCCACCCTTTCAAAAAGATATATTTACTTACAATGATTCAAAACAGATGGATAGACAAATCTGTCTTAGATATTTAATACTAATATATTAATGTGCAAATGACTTAAAACAATAGGTTTGTTTTCTAGAGCCTAATGCAATGGTTGCCATAAGAACACAAATTATGTGTACATTTTAATGCATCTATGCTTCATAATTATGCATGGTTGTGTGCTGTTATAATTGACATAAAATATAAAACAGGTCAAAGAGCAGCTATTAAAACTATTTTTCATTTGCTTCTTGACAGCTGGCAACATTGGTGCCTGGTACATTTAATAGGGCCATACGTGGAATGCACAGATAGTTTTGGAATTGCAGCTGCATTAAAGGGCTCCCGAATGTGTGACCTAATTATTTCAAACATTGTTTTAAGGCTGATGATTTCATTTGGAAGATTCCTATTTTGAGACCACATAAGTGAAGTAGTTTAAAATAGAAATGAATGAGGGAACTAGGAATGGGTATGGTGTGTGTGTGTGTGTGTGGAGAGAGAGAGAGAGAGAGAGAGAGAGAGAGAGAGAGAGAGAGAGAGAGAGAGAGGAGAGGAGAGAGAGACCGGGAGAGAGAATGAAGAGAGTGGGAATTTTATTTGAAAATAATGTGTCCTGAGCCCTAGCTGGGGTTTGGTTCAGTGAATAGAGCATCTGTCTGCCGACAAAAGGGTCCCGGGTTTGCTTTCAGTCAAGGGCACATGCCCAGGTTGAGGGTTCAATCACCAGTGGGGGGCATGCAGGAGGAGGTAGCTGATCAATGATTCTTTCTCATCACTGATGTTTTTGTTTCTCTCTCCCTCTCCCTTCCTCTCTGAAACCAATAAAAATCTATTAAGAAAATAATGTGTCCTGAAATAATTTTTTTCTGCTTAGGTAAAACGAAGAGGTAGTCTCCCCCAATCTTTTGTACTGATAATTGCGTTTCTGCTCTGTGTGGCCTTCACTCTGTTTGCTTTTCTAACACACTTCAGAATTATTTGGGAAATTTTCATCTCCTAAAAGATTACATAAGAAGAAACTCTCATTTTCTAATTACTTAATGCACTTACCACCCCATAAGGGAACTGAACATTAATAGCCTCACCTTAGCAGTGAGGGAGGAGAGGGCAAGGGAGGTTAAGTGACTTGCCCAAGGGCACTCAGCAAGCCTGGTGAAGGCTGGAATGGGAATTCTGGACACCTGCATCTCAGGCATGAGCTCAGTCCCTGCTCCTGCTGCCTCAAATATTTGTAATTCTTCTGAGGGCCAAAGACATCTTCATTTTCCTGTCATAAAACTCCAGGGAGCTCTGGGTGAAAGAAATAAAACTTGCACACAGTCAACCAATGGCAATGCAAATTCGACTTGACTTACAAAAAGTTTCCATTATTGTACTTTTCATATGCAGAGTTTTGGAACTGTAAAGCAAAAACGTGAAATTTACACCCAGAGAATAATGATTCCTCACTGCCATCGTGATATGCCAACATAGCAGGTATAACTCTTGTTTCTGAATTTTCATTTTAGAAAGATAGTTCTTTTTAAACAGGTGGGGAAGGACACTTTTCTTAGTTACGAAGTCTAACATCTCATACCTTTTTAGTGTGTTGAGGATGTTTCCTTTCTATAAACATTTTAAATAATAATAATGTGGAATAATGAACTTAATAGGAAATTGAGAGAAACTGAAGAGGAAGAAGAGGTTGGAGGAAATGTAGTTTGAAAAACACTCTTACTCTATGGGCTACTGTATATCTCCATCTCAGTCTCCTCTAGTTCTTCTCTGTCCCCTCTCACAGTGAACTCCCAACCCTAAATATCTCCCAGGCACTCAGCTTCCCAGGAACCATCTGGCCTTGTGAATTTCCACAGCCTTTATGCCAATCGGAACTTTGCTGTTTCCTTTATTTAGGCTGCTTTAAAGTACTTCCCTGTAGATTGAGTTTTTGTCTCCTCCAAAGGCAGAGCCAAAGTGTATGCAGATAGAAACCAGGCACCAATGATAAAGTAAAAATTGGGAGGGGATATCTTTTTTAAAAAACTGCTAGTAATCTATTCTTTAATTATTTTAAACGAGGGGCCTGGTGCACAAAATTTGTGCACTGGGAGTGGATGATTCCTCAGCCCAACCTGCCCCCTTACACATACTGGGAACCCTCAGGGGATGTTCTACTGACCCCTCAACCCTGGCTGAAGCTTTAGGCCTTGGGCACCCAGCCATCACCCTGCAATGGGGCCAATGGCTGGCTCTGCCCGGGCTGCCTCGGCCCCGCCCACCTGGTGCTGGCCTTAGCCCCAGCCCTTGGCAATCACCTGGCCACTGCCCAGTGACCGACCAGCCCTGGGGGCCCCCGTGCTCGCCAGACACCTCAGCCCTGGCCCCCCCAGCCCAGGTCTTAGCCCCGGTGGCGACTGGCCAGCCCTGGGGGCACCCCGCACTCAGCAGCCGCACACGCCAGACTGCCATCTCGCTCGCCACACACCATGCAGGGATGGCCTCCTGTCCAGCCCGCCTTGTGTGCGCCAAGCAGGGACGGCCTCCCATCCCGCCTCCCATGCCTGGTTCGGCTAGGCCCCACCCCCATCTTGTGCCACTCAGCCCCCCCCCACCTCATGCTGCTTGGCCCCACTCCTTGCTCCTGATTGGCTGGCAACGTAGTGAAGGTATGGTCAAATTTGCATATTACTCTTTTATTATATAGGATTATGCACTTAAATTATGCATTTCAATGCAACTACTCTATTGCCCACATGGGGGAGAAAATCACAGAATAAAGAAGCAACACCAATAAAGGTCACGATAACAACTATTATTTGTGGTTTAATGTATGTCAGATACTGGTCAAAGTACTTTATATATATTAACATTTTTTAGTCATAAAAATAAATTCCTTTTTTTATTGTTTAAAGTATTACATATGTCTCCTTTTTCCCCAATTGACACCCCACCCCCAGGACAAGCCTCCACCGCCCAGTGTCCATGTCCATTGGTTATACTAATATGCATGCATACAAATTCTTTAGTTGACCTCTTACTCTCCCCTCTGCCTCAGCCTTCTCTATGTGGTTGGACAATCTGTTCAGTCTTTCTTTATCTCTGGAGCTGTTTTTGTTCATCAGTTTATGTTGTTCATTATATCCCACATTTGAGTGAGATCATGTGGTATTTATTTTCCTTTGACTGGCTTATTTTGCTTAGCATAATGCTCTCCAGTTCCATCCATGCTGTTGCAAATGGTAAGAATTCCTTCTTTTTTACAGCAGTGTAGTATTCCATGGTGTAGATGTACGACAGCTTTTTAACCCACTCGTCTGCTGATGGGCACTTAGGCTGTTTCCAAATCTTAGCTGTGCTAAATTGTGCTTCTATGAACATAGAGGTGCACATATTCTTTCTGATTGGTGTACCTCGTTTCTTGGGGTATATTCCTAGAAGTGGGATTACTGGGTCAAATGGGAGTTCCATTTTTAATTTTTTGAGGAAACTCCATACTGTTCTCCACAGTGGCTGCACCAGTCTGCATCCCATCAGCAGTGCAGGAGAGTTCCTTTTTCTCTGCATCCTCACCAGCACTTGCCATTTGTTGATGATATATTAACTTTTTAATGCTTCACAACAACTCCACAATTAGGTACCATGACTAAGCCTTTTTATAGGTGAAGAAACAAAGAGATTGGGTTACAAATGTGGTAAGTGGAAGAGCTGGGATTGTGTGCAGTGGAGAGCTGAAATTGTTTCTTGCTCTTCCTAGCATAGAGAGATGAGGACATGAAATCCTGCTTTATCCAAGGCAAAAAAAATCTAGTTTATTCTAAAGGGCTACCTAAGAAGAGACTCACAGCAATGTACTCAAGGAAACCTCCAAATAATAAAAATGATAGTTAATATAAAGGGTATCAGATCAAAATGAAAGCAGAACTATTGTGACACTTAAGAATGTAAGCCTCTTTCAAAAGGACATACATGACTTTCCTAGGAATGTAAGTATTAATGACCAATCACTGTTCTTTGGTTAGGAAACTCTAGTCATTATTTGTATACAGTCCCATTTAGATGTCTGTTTTGACTTTGAAGGTACGTAGGAGTCAAGAAAGAAGACAAGGTTTATGTTTGGTTTGGGGGTTCATTGGTCCTCTCCCTTTTCCCTTTAACGTTGCTGTTCCATAAAGGATTTTAGATGCCAGAGCTTTATGTTTATTTTGGTATTGTTGTTGTGGTTCTATAACTGTTGTGTTTATCCTGACATGTCTGGCTTATTTCTGTATGAGGTATCGGAATCTTGTCATGGTATCTCAAGCAGTCCTGAAAATGTATGCTACTGCTTGGAGATACCTTACTTGGGAATTCTATAGTTTTGCTAATTGGACATGCCATTTTCATACTAGGGTACAGTTTTCCATAAAATAGTCTCATTTATTATAATGCAAAATGCCAAAAGTTATAAATATCATCGACATCAACCAAAGAGAGTGTTGAGGGTCATGACTGAATCATCAAAATTACTCTGCCTCAGTTTATCAGTCTCCCAGTTTCCTAAGATTTCTACAACTTAAATCTTGCTGTCTCATGAGCTGAAGAAGTTATCAGTGTCTTCTAAGCTTTGCAATCCAACAAAAACAATAAAGCTGCTTTCTTCCTCCACTCCCTTTTCACCCTTAGATGGCAAGTTAAATCTCTTCTATCTTACACATATTTCCCTACCCATCCCTTTATCTCCACCCAGGTCTGATCCAAGCTCCCATCATTTCCACCTGATGGGATTCTAGCTCCTCAACTATATTATCTTACTCAAAATAACACCAATAACTTAACCCCACAGCCCATTGTTACTGTGATTGGGTCTCCCAATTGTGACAATTATTTTATTTCTGAAAATTTGTTTATGTCTGTCCCTTCCTAAAAAGCCCATAGTGGCTCTTTAACAAGATGAAGGAGCCACTGGAAAGCTGGAGCTGTCTACAATTCCAGGCTTTCCCCACATTTTCCCTACACATTCCTGACACAAAACTACTCACCACTGCCCATGCCATGTTCTTGCAAGCTGTGTATCTCTCTGCATGAGATGCTCTTGCAGCTGAAACAGCACCCTTTGGACTCCACTTCTTTGCTTCAAATATTTCTGTATTTTATTTTACTTATTTTTTGTTAATCCTTTCCATTTATTTGTTTGTTTGTTTGTTTGTTTGTTTAGGGAAAGTGGAAAGGAGGGGGAGAGACACACAGAGAGAAACATCAATGTGAGAGAGATACACTGGTTGCCTCCAGCATGTGTCCTGATCAGGGTTGAGGATCGAGCCTGTATCCTTGACTGGAATTGAACCCAGGATCCTTCATTCTTCAGCCAACAATCTATCCACTGAGCCAAACAGGGTAGGGTAATTCCTGTATTTTAATCATGATTCTAAAGTTACCTGTCTCAAAAGTTCTTCTCCACTTCTGTTTCCCAACTTCCTGTTTCAGAAAGAATAACTAAATTACCTCTTCCTTAATCTCCATCAAGCTTTGATTGTGCCTCTCTTATAGTAATGATCACATCTTACTATTTTACTGTTTATCTGACTATGCTGATAGAAAACCATCTGGTCCTGGTCAGGGACTTTGGCTTACCTCTTTACAGCCAGTCAAGAATCTTGCAAGCAGTAGACACACAATGAACATGCACTAAACTAAGACAAATTCTGGCAGCCCCCATCACCCAATGTCTGTACAACAGTATGACTGAACAGAGTCCTGGCTGTTGTGTGCCTGGACTGCTTTTCCATACAACAATGTGGAAAGAGGCCGTCGCATTCTGGGCATAGTTAAAGGTATCCATGGAGACCAGAGGGATTGGCTCTTGGGAAGACCTGGCTGGAGAAGGGGCACACTTCCTGGTTCTCTGTGTACTTCCAATCCTCCTCACAACTCTGAATTCTTTGGAATTTGCTCACAGGAGGTTCGGAGGATCTGTATAGTGTTTCTGCTTCTCAGCTTTGAGTGAGTAGAGTGCGGGGGCAAGGTTGGAAAGAAGGCAAGCATCCCTCTTTTTGGGTAAGCATATGCTGGGAACCCTCCCTGGCCTCTGGATTAGGCTAAATGTGTGAGGCTAAAAGATTTGAGGGAGGAAAAAGAAGATAGATGGCACATTTTATAAAACTGAAATTCGTAGGATGTCTAGGAATTCAAAACACTTTTATTGCCTTACAAAACTTAACATGGCACTGGTTCTATGTATGTCTATTTTTCCGGTAACGTAAATGGGAATAAAGGGCATTTCTTGTCCTTCAGTGCTGTACATCCCACTTGTTATTAGTAACACAGGCTTATATTGTAGCCCACGTTGTGCTTCATTACAACTAGTCTTTATTAGCAAGCCGAGTAGATGGAGTCAGACCAGATTTCAGCTTGGGATGATACTGGGGTGGGGTAGAGGACCCATAACTTTAAACTTCAACCAGGAGGATGAATCTTAAATCAAATCTCAAAGAGAAGACTCACTTGTCACTGAATTCTGTGGTCTTTTGGACTCCAAGTGTGAAAAGAGAAGGCAGGTTAGGGGAAGTTATTGCTTTCAATGGTGCAAATATTCTCTGATAATTGCAGAAGGCCCTGGGGAGAGAGAAGAGCAAAAAGGACTGTAAGCTTTTGTTTCTCCAAATGTCAAAGGTTACTAAAATAGGAATGAGAAGGGATGAAATGGAAACTTTTAGAGAGTATTATGTCATTCTGTGCGAATCTCATTCAAGGATCCCCAATCAGCCCTTGTTCCTTGGTGAACATGTCCGCTTATTTCTAATCCCCTCTATACCCCCTCAACCCCATTAAGATAAAACCAATCCAACCAAACTTTAATTTTACAGGGAATTAGGGAAAGAAAGTTTAAAGAAGTGTACATTTGAATGTTTTGTGAGTTTCATAAGAATTTATTTTTGTAACAAATTTTAATTGATGATTTATCATTATACAAATTGGGGGGGGGGGGAATTAAACAGATAAAAAATAACTCTAGGCCCCCGAAGACAAGGCCGCTTTCGGGCGACGAGGACCCTCTTTCCGCCGCGCTCAGCAGAAGCCTGCCGCCACGGGCCGCGTGACTCGTGGGCAGAGGAGAGGCGCCGGCTCCGTGTTCCGCGCGCACGTGAAACACCGCGAGGGCGCCGCGTCCCCGCGCCCTGGACTTGGCGGGGCGGCTCGGCTACATCAAAGGCGTCGGAAGGATAGCATCCCTGACCCGGGCCGCGGCGCGCCCCTGGCCGAGGTGGTCTGTTAAGCGGAGGACGGAGCTGTTCATCGCCGCGGAAGGCACCCACACCGGCCAGCTCGTGTACCGCGGCAAGAAGGCTCAGCTGAACATCGCCGATGCGCTCCCCGTGGGCACCGCGCCTGAGGGCACCATCGTGTGTTGCCTGGAGGAGAAGCCTGGTGATGGGGCAAGTTGGCCCGGGGCCTCTGGGAATTACTCCACGGTCATCTCCCACAACCGCGAGACCAAAAAGTCGCGAGTGAAGTTGCCCTCGGGCTCCAAGAAGGTCATTTCCTCGGCCAGCAGAGCTGTGGTCGGTGTGGTGGCTGGAGGCGGCCGCACTGACAAGCCCGTCCTGAAGGCTGGGCGTGCCGCCCACAAGTATAAAGCAGAGAGACATTGCTGGCCACGTGTGCGGGGAGTGGCTATGAATCCTGTAGAGCATCCATTTGGAGGTGGCCACCACCAGCACACCGGCAAACCCTCCACTATCCGCAGAGATGCCCCTGCTGGCCGAAAAGTGGGTCTCATTGCTGCTCGCAGGACTGGGCGTCTCCGGGGAACCAAGACTGTACAGGAGAAAGAGAACTAGGGTGGGGTGGCTCAATAGATTTCATTTTCCTGCCAAAAAAAATAATATAAAAAATAAAAAATAACTAACTTCACCTGAAATCTCAACATTTAGAGATAACTGCAATTAATATTTTGGTGACCATCCTTTCACTATAACATGTTTCCATATACATCTATATTTATGGCATATCATGCATGCTGATCTTTTCACGGATACTCAGCATTTGCTTTAAGATTTTTCACTAACTCTATGCCTTCCTTACATGTCAACTGCAGTGTATGAGGTTACTTATTACAATATATTTCTCAAGAAATACTTGTTCTCACTCTTTAGTATTAGCAAATTAATAGCTTTTGGTTCTTTATGTTGAATGCTAAGCATCTTTGATATGCTTATTGATCATTTGAATTAACTCCTATTTGAGTTGCCTATTTATATCCTTTCCCATTTTTAAATTGGAATTGGTTGGTTTTTAAAAATAATGACTTGTAACAGATTATTTTTATAAGCATTCAAGTATTGTTTTCTTACATTTAAAAAAACATATTTTATTGATTTTTTACAGAGAGGAAGGGAGAGGGATAGAAAGTCAGAAACATCCATGAGAGAGAAACATCAATCAGCTGCCTTCTGCACACCCTCTACTGGGGATCTGCCCACAACCAAGGTACATGCCCTTGACTGGACTTGAATCTGGGACCCTTCAGTGCGCAGGCTGATGCTCTATCCGTTGAGCCAAACCGTTTTTGGCTGTTTTCTTACATTTTTTCAGACATTGAAGTATATTTTTATTTTATTAAGTCAAATGTTTTTTTATAGTTTATAGATCTCCTGTTTTTACTATATAGCTCTCCAACCCTTAGTTAATAAATATACTAAATTTCTACAAGTTCTTTTGTTTTTGTTTTATTTTTTAACTGGAGGCCTGATGCATGAAATTTGTGCAAGAGTAGGCCTTCCTTCACCTGGCTGTTGGCACTGGCTACCATCTAGCACCCAGGACCCAGGCTTCCCTTGCAGCCTCAGCTTCATCTAGGAAATCATCTAGAAGGACATCTGTATGGGAAATTAGCATATTGCCCTTTTATTATTATAGATCCTCACCTGAGGATATTTTCCATTGATTTTTAGACAGAGTGTTAGGGAGGGGGAGAGATAGAGAAACATCAATGTGAGAGCGACACATCAATTGATTGCCTCTTGCATGCACCCCATCCAGGGCCAGGGATCAAGCCTGAAACCAAGGCACATGCCCTTGACCTGGAATCGAACCTGGGACCCTTTAGTCCCCAGGCCGATGCTCTATCCACTGAGCCAACTGGCTAGGACTCTACAAGCTTGTTACTGTTTTATGATTTACATTAAAGTCTTGAATCCATTTGGAGTTTACTTTTGTACATGTGGTGAGGTAGGGATCTACCTTTATTTTCTCTGATGAGCAGCCGCTTTTGGCAGCACCACTTGTAACACATTTTTTCACATTGAAATGAAATATATGTCAAATATATTGGAATTTATTTCTTCTCTCTTATTCGATCCAAGTGGTCTATTTTTTTTCTTCTTAAATCAAGAAAATACTCTTGAAAACAATGGCTTTATAGTATGTTTTATTTCTGAAAAAGCAGGCCCTCCTTTTCCTATTCTACTTTTTCATAATGAACTCTAATATTCTCAGACAGCTGCTCTTCTGAAAGGAATTTAGTTAAGAGAAGCTCTTTTGATATTCTAACTGAAATTGCATGAGATGTATAAATTAACTTTGGGAGAATTGACATTTCAATGGTACTTTTTTTCCCTTCAAAATAATTTTGATAATATAAGTCTTTCTTGTGAAGTTATATTTTTATGGCCTATATTTATAATCTTCCATAAAATACTTTAAAAACAGAAAACCAAGTCATTGAACTCTTGAGAAAATTTCTGACCCCTGTGACATCTCAGCTAGGACAACAGTCTGGTCAGGGGAAATTATAGCAGATAGAGGAGAATGAGGGTGTGCTTAGGTGTTAAGCACAGATCTTGTCTACATTTCTTGTAAGTCTAGCTTCAACTTTATACTAAAAATCTTAATATTTTTAGCAAAAGCCACAGTCCCTCAAACCTATATTGGGTCTTATGACATTTATTTTAGCATTCCTAACACTGAAAGGCTAAGTTTTATACACTCTACTTCATATGGATCCTGCATTGGATGACTTTGAAAAATATTTTTATGGTTCTTTTTTATTAAAAAAGGTAATATGTGTTTACTGCAAAAATCTCAACATGGAAATATCCCAGTCATAGAAAAAAATTAAACAAAGTTGATTTTTTAAAAATATTTTTTTATTTCAAACTAGTAGCTCTGTGCACAAATTCATGCACCAGTAGGTCACTGCAGCTCTCCTGTAGCTCTCCCCACCCCCCCTTATAGTTTGCTGCTCTGTCCCATCCTGTAGTTCTCTGTCGCCCACTTGTAATTTGCTGTCCCATCCTCCTGCAGATCTGTGATTTGGTCGTTATGCTGTCGGTCATACATTTCACGATGTAACGGATAATTAGCATATTCCTCTCTTATTATATAGGATGAGGTTAGATTGTATTTGTTATAACTTGCATTTTCACTTACCTACACATTATATATTTTTTGTCACATATAAATCTTTCTTCTTTTTAATGGCTAAATACTACTCCATTGTGTGTAAGAAACCATAGTTTATTATTAATTATTATTTAATCCTCACCCAAGGATATTTTTCCATTGATTTTTAGACAGAGTGGAAGAAAGAGGGAAAGAAAGAGAGAAACATTAATGTCAAAGAAACACATTGAAATGATTGCCTCCTGCATGAGCCCTGACCATGGCCCAGGCCAAGGAGGAGCCTGCAACCAAGGTGTGTGCCCTTGACTGGAATCGAACTCAGGACCATTTGGTCTGCAGTACAATGCTCTATCCACTGAGCCAAACCAGCTCAGAAACCACAGTTTATTTATCTATTTTCTAGTTATGAAGATTGAAATTGTTTTTAAATCAATATTAAAATAAATATCTTTATACAATTGTGCAAATAAATTTTGAATAAATTAATGGAACTGATTAAACTTTGTCCAAGTGCTGACACACTTAATGTTAATTTAGTTAATCTGTAGTACATTTGACAGGCATCTCTACCAATAGTGGTTTAGAATGCTGATTTATACACTATTATTAGTGCTATGTTTTGAAAAATTCCAGAACTTTTTACTCAGCAATCATCCTAAAAATTGGAAATCTTTTGTTACACGACAGAGCAAGGAATACATTCTCTTTTTGATCTCTTCTTCTAGTATGTACTATCTTAGGAATTCAGCAGGATGAAAGTGGAAATATCCCAGATTCCTAAAATTCTATCCTCACTATTCAGAGAAAATACAATTGGCTCACCATTTTCAGGCATAAACTTGAAGTTGTTTTTTTCACTTTAATGATGATTTTGAGCCTACTTAAGTTGTACTATTTTATCTATTGAAGTCAAATATATTCATTTGTGCTATGGCTAAAATGGAACTCATGTTTCCTTCAAACTTGTTAATTGGCTCAGTTTCCTTCATCTTGGTGAAAGGCAGCATCCTCACCACCATCAGGTGCTCTGCCCTAAAGCAAAGCAGTTACTTTTCATTTCTCATGTTTTCTCTTCTTCACCATTTAACCCAGGCATGCTGGATCAGTTCTACCTCCAACTATTTAACTTTTCCCATCTGTACTATCCCTTCCCTGAAAACCTTGCAATGGTTCATCATTGTATTTAGAACTAAACTTAAACTATTTAAAGGAGCTTCCCAAACTATTTTTTTTCTTATTCAGTTTCCCCAGTAGTTCCCTGGCCTTCTTTGTATTCATCAAACATGTTAATCTTTTTCTCCCCTCAGGGGGCTTTGACTCTACCTGGTTCAAAGTTTTTCTGCTTTCTGCAAGGCTGGCTTTGCCTCATCACTCAGGCCACTGATCAAACGTCACATTTTCAGAGGCCTTCTCTGACCACCCCATCTGCAACAGGCCCTCCTAGGTAGCACACATCACTAGCTGAGAGTATGTTTGCATGTTTATGTCAAGTTGCTTGTCTCCTTCTCATCCCTAATCTCGAATGTAAGATCTATGGTAACAGGGATCTTAGTTGTTCACCCATGTATCTTCCATGTCTGCAATATAATTGGGTTACAGAAAGCACCCAAGAAATAGATATTTATCTCATAAATGAATTCCTGAGGCCAGGCTAGTGGCTCTGGCCTCATAGAAAACCAACTCCCCTACTTCTCTGCTCAAAACACACCTGACATGATGAGACACAGGGGCTTGAATGTGCCACATTTGCTCAGATGATCTAGGCCTTGATTCCCTTGATGAATTTGTTCAGAGAGCTATTATAAGAGCTATGAGCTCTAGATTTTGAATAGCCAAATGATAGCATTGTGAAGATGAAAGTATTTGGGGCCCTTGACCAAAATATCTGGACTTTTTATTTTTAATTAGTTTACTATTTAATTAGATATGTGTGAAGAATTCATTTGGTTTTTATTGAGGTATAACTTTCAACAATATAAATTGTACAAAATATATGGTTCAATGAATTTTTATAAATATGTATCTCGTCACCATTCTAGATCAAGATATAGAATATTTTCATCACCCTAAAAGTTTATCTTATGCCCCTGCTTTGTCAATAACCATTTTCCAGTCTGGATTCTATCAGCATAAATTAAATTTGTCTATTCTTTAACTGTATATAAGTAGAATCATAAGTACCTGCTGTTTGTGCCTATCTTCTTTCACTTAACCTAATGTTTGGGATCCATCCATGTTACTTGCTCAAGACACACCCTCCTCTATGCTTGCTAATAGTAGCCAGGCATTACTTTGGGTTCATTTCAAAACACAATTTTTAACTTTTGCACTTCAAGCCTCTCCAACACCTAGAGTGGTGATTTGGTAACAATCCCAGTTAAAGGTTTTGAATGTCATTCTTCTGGAATGTATCAGTATAGTGTTGAGTTAGGTGATTATCTTAATTCAACTAAAATAGTTGGTCACAATATACATTAAATGAGCATCTTGAGTCAAACTGGAACATGCAGTCAACCTGAACAAAATTAGCTCAGTCACAGAGGGCCAAGTTTCTTAATTAGTTCTCAGTGGCAAGATCGTTTTATGTTCTCAAAAGTCAAGTACAAATTCTACCAGTGACACAATTCAAGAAGACTTCATGAGGGTGAATTAAACCTGGCCTCCCACTGTCCTCTGCAGCATCTGAAGCCATGTTCATTTATTTCTCACTGTTAGTGTCCTTAGAAGTACTGATATGCTATAATAAAGAAGTAATGGCTAACTTGATTGTGGTGTTATTGAATTAAGTAATACAGTGCAGCTCCTTGATCTTTGGCAGGTTGCTGTTTCCTCTTTTTTTCTTCATTCTCCCTCTTCCCGTTTCTTGCAAAAGAAGCATATTAATTACATGAGCCTTTAAGATACCTTATTCAATCAATCCTTTTATACTTGCAGATTTTCTAAAAGTGGAAGAAGTTTAACAGGTAAGGACTAAAATATAAGTGATTGTTTTTATTTGTTTGCTTTAGTTTCATTTGGTGTAAGGCAAATTATTTGCAGTTTAGAGATTGTATTTGTAAATGTTAGGAACAGAATGTGGTGATACAATGTGTTGACACTTTTTAAAAAAATTACCATTGCTGTTAATAATGAATGCAAGCCACCTCTTCCAAGACTCAAACATATATCTCCTGAAACTTCACTAGGTAGAATATAATCCACTGATGGTCAATGTAAGGGACCAAATGTTTCCATCTTTAATTATACCTCTGGGGGTTTTCCTTCTTAGATTTCCTTCATCCCATTCTTATATTGGTGAGTTGAAAATTTGCTATTTTTTTTGTTGTGGCAAATTATCATAATAGTAGTGGCATCTCCTATGCTTGATAAAAGAAGACACATAAGTAAAAAATAACTTAATGAACATATTTAGTTTGTCTTATTATTTAACTAAATTGTGCAGGTGAATTATATTTCTCTGCACTGAAAATGTTCACCCCTGTAATACTGGCCAGATGACACGATAGTTTGGTTTTCTCCTAAGTATTGAAAATGAATCATTCATGGTAGAGGATATGAATTGAAACATAAATAAAATTTTTAATGAGAAGCAAAATGTTGTAGTTATGTTTTTATTAAAACTTATTTGGCAATAAATTTACAAAACACTTTGGGATTTATTAGAAAATATTGATACTGTCTTGAGATATTTTTCCATTACAAAGCATCTTACTTTGAGAAACCAAAAAGCTTATAAGATTGCTTACACTCACTTCTCCCTTCAATCCAGATAGAAATGTTAATGAAAGAGTTGAGCTCCAGGAAGCTCTTTCTATCTTTATGGATGGCAGAAAAAATAATTACAGGTATCCATTAAAAATCATACTTAGCATCTAGAAAAGAAAGTAACATGTCAAAATAAAGCTGCATATTTCCCTTTTGGTTTAATCTCAGCTTTCTCTTCATGCCATCTGTTTGGTAAATGTGACTGTTTGATATCACTCAACCTTTAAGCCTTCACTACAGGCCCAATTTCCTACTCCCTGTGACTACAAGCCTTCCCAGCAAATCATGCCTGCCACCCCATGAGAAACAGGTAATCAAGCCAAAAGAAAATTGGTGGGCTACTACTGCCCAAAGCTGGACAATTCAAACATTAAAAATAATAACTATAATTGATTCACACAATTTAATATGTACAAATCTATGAGCCTATAATAGTGCTTAAAAAAGCAAACAAAAATCCCCTTATTACTACCATTAGAAATGACTTTAACACCAACTCTTTACTCTAAAATCTCCTAACTTAGCCGAGACCGGTTTGGCTCAGTGGATAGAGCTTCGGACTGCGGACTGAAGGGTCCCGGGTTCGATTCCAGAAAGGGCATGTACCTTGGCTGCGGGCACATCCCCAGTAGGGGGCGTGCAAGAGGCAGCTGATCGATGTTTCTCTCTCATCGATGTTTCTGACTTTCTATCCCTCTCCCTTCGACTCTGTAAAAAATCAATAAAATATATTAAAAAAAATAAAATGTGCTAACGTAAGGGAAATAGAAAATGCATATTATCTCTCTTTCCTAGTAGCTATAGCTAATGAGGGAATGTTTTTCCTTACAAAACAGAACCAGCTAAGAAATTTGGAAAGAATGATATGAAATGTATCAGCGACAAGAAAAGCAGAGTATAAATAATTTAAAAATCTGCAATACATTAGATTATGGATTTTGGGTGCTCTTTGTATAATTTGCTCATATTTTTATCTGTTAGAAGATTTTCACAATTAAAAATATTGCCAATAAGCAGAAAATAAACTATTAAGATTGCTACTTGGGTAAAAGAGATACACTTTTTATAAAACGTCCTCTTAATATTCAGAAATCACATTCATTCTGGAAAGATTCTTCAGTGAAGGAAAGAGGAATAAAAGCTTGTGTAAAACCAATTTCCTTCCTAATCCAGTAAATCAAGAAAATATCTATTTCCAATTGCAATACTTAAATAAATTTCTGCATGGAATGGCAAATATATGTATGATATTTAAAAGACATACCCATCTTATAAAATGATGATAAACCCTGCTTTTTTTTTGCCTCTGTTTTATGTGTACCTGTAGCAGGAATGAGAGACACAGCCAGAGGTCTAGGACCTTACAAAGTGTTTGGCCAAGGGTTGTCATACATTCAACACTTTTTACCAACATCTCAGTTTTGGATAGCCTTTCTTTATGAAAATAGCAAAAGTGGCCTCCTTGCTCTCATAAAGTATCAGAAGGAATGAGGACATCAGGTAATATATATATTTTAAGATATAGTTACATATAATTATATATATACTAGAGACCTGGTGCATGGATTCATTCACTGGTAGGGACCCTTGGCCTGGCCTGCAAGGATTGGCTGAAACTGGCAGTCCTACATCCCCCAAGAAATGTAATGCACAAAGTGGCAGGCGGCCGGGGAGGAGCCTGAGCCTGGGCCTAGCACTGCTCTCACTCATCCCGTCCCTGCTGCACCTGCCGCTGCCAACATTCAGTAGGCCCGCTGCCACTCCGCTGCAGTCTCTGCATGCCTGACCAAGGGTGATACTGGTGCACTTATGACTGCGACACAGCTACGGGCTCATGCCCAGTCAGTCCTAATGCTGGTCCCGGTCCAGACTGGAGGAAAGGGAGGAAGAGGAAAGAGGGGGATGTGCATGGGGAGTGTCCACAGGAGGCTTGCACCACCGCAGTTGTGCTCACCAGCTGTGAGCCCAGTGTCTGGTGCCCATCAGTCAGCTGAGCAGCACTTCTACTGTGGGAGCACACTGACCACCAGGGGTCATCTGCCCCCTGGTGGTCAGTGTGTATCATAGCGACAGGTCAAAGAGTTGCTTAGGCTTTTATATATAGAGATTTCTCTCTATCTATCTATCTATCTATCTATCTATCTATCTATCTATCCTGTTTCCCTGAAAGTAAGACATCCCCTGAAAATAAGACCTACTTCCAGTTTTGCCTCTCGCTAATGTAAGGCATCCCCCTGAAAATAAGACCTCCCTGATAATATTTTTATTTTTGGAACTGAAAAAGCCTGGGCCACACAAGCAGTTATAAGGAAGTGGGTCGATTTAATGCTGCTGCTTGTTATGCAAGAGAGCCAAAGAGGTCTGCTAGTCTGAGATGCAGCCAGCACTCACTGCGCTAAAGACATGAAGAAATTTCTTCATGAAAGAAAAATAGATCAAATAATGATTCCCGCAGGAATGACGACCTATCTCCAGACTCTTGATATTGCAATAAACAAACCATTCAAGGACAATTTGCACATGGAAATTAATGACTACATTGAAAATAGAATGGAGAGAAATCAGTGTGGAAACTTTGTGAAACCTAAACTGCAAGAGATTGTGACTTGGGTGAAGAATTCATGGGAGAAAACCACTGACAGTTTCATTGCAAATGCACTATGATCAGGCTACCTTGACAAGAAGTACTCATTTAAGGACAGTGCTATTTCTAAACATGAGAGATTTGGTCCACTGATTCTGAAAGAAATGGAGTCACAAGAAATTCACCAGGAAATTCAGGGTTTGGATTGTTATGATGATGTTCCAGAAGATGAAGACATGACTGTCATTGAATAAATCTTACTTTGTGTTCATAATGGTAAATATCAGTATCAGTAAATGTACCATAGATTGTTGTACATGGAAATAATGGTAGTAACAAGAAATTCTTGATAGCCTAGGATTCACAGTTTGTCTGTTTATGCTTGTTTGTGATGACAACTACATCCATACCGTATACAGGTAATGAATTTCCTTTTTTTTTTTGTTTAACAATAAATGTGTACCATATTCTTCTTCATGGAAAAATAAGACATCTCCTGAAAATAAGACCTAGTGCATCTTCGGGAGCAAAAATTAATATAAAACACTGTCTTATTTTGGGGGAAACACAGTATATATATATAAAATTTAATGACTATGGCAAGTGAAAAAGATTATAACATTCTTTAAAAATGCTCCTTAATCCTATATAATAAAGAGGCAATATGCAAACTGACCCTCACACCATTGCAAGATGGCGGCATGCACAGTGGAGGCTGGGTTCCTGTAATACAAGATGACTGTGCCCACAGTGGAGGCACGGCTCCCATATAAGCTGTAACGAGTGATCAGCAGAGACATGAGGCTGAGTGGTGCTGAGGCAGGGCAGGAGCCCTGAGGCTGCTCCCCCTGCCTGCCCAGCAGAGCTTGATGGGGGACCTCAGGCCATGAACCCTGCAAAGCAGGGCTTGACTGGGGACCTAAGGCATGCCCCTCCAACTGGCAGGGCTTGATGGGGATAGGGGACCTCAGGCCATGACCCTTGCCCCAGCGCTGGGCTGGGGGTGCCTCAGGTTGCTCCCCCTGCCTGTCATGTGACAGGGGACCTGAGGCTGCACCTCTAGCCTGGCAGAGCTTGACAGGGGTGGGATTGGCTGAGTCTGGGTCTCCCATGATTTTGAGGTGTGCACGAGTGGGTGGGGACTTGATTCTGGGAACTGCGGGATGCCCTAGACTCTGACAGGAGGAAGATTTTCATATACATCTTACTAATTTTCTTTAATCTCTGACACTTCTATTATAGAGAAAGGGCAAATAGCAATATTAAAATATTTCCTCTAATTAATTCCCTTTTAATGTGCACGAATTTTGTGCACTGGGCCACTAGCTCTTATATAAACAACATTGTTTAATGGTCCAAGATTTATGCAGAATATTAGATTAAGTGCACTAAGGGAATTTATTTACAAAAAATATAGAGAGTTGTACTCTTTCATTAAAATTTAATCAACTTTGTAATTATTAAAAATGTTTTGACTGTATTTCAAAGCTATTTTATTAGTATTTTCTGAAATTTCTAACCTCTTGATATATTCGCAAATGCAACAATTTAACTTTATTTTTCTACAAGTATTCTATTTCCTCTGTATTACTTAATAAATAACTTAGGTCTTCTCCATTGATATATGATATTTTCTTAAAATGCATTTATTAATTTTAGAGAGGAAAGGAGAGGAAAAGAGAGACAGAAATATCAATGAGGAGAAATAATGATTCATTGGCTACACAACCCTGGGCATGTTCCCTGACTGGGAATCGAACCATGATATATGGGTTCATAAATCTATGCTCAATCACTGAGCCAAACGGGCTGGGCTCTATGGCACTTTTTACCCTATAGTCCCGTGATGACAAACCTATGACACGCGTGTCAGCACTGACATGTGTAGCCATTTCTGATGACATGCGGCCTCATGGGATTGCATGCAGAGAAGTATGGGGCCTCATGCCAAGAAGGATGAAACATTTGCTGTAGTGTAGTGTAGACACTCTAAATTTTCAAGTGAGATGTAGAAACTAAAACTTATAAGCATTTTTCTCGAGTAACAGAGTACTTTGAGAAGGCCAGTGCAGCTGTACAAAATGAAAGGGAACCCTTGCATATAAAGGACCAGCATGTTTTAAACTCGTTACTTGACCACTTCAGTGATAGATTTAATCAATTTAGAAGCCTAGAACAGACCATAAAAATAAATAAGTATCCTGATGTAGTAGTCTACAGTAGTTTGGAATTAAATGGTTTCCAATGAATGCAAATTGATGATTTGGAGATGCAACCTGCAGAATTTCAAGACAGCATCTGGGCTCAGGTGTTTGTTGACTTGAGGTCAAAGCTTGAGAATCTGGAAAGGTGCTGCTTGGAGAATTAAGAGTAGTGCCACTACGAACAGGAAATTTGGAGTGCCCGGAACCAATGACCAGCCACTTTTAGCATCCTGAAAAATATAGCAATGGCTTTACTCACAATTTTTCCCTCTACGTACTTTTGTGAGACCTTATTCTTAGCGTTAAATAATATCAAAACCAACAAAAGAAATAGATTGACAGACGAAGTTAGCAGCGTTTGCTTTGGCTTGAAGTATACAAAATACCAACCTTCAATTGAAGGTTTAGCCAATGAAATTCAGCAACAAAAAAGTCACTAATAGGCAGGTTAGTTAAAGAATTCCCCCTGCCCCTCACTTATCTTATTGATATATGGGTATATAAATCTATGCTCAATCACTGAGCCAGCACCCCACACGAGTTAAATAATATCAAGACCAACAAAACAAACTGACTGACACATGAACAAAGAAGTCATTAAGCAGGTAAGTTAAATAATTAGTTTTTGGTTTATTAAATACAGTTATATATTACAATTATACATTTTTGTTATTTAAACTATAAATATTGCAAAATTATGGTTTTTTTCTCAAAGTGACACACTACTCGAGTTATGCTTGTTTTTTTGGCGAATTTTGACACACAAAGTTCCAAAGGTTGTCCATCACTGCTATAGTCTATGTAACAGCAGTGTCTGCTGCCTTACTATTTTCTTTCATTGATCTGTCCCATCCCAGAGTTTTAATTATCTAAGCTTTATAATATTTTTATGTCTAATAAAGCAAATTATCTTTCTTTATGTTTATTTATTTAGATGAACTGTTAAATCATTTTGATGATTTCTCTCAAAATCATGTTGGAATTTTATTTATTTATTTTTTATTTTAATTTTATTTTTTAATATATATATTTTATTTATTTTTTGCAGTATACTAGATTTAATAGTAGTACATATGTTTTCCTTTCCCCCCCATTGTCTTCCCCCCAGCCTCCCCTTCCCCCCAGCACATGTCCCCACCTGCCCCCCCTTGCACCAGTGTCTTGCATCCACTGATTATGCTCACATGCATCCATACAAGTCCTTTGGTTGATCTCCCACAGCACCTGTCCCCCCCCACCCTTCCCAGCCTTTCCCCTGTAGCTTGACAGCCTGTTCAATGCCACCCTGCCTCTATATCAATCGCTCTCCCCTGTTTCTTTTTTTTTCAAAAATATCTTGCATCTCCATACTAGAAATAAATGTATAAGAACAAAAAATGTTTGAGTCTCATTTTCAATGTCCAACTGTTCTGAGTCCCAGTTTCAATGCCAAATAGTTTTTTATGTGAACATGTCAGCAATGGTATCCAGATGGTGGACATATGGTGTCAGCAAGTTCCACCCTCTCTGATTTGGTCCTGGGCCGCCTGCAGGCATGCACAGCTGCCAACTGCTAGCATGGCAAGGTGTCGTGAGCGTCCCCCTTCTCTGGACCATCCTCGTGGCTGGAACAGACCCGTCAGTTCCGCACTGTCGCAGGAACCCACATGGTCTTGGAGTTGTTCCCTGAAAACACACAAACACATTCTTGACCAAAAGTTAACAAAGGGACCCTCTAAGCAAATTAGACTTGGGTTTCTTTTTATTTTTGCCCAAATGAGTTTCCTTTGCTTATTTTGACACCATGTGAGTTTTTCATGGGCGTCCTGCTGTTGGCATTACAAATGGAAGTTACTTTTCTGGAGTAATAATTTTCTAGATGTGTTTTACTTACAGGATATTTTTCCTTACATGATATTACCCCAATATCCACCCCCCTCTTTTCGATTAATGGGGGCTTTTGGAAATTTTATATTGCAATCTTGGTAATTTTAAATTTTAATTTTTGCACACAAATAGTACTGCTTTATGTTCTTTGGATGTTAGGCAATTTTACAGTGAGATGAACTACTAATAGATATTTTAGTTAATGTTTTAGGAAAAGCTTTTTGTCCAGTACACTTAAATTTTCTTGAGTATTCACTTATTTCACTTGGCCAATTTAAATTAAACTGAAAACTTGATTACTATGTTACTGTCAATTTTAATACGCAAGTGAAAATCTTAGTTTACCCTGTAAATATTAGTGGAAAGGATTATTTGCATTCTTAAGTAGGCCCTGATTCCTGGTACTAGATTGAATTTAGATATAGAGCAGCTGTTGCTGGCCGAGACTCTTTCTGCAACCTGGGTCCTGATCTGAGCTGTGCATGGGAGGCAAAGCAGCCATGGGGGCAGGAGACCTCCCTCAGGAGGGGTGAGAGTTCAGGCCCCTTCAAGATTTGTGGATGAGGGTCTATGCCCCACCTCTGTTGATCTTTTAGTTCTCTCCTGTTGGCCCCTCTGTGACTGTGCCTGTCTTAGGTTGTTCCTTCCCTGAGGAATCTTACCCATCTCTGGCTAACCAGCCATCCTCTGGGGCCAAAGAGGATGATGTGAGGTTCAGTTCTGTCTCCTTTGTAGTCTATGCCCCTGTGGCCTCCACGCCTTCCAAACAACTGCCTTAGGGTCCCCTCGCCTGCTGGCGGGTTCCCGGTACTGATCACATATCTTGGGGGACCCAGGTTTCTTCTCCAGAGAGAGCCCAGCTCATACAATTGGACGAGAGACAGATCCATGGTGCTAGCCTCCCAGGGGCTTCAACTACAGCTTGAACTGAAAGCTCAGGCAACAGCTGTGTATGCTTGGATTGTAAGAAGAGGGTCTCTCTTGGCAAAAAGGGCAAGAGGGGCCAACATAGAATGTTCAAGTGCCTTCCTAGTGCCTTCATTCCTTCTGAAAGGGATTAAATCCTTTCTTAAACTTTTTAAAATTGCTGCCAAACATTCAAACAATTAGTTTGTAAGTTTCTTTGAGATAATTGAACAATATACTGTTGTTACATATCAAAAATTATAATGACATTGTAGAATAATATCATGCAAGGGTATTAGGGTATCTCAGGAGGTTCAGGGGGACCTAGCCTAAGGACTAGTGTCCATAGGAGATGACAAGCTCTAGGTCATGTCAATTCAATCTCAAACTAGCTGCCATTTTTTTTCAAAACTTTATATAAACTTTGTCAGGGATGTAAAAACACAAATTACTTACCTTAGTTCAAGAAGTCAAATATATTGACTTTCCCCGTTACTCCCACCAACTCTCACTTGCCCTGAGGTTTGACATTCTTTTTTGAAAAATATATTTTTATTGATTTTTTTGCAGTATAACTTATAATTAATAGTAGTACATGTTTTCCTTTCCCCCTCCCCCTTATTCTCCCCCCAGCCTCCCATACACCCCAACACATATTCCCCTCCTCCCCCGTCCCCGCCGCAGTGTCTTTCATTCATTGGTTATGCTCATATGCATGCATACAAGTCCTTCAGTTGATCTCCCCCAGCATCCACTTCCCATCCACCCAAGCCTTCCCCCTGTAGCTTGACAGCCTGTTCAAGTCCACCCTGCCTCTATATCAATCACTCTCCCCTGTTTCTTTTCTTCAAAAATATCTTGCCTCTGCATACTAGAAATAAATGTATAAGAACAAAAAAATGTTTCAGTCTCAGTTTCAATGTCCAACTGTTCTGAGTCCCAGTTTCAGTGTCAAATAATTCTTTATGTGTACATGTCAGCAATGGTATCCACATGGTGGACACATCGTGGCAATGCAAGATCCATCCTCTCCGGTTTGGTCCTAGGCTGCCTGCAGACATGCACAGCTGCTGACTGCTAGCATGGCAAGGTGTTGTCAGTGTCCCCCATCTCTGGACCATCCTCGTGACTGGAACAGATCCGTCAGTTCCTCACAGTCGCAGGAACCCACATGGTCTTGGAGTTGTTCTCTGCAAACACACAAACACATTCTGGACCAAAAGTTAACAAAGGGATCCTCTCTGCAAAATAGACTTGGGATTCTTTTTAATTTTTGCCTAAATTATTTTCCTTAGGCTTATTTTGATACCATGTATGTTTTTTCATGGGTGTCCTACAGTTGGTTTTACAAATGGAATTTACTTTACTGGAGTAAGAATTCTATAGATGTATTTTACTTACTCGATATTTTTTTCCTTACATGATATTACCCCACTGCCCCCTCCCCTTTTTTGATTAATGGGGGCTTTTGGAAATTTTATATTGCAGTCTTGGTATTTTTAAATTTTAATTTTTTCACACAAATATGACTGCTTTAGGTTCTTTGGATATTAGGCAATTTTACAGTGAGATGAACTACTAATAGATTTTTTAGTTAATGTATTAGGAAAAGCTTTTTGTCCAGTACACTAAAATTTTCTTGAGTATTCACTTATTTCACTTGTCCAATTTAAATTAATCTGAAAACTTGATTACTATTTTACTGTCAATTTTAATACTCAAGCAGAAATCTTAGTTTACCCTGTAAATACTAGTGGAAAGAAATATTTAAAATTTTGAGTAGGTCCTGAGCATTCCTGGTAATAGACTGAATTTAGATATAGAGTAGCTATTGCTGGCCGAGTCTCTGTCTGCCACCTGGGTCCCGGTATGAGTTGTGCGTGGGAGGCGAAGCAGCCATGGGGGCAGGAGACCTCCCTCAGGAGGGGTGAGAATTCAAGCCCCTTCAAGATTTGTGGATGAGGGTCTGTGCCCCACCTCTGTTGACCTTTTAGTTCTCTCCTGTTGGCCCCTCTGTGACTGTGCCTGTCTTAGGTTGTTCCTTCCGGGGGATTCTTACCCATCTCTGGCTAACCAGCCATCCTCTGGGGCCAAAGAGGATGATGTGAGGTTCAGTTCTGTCTCCTTTGTAGTCTATGCCCCCATGGCCTCCACATCCAGTACCTGCCTTGGGGTCCCCTTGCCTGCTGGTGGGGTCCCGGTACTGATCACATATCTCGGGGGACCCAGGTTTCTTCTCCAGAGAGGGCCCAGCTCACACCATTGGTCGAGATACAGATCCATGGTGCCAGCTGCCCAGAGGCTTCAGCCACAGCTTGAACTGAAAACTCAGGCATCAGCTGTGTGTATTTGGATAATAAGAAGAGGGTTCCTCTTGGCAAAAGGGCAAGAAGGGCCAATATAGAATACTAGGATGCCTTCCCAGTGCCTTAATTCCATCTGAAAGGGATTAATTTCTTTCCTATCCTTTTTTAAGTTGCTACCCAACATTCAAAGAATTAGTTTATAAGTTTATTTGGGATAATTGTATAATATGCTATTGTCAGACATCAAATATTATAATGACATTATAGAATAATATCATGTTAGGGTATTATGGTGTCACGGGAGGTTAAGGAGGGCCTAGCCTAAGAACTGGTGTCCATAGGATATGACAAGCTCTAGACCATGTCAATTCAATCACAAACTAGCTGCCATTTTTTAAAATAACTTTATATAAACTTTGTCAGGGATGTAAAAACACAAACCACTTACCTTAGTTCAAGAGTTCAAATATATTGACTTTTCCCCTTACTCCCACCACCTGCCACTTACCCTGAGTTTGACATTCTGATGGACTTTTCTCAGTCTGTGGATCCATTCTTGTTCATCAGTCTATGTCATTCATTGTATTCCTCAAATGAGTGAGATCATGTGATATTTGTCTTTCTCTGCCTGGCTAATTTCACTTAGCATAATGTTCTCCAAATCCATCCATGTTGTTACAAATGGTAGGAGCTCTTTCTTCTTTTCCGCGGCATAGTATTCCATTGTGTAAATGTACCATAGTTTTTTAATCCACTCATCTGCTGATGTGCACATAGGCTGTTTCCAAATCTTAGCTATGGTAAATTGTGCTGCTATGAACATAGAGGTACATATATCCTTTTTAATTAGCGTTTCTAGTTTCTTGGGGTAGAGTCCTAGAAGTGGGACCACTGGGTCGAATGGGAGCTCCATGTTTAGTTTTTTGAGGAAACTCCATACTGTTCTCCACAGTGGCTGCACCAGTCAACATTCCCACCAGCAGTGCACAAGGGTTCCTTTTTCTCCGCATCCTCGCCAGCACTTGTCATTTGTTGATTTGTTGATGTAAGCCATTCTGACAGGTGTGAGAATGCATGTCTTGGATAATTAGTGACTTTGAGCAAGTTTTCAAATGTCTCTGGGCCTTCCTTTTGTCTTCTTTCGTGAAGATTCTATTTAGGTCTGTTGCCCATTTTTTTATTTCATCATTTGTCCTCCTTTTATTGAGTTGCGTGAGTTGCCTGTAGATGCTTGAGATTAAACCTTTATCACTGATAACATTTGCAAATATGTTCTCCCATACAGTAGGTTTTCTTGTTGTTCTGTTGATGGTTTCTTTAGCTGTGCAAAAGCTTTTGATTTTTATGTAGTCCCATTTGTTTATTTTCTCTTTAGTTTCCATTGCCCCAGGAGCAGCATCATCAAAGAAGTTCTTTTGGCATATGTCTGAGATTTTTCTTCCTGTAGATTCCTCCAATATTTTTATGGTTTCCTGTCTTATGTTTAAGTCCTGTATCTATTTTGAGTTTATTTTAGGGTATGGTGTAAGTTGGTGCTCTAGTTTAATTTTTTTCATGTATCTGTCCAATTTTCCCAACACCATTTATTGAAGAGACTGTCTCCACTCCATTTTATGTTCATGCCTCCTTTGTCAAATATTAATTGAGCATAGTGGTTTGGGTTGATATCTGGATTCTCTATTCTATTCCATTGATCTATATGTCTGTTCTTGTGCCAGTACCAGGCTGTTTTGAGAACAGTAGCTTTGTAATACAGCTTGAAATCTGGTATTGAAATCCCACCGACTTTGTGCTTCTTATTCAGGATTGCTGAGGTTATTCGGGGCCTTTTTCTGTTCCAGATGAATTTTTGGAGAGTTCTTTGTAGGTCTGTGAAATATGCCATTGGCATTTTAATGGGGAGTGCATTAAATTTATAGATTGCTTTGGACATTTTAATTATGTTGATTCTCCCAATCCATGAACATGGTATGTTCTTCCACCTGTTTACATCTTCCTCTATCTTTTTTTTCAGTTATCTGTAGTTTTCCACAAATAGGTCTTTTACCTCCTTAGTTAAGTTTATTCCTAGGTATCTTAATTTTTTTGGTGTGATGGTAAATGGGATTGCTTTTTAAGTCTCTCTTTCTATACGTTCACTATTAGTGTATAGAAATGCCATAGATTTCTTGGCATTAATTTTGTAGCCTGCTATGTTGCTGAACTCATTTATTAAGTCTACTAACTTTTTTATGGAGTCTTTCGGGTTTTTTTTTTTTTTTAATCTTTTTTTTTTTTAATTATTTTTTATTGATTTTTTGCAGTATAATAGTAGTACATGTTTTCTTTTCCCCCTCCCCCTTATCCTCCCCCCAGCCTCCCCCACCCCCCAGCACATATTCCCAGCTTCCCCCCCTCCCCGCCCCAGTGTCTTTCATTCATTGGTTATGTTCATATGCATGCATACAAGTCCTTCGGTTGATCTCCCCCCGCATCTGCCTCCCATCCACCTAAGCCTCCCCCTGTAGCTTGACAGCCTGTTCAAGGCCATCCTGCCTCTATATCAATCACTCTCCCCTGTTTCTTTTCTTCAAAGATATCTTGCCTCTGCATACTAGAAATAAATGTATAAGAACAAAAAGTGTTTCAGTCTCGGTTTCAATGTCCAACTTTTCTGAGTCCCAGTTTCAGTGTCAAATAATTCATTATGTGTATAAGTCAGCAATGGTGTCCAGATGGTGGACATATCGTGTCAATGCAAGATCCATCCTCTCTGGTTTGGTCCTGGGCTGCCTGCAGACATGCACAGCTGCTGACTGCTCGCATGGCAAGGTGTCGTCAGTGTCCCCCATCTCTGGACCGTCCTCGTGACTGGAACAGATCCATCAGTTCCTCACCGTCGCAGGAACCCACATGGTCTTGGAGTTGTTCTCTGTAAACACACAAACACATTCTGGACCAAAAGTTAACAAAGGGATCCTCTATGCAAAATAGACTTGGGATTCTTGTTAATTTTTGCCTAAATGATTTTTCTTTGGCTTATTTTGACACCATGTGTGTTTTTTCATGGGTGTCCTGCAATTGTTTTTACAAATGGAATTTACTTTACTGGAGTAAGAATTTTCTAGATGTATTTTACTTACTCGATATTTTTTTCCCCCTTACATGATATTACCCCGCTGTCCCCTCCCCTTTTTTGATTAATGGGGACTTTTGGAAATTTTATATTGCAGTCTTGATAATTTTAAATTTTAATTTTTGCACACAAAGTGACTGCTTTAGGTTCTTTGGTTGTTAGGCAGTTTTACAGTGAGATGAACTACTAATAGATTTTTTAGTTAATGTTTTAGGAAAAGCTTTTTGTCCAGTACACTATAATTTTCTTGAGTATTCTCATATTTCACTTGGCCAATTTAAATTAATCTGAAAACTTGATTACTATTTTCCTGTCAATTTTAATACTCAAGCAGAAATCTTAGTTTACCCTGTGAATACTAGTGGAAAGGAATATTTGCAATTTTGAGTAGGTCCCGAGCATTCCTGGTAATAGACTGAATTTAGATATAGAGCAGCTATTGCTGGCCGAGTCTCTGTCTGCCGCCTGGGTCCCCGTATGAGTTGTGTGTGGGAGGCGAAGCAGCCATGGGGGTAGGAGACCTCCCTTAGGAGGGTTGAGAATTCAAAACCCTGCAAGGTTTGTGGATGAGGGTCTGTGCCCCACCTCTGTTGACCTTTTAGTTCTCTCCTGTTGGCCCCTCTGCGACTGTGCCTGTCTTAGGTTGTTCCTTCCCTGAGGAATCTTACCCGTCTCTGGCTAACCAGCCATCCTCCGGGGCCAAACAGGGTGATGTGAGGTTCAATTCTGTCTCCATTGTAGTCTATGCCCCCCTTTGGTCTCCACGTCCAGTACCTGCCTTGGGGTCCCCTCACCTGCTGGCAGGATCCCGGTACTGATCACATATCTCGGGGGACCCAGGTTTCTTCTCCAGAGAGGGCCCAGCTCACACCATTGGTCGAGATACAGATCCATGGTGCCAGCTGCCCAAAGGCTTCAGCCACAGCAGGAACTGAAAACTCTGGCATCAGCTGTGTGTATTTGGATAGTAACAAGAAGGTCCCTCTTGGCAGAAAGGGCAAGAAGGGCCAATATAGAATGCTCGGATCCCTTCCCAGTGCCTTAATTCCTTCTGAAAGGGATTAATTTATTTCCTATCCTTTTTTAAGTTGCTGCCCAACATTCAAAGAATTAGTTTGTAAGTTTATTTTGGGATAATTGTATAATATGCTGTTGTCAAATATCAAATATTATAATGACATTGTAGAATATTATCATGTAAGGGTATTATGGTGTCATGGGAGGTTAAGGAAGGCCTAGCCTAAGGACTGGTCTCCATAGGATATGACAAGCTCTAGGCCATGTCAATTCAATGTCAGACTAGCTGCCATTTTTAAATAATTTTATATAAACTTTGTCAGGGATGTAAAAACACAAATCACTTACCTCAGTTCAAGAGTTCAAGTATATTGACTTTTCCACTTACTCTCACCACCTGCCACTTACCCTGAGGTTTGACATTCTGATGGACATTTCTCAGTCTCTGGATCCATTCTTGTTCATCAGTCTATGTCATTCATTGTATTCCTCAAATGAGTGAGATCATGTGATATTTGTCTTTCTCTGCCTGGCTAATTTCACTTAGCATAATGCTCTCCAAATCCATCCATGTTGTTACAAATGGTAGGAGCTCCTTCTTTTTTTCCGCGGCGTAGTATTCCATTGTGTAAATGTACCATAGTTTTTTAATCCACTCATCTGCTGATGGGCACTTCGGCTGTTTCCAAATCTTAGCTATGGTAAATTGTGCTGCTATGAACATAGGGGTACATATATCCTTTCTAATTCGCCTTTTTAATTTCTTGGGGTATATTCCTAGAAGTGGGATCACTGGGTCGAATGGGAGCTCCATTTTTAGTTTTTTGAGGAATCTCCATACTGTTCTCCACAGTGGCTGTACTAGTCTACAATCCCACCAGCAGTGCACGAGAGTTCCTTTTTCTCCGCATCCTCGCCAGCACTTGTCGTTTGTTGATTTGTTGATGAAAGCCATTCTGATAGGTGTGAGATGGTACCGCATAGTCATTTTGATTTGCATCTCTCGGACAATTAGTGACTTTGAGCAAGTTTTCATATGTCTCTGGGCCTTCCTTTTGTCTTCTTTCGTGAAGATTCTATTTAGGTCTGTTGCCCATTTTTTTATTGGATCATTTGTCCTCCTTTTATTGAGTTGGGTGAGTTGCCTGTAGATGCTTGAGATTAAACCTTTATCACTAATAACATTTGCAAATATGTTCTCCCATACAGTGGGTTTTCTTGTTGTTTTGTTGATGGTTTCTTTAGCTGTGCAAAAGCTTTTGATTTTGATGTAGTCCCATTTGTTTATTTTCTCTTTAGCTTCCATTGCCCTCGGAGCAGTATCATCAAAGAAGTTCTTTTGGCATATGTCTGAGATTTTTCTTCCTGTAGATTCCTCCAATATTTTATGGTTTCCTGTCTTATGTTTAAGTCCTGTATCCATTTTGAGCTTATTTTTGTGTATGGTGTAAGTTGGTGCTCTAGTTTCATTTTTTTGCATGTATCTGTCCAATTTTCCCAACACCATTTATTGAAGAGACTGTCTTGACTCCATTTTATGTTCCTGCCTCCTTTGTCAAATATTAATTGAGCATAGTGGTTTGGGTTGATATCTGCATTCTCTATGCTATTCCATTGATCTATATGTCTGTTCTTGTGCCAGTACCAGGCTGTTTTAAGAACAGTAGCCTTGTAATACAGCTTGAAATCTGGTATGGAAATCCCACCGACTTTGTGCTTCTTTCTCAGGATTGCTGTGGCTATTCGGGCCTTTTTTTGTTCCAGATGAATTTTTGGAGAGTTCTTTCTAGGTCTGTGAAATATGCCATTGGTATTTTAATGGGGAGTGCATTAAATTTATAGATTGCTTTGGGTAGTATGGACATTTTAATTATGTTGATCCTCCCAATCCATGAACATGGTATGTTCTTCCACCTGTTTACATCTTCCTCTATCTCTTTTTTCAGTGTCCTGTAGTTTTCCACAAATAGATCTTTTACCTCCTTAGTTAAGTTTATTCCTAGGTATCTTAATTTTTTTGGTGTGATGGTAAATGGGATTGCTTTTTTAGTCTCTCTTTCTGTAGGTTCACTATTAGTGTATAGAAATGCCATAGATTTCTTGGCATTAATTTTGTAGCCTGCTACATTGCTGAACTCCTTTATTAAATCTACTAACTTTTTTATGGAGTCTTTCGGGTTTTTTATGTACAATATCATGTCATCTGCAAATAAGGATAGCTTAACTTCTTCTTTTCCAATTTGGATGCCTTTTATTTCTTCTTCTTGTCTAATTGCAATGGCTAATACTTCCAGTACTATGTTGAACAGGAGTGGTGAAAGTGGGCAACCCTGTCTTGTTCCTGTTCTTAGGGGAAATGGTTGTAGTTTTTGCCCATTGAGTATGATGTATGCTGTGGGTTTATCATATATGGCTTTTATTATGTTGAGGTATGATCCTTCTATTCCTACCTTATTGAGAGTTTTTATTAAGAAAGGATGTTGGATTTTGTCAAATGCTTTTTCTGCATCAATTGATATGACTATGTGATTTTTATCTCTCAATTTGTTTATGTGATGTATCACATTTATTGATTTGCGGATATTGTACCATCCTTGCATTCCTGGGATAAATCCTACTTGGTCGTGGTGTATGATCTTTCTGATGTACTGCTGGATCCGATTTGCTAGAATTTTATTGAGGATTTTGGCATCTATATTCATGAGGGATATTGGCCTGTAATTCTCTTTCATTGTGTCATCTTTATCTGGTTTAGGTATTAGGGTGATGCTAGCTTCATAGAAGGAGTTTGGAAGTGTTCCATCGTCTTGAATTTTCTGGAATAGTCTGAGGAGTATAGGTTTTAGTTCTTCCTTGAATGCTTGGTAAAACTCCCCTGTGGAGCTGTCTGGCCCTGGGCTTTTGTTTGCTGGAAGCTTTATGATGATTGCTTCAATTTCTTCCACAGTTATTCGTCTATTGAGTTGTTTAGATTCTTCCTGATTGAGTTTTGGGAGGTTATATTTTTCTAGAAATATATCCATTTCCTCCAGGTTGTCCAGTATGTTGGAGTAGAGTTGTTCATAGTATTTTTTAACAATCCTTTGTATTTCAATGGGGTCTGTTGTTATTTCACCTCTTTCATTTCTGGTTTTATTTATTAGGGTCCTCTCTCTTTGCTTCTCGGTGAGTCTGGCTAGAGGTTCATCAATCTTGTTTATCCTTTCAAAGAACCAGCTCTTGGTTTCGTTGATCTTCTGTATTGTTTCTTTGGTCTCTATGTCATTTATTTCTGCTCTGATCTTTACTATTTCCTTCCTTGTGCTTACACTGGGCTTTTCTTATTTCTTTCTTTCTAACTCTTTGAGTTGTTGGGTTAGATAATTTATTGCCGCTGTTTCTAGTTTTTTGCAGTAGGATTGTAGAGCTATGAACTTCCCTCTCAGAACTGCTTTCACTGTGTCCCATAGATTTTGGATTGTTGTGCTATCGTTGTCATTTGTTTCCATGATGTTTTCTATCTCTTCCTTGATCTCTCTAGTAACCCAGTCATAGTTTAATAGCATGCTGTTTAGTCTCCATGTGTTTGATTTCTTTGTATTGTTTCTATTGTAGTTGATTTCCAGCTTTATGCCACTGTGATCTAAGAATATGCTTGATATGATTTCTATCTTCTTGAATTTGGAGAGACTTTTCCTATGACCCAACACATGGTCTATCTTTGAGAATGACCCATGGGCACTTGAAAGGAATGTATATTCTGTGGCTTTGGGGTGAAATGATCTGAAGATGTCAATTAATTCCATTTGGTCTAATGAGTCATTGAGGATTGATGTTTCTTTACTGATTTTTTGTTTAGAGGATCTGTCCAATGGTGATAGTGGGGTATTAAAATCTCCTACTATGATTGTATTGCTGTCTATCTCTCCCTTGATGTCCTCTAGGAGTTTTTATATATATTTGGGTGCTCCTGTATTGGGTGCGTATATGTTTACCAGAGTTATTTCTTCTTGTTGGATTGCTCCCTTTAGTATTATGAAGTGGCCTTCTTTATCTCTTGTTATGTCCTTCACTTTGAGATCTAATTTGTTGGATATAAGTATGGCTACCCCAGCTTTTTTTTCATTTCCATTCGCCTGAATAACTTTTTCCCAACCTTTCATCCTCAGTCTGTGTGGGTCATTTTTTCGGAGGTGGGTTTCTTGTAGACAGCAGATACATGGGTTGTGTTTTCTTATCCAGTCTATTACCCTATGTCTTTTGATTGGAGCATTTAAACCATTTACATTTAAAGTTATTATTGATAGGTACTTATATGTTGCCATTTTTGTTCTTTACCCCTGTGTTCCTTCTTCGCTTCCTATTTCTTTTTACAGCAGAACCTTTAGCATTTCTTGCATTGCTGGTTTGGTGGTGACGAATTCCCTTAGTCATTTTTTATCTGTGAAGCTCCTGATTTGACCTTCAATTTTGATTGAGAGCCTTGCTGGGTTTAGTATTCTAGGATTCAGACCCTTCCTTTGCATGACTTTGTAAATTTCATTCCACTGCCTTCTGGCCTGATAGGTTTCTGTTGAGAGATCACTTGTTAGTCTGATGGGGGTTCCTTTGTAGGTGACTTTCTGTCTGTCTCTGGCAGCTTTTAAGATTCTTACTTTGTCATTGGTGTTTGCCAATTTAATTATAATGTGCCTTGGCGTAGGTCTTTTGGGGTTTATTTTGCTTGGGATTCTGTGAGCTTCTGGATTTGTGTGGGTTTTTTGTTTCCTATATCGGGGAAGTTTTCTGTCATTATTTCTTCCAAGAGGTTTTCTATTCCTTGTTCAGTTTCCTGTCCTTCTGGAAGCCCAATTATACGGATGTTGTTTTTTTTCATGTTGTCCCAAAGTTCCCTTAGGCTCTCCTCCTGCTTTTTAATTTTTTTTCTAGAAGCTGCTCTACTTGGTTATTTTTTCCTACCTGGTCTTCTAGCTCACTGAAGCGGTCCTCTGCTTCTTCTTGTCTACTCTTAGTACTTTCTATTGAGTTCTTTACCTCAGTAATGTCACTTTTCATTTCTTCTTGGGTCTTCTTCATTTCTTCCTGGGTCTTCCTCCTTTCCTCTTGGTTCTTCTTCAATTCCACTTGGTTCTTACTCATATTGTCAAATTTGTCTTCCATTCTTTTCAGCCACCTTATGACCATTTCTCTGAATTTTTTCTCTGACAGGTTGCTAACTTCCATTTTGTTTACCTCCTTTTCTGGTGAAGCTTTTCTTTCATATGTGGTCTGTTTCTTTGTCTCCCCATGGTCTCTCTTCTCTGTGTGTCTGGTTATGTAGTTCTCACTCTCCTGCAATGATTTAAAGGCACAGAATACCACACAACCAGGTGCAACCCACCAGGCACTGAACAGGAATGTAGTCAGAGGATTGGTAACTTCAAATAAAGGTGATCACCAGAGAAAGGCAAATTCAGAGATAGGTGATAAAGAAGAAAGAGACCCCCCCTCCCACACACAGACACACACACACACACACACACACACACACACAAAGAAAGAGAACCACCACCACCCCCCACACACACAAAAAGAAAGACAGGAATGCCAAAATGATATTGGGAAAAGGGAAAGAAGTAAAAAGAAGAAAAGGGGAATAAACTATAAATGTGGGGTGAAAACTCCTATAGGATAGCCACTAATCTTAACAAAAACCAGCAACAAGTACCTGGAGATTGATACAAACTACATACAACTATTAATATCAAGGGAGGTGAGGGAACACAGAAGCAAAAATCTATCTTGAAAACAATGCAAATGAGGACAATAAAACAAAGAACAACACCAAAAACAAAACAAAACAAAACAAAACAAAACAAAAAACACACCCCACAACACAAACCAAAATAAAAGAATAAGCAAACCAATCTCACAAACCTGCATAAAAGATCGATATAATCAACAGTCAAGTAAACAACAGCAACAGGACAGAGAGAAAAACAATTTAGGATAGTGAAGTCAGAGAAGAAAGAGGTATGTATGGACTTGGAGTAGGTGATTGGAGATTAGATATATAAGTGGGATAAAATTTTAACAGAGGGTAAAAGAAAGAATTAAGGTAAATCTAAAGCTGTAAAAGTGTAAGAGAAATAAGGCACTAAATAGGGAAAGGTTAGCAAGAAAGTGGTGGCATAAATTTGAAGTTGAGGTAGAGTAAAAGATACTAAACTGTAGATGAAAATAGACTGTAGAACACTAATCCCAAAGTAGAATAAAGAGAAAATAAAATCAATTCCTTGTGTTACACAAGAGTCAATTTGTGATTCAGCCCCTGGGTGGCAGTATTTCTAGATTGACCTCTGGGTCTATTGGTCCTCTCTAGCCTGAACTAAAATCTCACTATCCCTGTGGTATTCAATACTGATTTGTGGGGGTGGGCTGCTCCAGAGCTGCCTCTCTAATGGTGACTGCTGGTTTAGCAGCCAGGACCCTCCCAAATTTTTTGGGTTTCCCTCCTCTGTCAGGTACAAATGGGTTGCTTTCTAGGGATTCCCTCTGCCACCAGCTCCGAGGGCCCTCTTCCACATTTACCAGCTCCAAGAACCACAGATTTTATTTCAGGCACAGATGTCCTGGCTCTGCCAGATCCCTCAGTCTCACGCCCAAAGTTACCCCACTGGAAATCTGACCTTTCTGTGCTGGAGTGCAGAGCTCCTTAGACTCTGTGTGTCCGAGCCAACTAGGCACTGGTATTCTGGGGGTCTCAGCCATCCAATGGGTACTGCAGCTGTATATTTTCAGGCCCTTCCCCTTCAAGATTGTGTGGTCCGCCTCTGATCCAGTGGCTCCGCGAGAGTACCTAACAGCACTGGCACCGCTTGGTCAGGGGAGGCTAGTCCAGTAGTCCCCTACCTTCTCCCGGAGCAGAGCTGTCCCCCTACTCGCCAACAAACACTCCCTGTATGACCCTCAGCTTCTCCCTCCTTCTGCCCTGGGACCAGATTCAGATCACATCCCTCTGTTCCGCTGCCATTTTCTCCCTCTCATGTTGGAATTTTAAAACTTGGTTTGAATTAAATCTATTTTTTGATTTGGGGACTGACAGATATAAAGATGTAAAACCCTTTTCACATATAAATGTATGTATTTACCTGTAAGTGTGTCTTTACATACATTTATCTACATGTATTTATCTAAATGTATGTGCAGATATTCATATACATTTACTTATATTTGAAAACATGTACACACATGTTTAGATATTTATATGCTCATATAATATTTGTCAAAGCTAAAATCCTAGCTTAATGTCTTCATTAGGGAAAATGAATGTGGGAGAAAGACTACAAAATATCCTTCTGCTCACACCACACACATTTAACTCTTGGTTTAATTAAGACGTGGTGCTTTAATGGAATCAATTGGTGATTATAAGTAAATGAAATTTGCTCTTGGATTTTAAAGGCATATTTGAATTTCACTAATCTTGCAGTCTCAGTAGCCTAAAGGTTTAAGAGCTTTGGATTTAAAGAAAAATGAGTTTAAAGTGATAGCTCAGACATTTAAACTATCTACATGACCTTACCATGTACCAAGTGAAGTAACAGCTCTAAGCCCCATAAAATAGGGATAATACTATTGCCCATCTCTTAGAGTTGTTGTGAGAATTAAATGGCATGATGTGTGTAAAATAATGATGCTACTCCCTGGTTCATTGTAAACTTCCCTAAAATGTCAGCTATTAGTCCAATCTGGAATAAGTAACCACCAAAATTTCAAGGTAAATCATAGGCTTTCTCCTAAATACTAAGTTTTGGTTAAATACAAACAGAAGAAAACCAGTTTGAATTGTTTAATTTCTCTCCTACTTTGGATATTCACTAGAAATAACTGTCACATTCTCTGCCATTCTCTCTGCGCTTCATCTGTGAACTTTGCCTGATTTTCCCAGAATCCCCTGTATTCTTTTTCTTGGACTCAGACTCTTGTTTTCTTCTGTTCTCATATTATCTTTCACCCAATCCAATTTTGCCTAAGTAGTTTTATTTTTGACTTAATTGTTAAATTTACATAATTTTCACTTTTGCAACAGTATTAAGCACCATGAAACTGGTTGAAGCATGCGTGACCTCCATCATAAGATTATGGTTGCCATTTTGACTTTTCTTCCCTTACTCCACCTTTTGTTTTTGTTTCATAAAATCCTATAGCATGAGTCCACTTGAAACTGTGCCTTTAATTTCTATTGAATTTGGCCACTTTGCTTTGATGTGCACATGACAGCAATAGACTAAATAGGCTAATGACTATCACAAAAGCACTTACTTTTTTTGAAATTGAGATAATATCATGTATCAAGTATGTGATTCCTAAATAACAGGTTTATGAAACAAAGTTTATTTATATAGCTGCTTAGTAAACAATGCAAGAGCTTTCATTAATCCCACATCTTTATTACAATTACCATGGATGGAATATACTGACTAAGCTTGAGTTCTTATTTATTAATGCAATATTTCTTAATTCATACATATATTAGAAATAAAAACACATTACTCTTTTCTGATTGACATTAAAATTTTGGTATCAGTATTAATGCTATCAATATTAAGAACATTCTCATTAGTGAATGTATAAAAATAAAACCATGTTGAGAGGCTATCCCTGATTACAAGGTTGTTTGTTTTTCCTGTCACTGAAGACAGTAGACTCCTTATCTTTTAAAGTTATGATGTGATTTCACTTAGGATGGTAGACTCAATAAAGTTTTAAATAGATTATATCTTCAAAACAATATTCTACAAATATATTCTCCTGATTAAAAATAATAAAATAACTAAGAATTAGTTTAATTTATTCATGTACATTTCTGAGTTTTTGGCTTTTAAAATCAAATTTGGTAGAAACTGCACCATTTTCTATAAACTGGTAGAAACGTTTAACTGCTATGAAATTCAGAGTTCTTGACCATCCTTTTATTGCGCAATGGTCCTTAAGTGATGCCATCCATTGTCAAAGGCATCTTCCAAAAAATACAGCAATTTTTGAAAGAGAAATGAAATTGTCTTTTAAAATAATACAACCTCTGTGCAATTTTCTTCCTTTTTTTGACCCTTTCTATTTCTTGAGGGTTTTAAGTAAAGATCTCCAATTTAAAACCTATTATTCTGTAGGAACAGCTTTTCCTCTTGCCCCTACTGTAACCTTGCTGTAATCTCTGCCCTGTTATTTCCTGACCCGTTCACTTTGCTTAGCACTGAGCTATACTCAGAATATAACCAGAATGTGTGTGTGTGTGTGTGTGTGTGTGTGTGTGTGTGTGTGTGTGTGACATACCTAACATGGAGCAGACAAGTAATTTTAAATGTATTAAATATCAATCTATTTTTGCTTTTACACTGTCATCATCCAAGGATTCTTCCTTACTCTGTTTAACTGTATAGATTTTCATGAAGCTAAAGTTTTAAATAATGAGATTATCACAGAAATAATTATTAATGAATTGTTATTCCATGTTCACAAGGTACATGGCCTTGTGCTAATAACAAGGAAGAATCATAACAATGAAGAGGAGACGCATTTCTTGAAGAGCATTTTCAATCTTATCCAAATAGGTACACATAGTCAAAAAGGTAAACTCTGATCTCATCACATTCTGGTCATCTTTGCCTGATTTAGGCGGCTTATTAGAGGAGAAGAATTATCAATATTTTAAAGCAGTGTCTTCAGCCTGGCTGGCATGGTTGAGCATCGACCTATAAACCAGGAGATACAGTTCGATTCTGGACAAGGGCACATGCCTGGGTTATGGGCTTGATCTCCAGTGGGGGATATGCAGGAGGCAGGCAGTCAATGATCCTCTTCCATCATAGATGTTTCTATCTCTCCCCCTCCCTTCCTCTCTAAAATCAATAAAATCCTATATAATAAAAGCCTAATATGTTAAGTGTCCAGTCACCCAGTTGTATGTTCAACCAAAGCGTAATATGTTAATGATATGCTAAGGTTGTTCAACTCCTCGCTGTGATGTGCACTGACCACCAGGGGGCAGATGCTCCAACCAGTAGGTTAGCGTGTTGCTGGGATCTGGTTGATCAGGACTGAGTGAGATGGGCCAGACATGACCTTACCTCCCACAGCCCCTCCCCTGCTGGCCAGCCTTCTGCATCCCTACCCTGCCCTGACTGTGCACTGGTGGGGTCCCTCAGCCTGGCCTGTGCCCTCTTGCAATCCAGAATCCCTTGGGGGATATCAGAGAGCCAGGCCAGGCCGAGGGACCGTACTGGTGCACAAATTCATGCACTGGGCCTCAAGTCCTATATAGTAAAAGAGTAACATGCAAATTGACCATATCTCCGATCAAATCATGCCCACAGCCATGCCTACTAGCCAATCAGGAGCAAATTATGCAAATAAACCCCAACCAAGATGACTGCCACCACTGAGAGCAGGAGGGAGGCTTGGGTTTCCCTGACAACAGAGGAAACCAAGCTTTCTGCCTGCCATTGCTGGCCTAGGCCTCCACTCAATTCTACAAAGTTTCAATTATAGAAGATACATAATCCCAACAAAAATGGCAGTAGCCACGGAGCTGGAGAGAGAAGAGGCTAGGGTTGCTGGGGTGATAGAGGAAGCCAAACTTCTGCAGCCCTAGCCTAGGCCTCCACTCTAGGCTACAAAGTTTCAAACAGAAATGTCTGTTGCCACAGAGTGAGCAGAAGGCTTGGCTCTTCTCCAGGCTACAAAGTGTCAATTGTAGAGCATAAGTTAATCCCAAATTCCAGGGTCTCCACTTGGGTCACCGGAAGGCATGGCTGGCCTGCAAACCACCACAGGCCCCTCGCCCAGGCCACCCCACACCCCAAAGGAACCCCCACCCTGATCCGGGACACCCTTCAGGGCAAACCAGCCGATCCCCACCCATGCACCAGGCCTCTATCCTTTCTAATAGAATAGTATTATGCAGATTGACCATCACTCCAACACACAAGAGGACTGCCCTCATGTGGACACAAGATATCCACCACAAGATGGCCAGCAGGGGAGGGCACTGGGAGGTTCCAGGCCTGCAAAGGAGGGCAGTTGTGGGCCCTCAGGCCAGCAGGGGAGGCCAGTTGGGAGGGACCAGGCCTGCAAGGGAGGGCAGTTGGGGACAATCAAGCCTGCAGGGGAGGGCAGTTAGGGGTTACCAGGCTGACAGAGGAGGAAAGTTGGGGGCAAAAAGGCTGGCAGGGGAGCAGTTACACATCGATTAGGCTGGCAGGGTAGTGGTTAGGGGGTGATCAGCCTGGCAGGCAGAAGCAGTTAGGGACAATCAGGGACGCAGGCAGGTGAGCAGTTTGGAGCCAGCAGTCCTGAATTGTGAGAAGGATATCTGACTGCCCTTGATGGGGATTGGAGAGGATGCAGGCTGGGCTAAGGAACACCCCCTTCCCCCCACCCCCGATGCAGGAATTTCATGCCCCAGGCCTCTAGTATATATATAAAAAATAAAGCAGTGGTTTTCAAACCAGCCTGCACAAAGGGGTACATGCTTATAAATAAGTTTAAGGGAATCTGTTCTATGCTCTTTATTCTCAAACTGCCTGAGAAATTACCAATGGTCTGGTTTGCCCTTACCTACCTCCCTCTTTTCCCTCTCATATTTCCTAAGAGAAAATCTTAACACTTTTTGGACTTTTACATTGATGGCCATTGTGCAAACCCCCTGGTACCAAACAAGGTTAACTGAACAGTTCCTTTAGCCAAAGTCTCATAAACAACTCACCAATTTATTCAAAAGTGGGTTTATAATAAAATTTTACTTCTTAGGATTACTATTGGTAACATTGATAATATATTTTGAGGTTTTGATAAATTGTTTATCCTTTTATATAAAAAGCCAGGGGCCATCACAATCGAAACAACCTGACAGATGTCCAAACAGTAGGCTGAGTGGGGAGACCAGGCCAGCAGGGGGGTTAGTGAGAGGTAACCAAACGACTGAACAGCAGGCTGTGTGGGGCAACCAGGCTGGTAGAGGCATTAGTTAGGGGCTACCAGGCTGGCAGAGGAGGGTTGTTGGGGGCAACTAGGCCAATAGGAGAGGCAGTAAGGGGTGACCAAGCTGGTGAGGGGAGCAGTTGGGGGTGACCAGGCCTGCAAGGGGGACTGTTAGGGGCAATCAGGCAGGTAAGTAATGAGGCTGGCGGGGGGGGGGGGGGCACTTAGGGGCAATCAGGCAGGCAGGCAGGTGAGCAGTTAGGAGACAGTGGTCCTGGATTGTGAAAGGGATGTCTGACTGCTGATTTAGACCCGATCCCCAGAATCAGGCCTAAACTGATAGTCGGACATCCCTCAAGAGGTTCCAGATTAGAGAAGGTGCAGACTGAGCTGAGGGGACTCTCCCCTCGTGCACAAATTTTGTGCACTAGGCCTCTAGTCAATAATAAATAAAGTGGCAACTAAATCCAGAAGAAATACTTTAACTTTATTCAATATGTGCATTATAATGACACTGTTGCTTTAACAAGAGCATATAGTCACAGAAAATGATTTTTTATTTATTTACAATATAACTTATATTTAATAGTAGTACATATGTTTTCCTCCCCCCCCCCCACAATATCCTCCCCCCAGGCTCCCTTACCCCCCAGCACATATCCTCACCTGATCCCTTCCACGCCCAAGTGTCTTTCATTCATTGGTTATGCTCATATGTATGCATACAAGTCCTTTGGTTGATCTCCCCCAGCATCTGCCTCCCATCCACTCCAGCATTCCCCCTGTAGCTTGACAGCCTGTTCAAGGCCACCCTGCCTCTATATCAATCACTTCCCCCTGTTTCTTTTTTTCAAAAATAACTTGCCTCTGCATACTGAAAACAAACTTGTAAGAGCAAAGAAAGTTTGAGTGTCAGTTTCAAGGTCCAACTGTTCTGAGTCCCAGTTTCAGTGTCAAATAGTTCTTCATGTGTACATGTCAGCAATGGTATCCACATGGTGGACACATTGTGGCAATGCAAGATCCATCCTCTCTGGTATGGTCCTGGGCCGCCTGCAGCCACACACAGCTGCCGACTGCTAGCATGGCAAGGTGTCGTCAGAGTCCACCATCTCTGGACCATCCTCGTGGATGGAATAGGCCCGTCAGTTCCTCACTGTCGCAGGAACCCACATGGTCTTGGAGTTGTTCTCTGCAAACACACAAGCACATTCTCGACCAAAAATTAACAAAGGGATCCTCTCTGCAAAATAGACTTGGGATTCTTTTTATTTTTGCTTAAATGGTTTTCCTTTGGCTTATTTTGACACGATGTGTGTTTTTTCATGGGTGTCCTGCAGTTGGTTTTACAAATGGAATTTTCTTTTCTGGAGTAAGAATTTTCTAGATGTATTTTCCTTACTCGATATTACCTCACTGTTCCCCCCACCCCCCTTTTTTTGGTTAATAGGGGCTTTTGGAAATTTTATCTTGCAGTCTTGGTAATTTTAAATTTAAATTTTTGCACACAAATATGAATGCTTTAGGTTCTTTGGATATTAGGCAATTTTACAGTGAGATGAACCACTAATAGATATTTTAGTTAATGTTTTAGGAAAAGCTTTTTGTCCAGTACAGTTAGATTTTCTTGAGTATTCACTTATTTCACTTGTCCAATTTAAATTAATCTGAAAACTTGATTACTATTTTACTGTCAATTTTAATACTCAAGCAGAAATCTTAGTTTACCCAGTAAATACTTGTGGAAGGGAATATTTGCATTTTTGAGTAGGTCCTCAGCATTCCTGGAAATAAACTAAATTTAGATATAGGGAAGCTATTGCTGGCCGAGTCTCTGTCTGCCACCTGGGTCCTGGTGTGAGTTGTGCGTGGGAGGCGTAGCAGCTGTGGGGGTAGGAGACCTTCCTCAGGAGGGGTGAGAATTCAAGCCCCTGCAAGGTTTGTGGATGAGGGTCTGTGCCCCACCTCTGTTGATCTTTTACTTCTCTCCTGTTGGCCCCTCTGTGATTGTGCCTGTCTTAGGTTGTTCCTTCCCTGAGGAAACTTACCTGTCTCTGGTTAACCAGCCATCCTGCGGGGCCAAACAGGGTGATGTGAGGTTCAGTCCTGTCTCCTTTGTAGTCTATGCCCTGTGGCCTCCACGTCCAGCACCTGCCTTGGGGTCCCCTCGCTTGCTGGCAGGATCCCGGTACTGATCACATATCTCGGGGGACCCAGGTTTCTTCTCCAGAGAGGGCCCAGCTCACACCATTGGTCGAGATACAGATCCATGGTGCCAGCTGCCCAGAGGCTTCAGCCACAGCTTGAACTGAAAACTCAGGCATCAGCTGTGTGTATTTGGATAATAAGAAGAGGGTCCCTCTTGGCAAAAGGGCCAGAGGGGCCAATATAGAATGCTCGGATGCTTTCCCAGTGCCTTAATCCCTTCTGAAAGGGATTAATTCCTTTCCTATCCTTTTCTTAAGTTGCTGCCCAACATTCAAAGAATTAGTTTGTAAGTTTATTTGGGATAATTGTATAATATGCTGTTGTCAAATATCAAATATTATAATGACATTGTAGAATAATATCATGTTAGGGTATTATGGTGTCACGGGAGGTTAAGGAGGGCCTAGCCTAAGGACTGGTGTCCATAAGAGATGACATGCTCTAGGCCATGTTAATTCAATCTCAAACTAGCTGCCAATTTTTTTATAACTTTATATAAACTTTGTCAGAGATGTAAAAACACAAATCACTTACCTTAGTTCAAGCATTCAAACATATTGACTTTCCCCTTACTCCCACCACCTGCCACTTACCCTGAGGTTTGACATTTTGATGGACTTTTCTCAGTCTGTGGATCCATTCTTGTTCATCAGTCTATGTCATTCATTAATTCCTCAAATGAGTGAGATCATGTGATATTTGTCTTTCTCCGCCTGGCTAATTTCACTTAGCATAATGCTCTCTAATTCCATCCATGTTGTTACAAATGGTAGGAGCTCTTTCTTTTTTACTGCAGCGTAGTATTCCATTGTGTTGATGTATCACAGTTTTTTAATCCACTCATCTGCTGATGGGCATTTAGGCTGTTTCCAAATCTTAGCTATGATAAATTGTGCTGCTATGAACATAGGGGTACATATATCCTTTCTAATTCGCGTTTCTAGTTTCTTGGGGTATATTCCTAGAAGTGGGATCACTGGGTCAAATGGGAGCTCCATTTTTAGTTTTTTGAGGAAACTCATACTGTTCTCCACAGTGGCTGCACTAGTCTACAATCCCACCAGCAGTGCACAAGGTTTCCTTTTTCTCCTCATCCTCGCCAGCACTTGTTCGTTTGTTGATTTGGTGATGTAAGCCATTCTGACAGGTATGAGATGATACTGCATAGTCATTTTGATTTGCATCTCTCGGATAATTAGTGACTTTGAGCAAGATTTCATATGTCTCTGGGCCTTCCTTTTGTCTTCTTTCGTGAAGATTCTATTTAGGTCTGTTGCCCATTTTTTTTATTGGATCATTTGTCCTCCTTTTATTGAGTTGCGTGAGTTGCCTGTAGATGCTTGAGATTAACCCTTTATCACTGATAACATTTGCAAATATGTTCTCCCATACAGTGGGTTTTCTTGTTGTTTTGTTGATGGTTTCTTTAGCTGTGCAAAAGCTTTTGATTTTGATGTAGTCCCATTTGTTTATTCTGTCTTTAGCTTCCATTGCCCTAGGAGCAGTATCATGGAACAAGTTCTTTTGGCATATGTCTGAGATTTTATTTCCTGTAGATTCCTCTAATGTTGTTATGGTTTCCCGTCTTACGTTTTAGTCCTGTATCCATTTTGAGTTTATTTTTGTGTATGATGTAAGTTGGTGGTCTAGTTTCATTTTTTTCATGTATCTATCCAATTTTCCCAACACCATTTATTGAAGAGACTGTCTTGACCCCATTTTATGTTCATACCTCCTTTGTCAAATATTAATTGACCATAATGGTTTGGGTTGATATCTGCATTCTCTATGCTATTCCATTGATCTATATGTCTGTTCTTGTGCCAGTACCAGGCTGTTTTGAGAACAGTAGCTTTGTAATACAGCTTGAAATCTGGTATTGAAATCCCACCGACTTTGTGCTTCTTTCTCAGGATTGCTGTGGTTATTCGGGGCCTTTTTTTTAATTCCAGATGAATTTTTGGAGAGTTCTTTCTAGATCTGTGAAATATGCCATTGGTATTTTAATGGGGAGTGCATTAAATTTATAGATTGCTTTGGGTAGTATGGACATTTTAATTATGTTGATCCTCCCAATCCATGAACATGGTATGTTCTTCCACCTGTTTACATCTTCCTTTATCTCTTTTTTCAGTTATCTGTACTTTTCCACAAATAGGCCTTTTACCTCCTTAGTTAAGTTTATTCCTAGGTATCTTAATTTTTTTGGTGTGATGGTAAATGGGATTGCTTTTTAAGTCTCTCTTTCTGTATGTTCACTATTGGTGTATAGGAATGCCATGGACTCTTGGCATTAAGTTTGTAGCCTGCTACATTGCTGAACTTATTTATTAAGTCTATTAGCTTTTTTTATGGAGTCTTTTGGGTTTTTTATGTACAATATCATGTCATCTGCAAATATGGATATTTACTTCTTCTTTTCCAATTTGGATGCCATTTATTTCTTCTTCTTGTCTAATTGCAATGGCTAATACTTCCAGTACTATGTTGAACATGAGTGGTGAGAGTGGGCAACCCTGTCTTGTTCCTGTTCTTAGAGGAAATGCTTGTATATTTTGCCCATTGAGTATGTTTGCTATGGGTTTCTCATATATGGCTTTTATTATGTTGAGGTATGATCCTTCTATTCCTACCTTGTTGAGAGTTTTTATCAAGAAAGGGTGTTGGATTTGGTCAAATGCTTTTTCTGCATCAATTGATACGACTATGTGATTTTTATCTCTCAATTTGTTTATGTGATGTATCACATTTATTGATTTGCAGATATTGTACCATTCTTGCATTCCTGGGATAAATCCTCCTTGGTCATGGTGTATGATCTTTCTGATGTACTGCTGGATCCGATTTGCTAGAATTTTATTGAGGATTTTGGCATCTATATTCCTGAGGGATATTGGCCTGTAATTCTCTTTCATTGTGTCATCTTTATCTGGTTTAGGTATTATGGTGATGTTAGCTTCATAGAGGGAGTTTGGAAGTGTTCCACCCTCTTGAATTTTCTGGAATAGTCTGAGGAGTATAGGTTTTAGTTCTTCCTTGAATGTTCGGTAAAACTCCCCTGTGAAGCCGTCTGGCCCTGGGCTTTTGTTTGCTGGAAGCTTTATGATGACTGCTTCAATTTCTTCCACAGTTATTGGTCTATTGAGTTGTTTAGATTCTTCCTGATTGAGTTTTGGGAGGTTATATTTTTCTAGAAATATATCCATTTCCTCCAGGTTGTCCAGTATGTTGGTGTAGAGCTGTTCATAGTATGTTTTAACAATCCTTTGTATTTCAGTGGGGTCTGTTGTTATTTCACCTCTTTCATTTCTGATTTTATTTATTAGGGTCCTCTCTCTTTGCTTCTTGGTGAGTCTGGCTAGAAGTTCATCAATCTTGTTTAATCTTTCAAAGAACAAGCTTTTGGTTTTGTTGATCTTCTGTATTGTTTCTTTGGTCTCTATGTCATTTATTTCTGCTCTAATCTTTATTATTTCCTTCCTTCTGCTTACACTGGGCTGTTCTTGTTGCTTTCTTTCTAACTCTTTGAGTTGTTGGGTTAGATAATTTATTGCCGCTGTTTCTAGTTTTTTGCAGTAGGATTGTAGAGCTATGAATTTCCCTCTCAGAACTGCTTTCACTGTGTCCCATAGATTCAGAAAATATTTTAAAATAAGTTATCGATAGTCCTGGCCAGTGTGGTTCAGTTGGTTGAGCATCATTCCAGTCACCAAAAAGTAGCCAGTTTGATTTCCCAATCAGGGCACATGTCCAGGGTTGCAGTCTTGATCCCCAGTAAGGGGTGTGTAGGAGGCAGCCAATGGATTTTTCTCTCTCTTTAATGTTTCTCTCCCGCTCTAAAAATCAATAAAAACATATTTAAAAAAGTAAATTATATATCCTTAAAAGTATACTATATATTTGCAGAGAATTATAATAGGGCAACTAAAAAGAGACTTTTAAGCATAAAATATATTATTTTAGGATGACATTCTATAGAGGACGTATAACATAAAATCCCCAACTGCTTATTTTTTTAATGAAAATTGTGGGTGTGAAATTATTATGGTATTTGTGTTTCATTAAAAGGATCTAAAGGAGTGATGGAACATTTTATTTTTAAAATATCAATATTTATAATATGCTAGCAATGACATCTTTTGCAATTAATTAGTCATATGGAAAAACATTATATATAAAAAATGTTCCAGGGTATGCAGAATTAAACAAAATTTATTTGGCAATAATAGAACAAATGTTTAAAAACCTCTTTTCTGAAAGATAGTTTCTGCTTGGTATTGAACTCATTTTTTGGCTCTACTAATGTATTGCAGTAACATGATAAAACAAAAGGACGTTCTGCCAGGCCAGTATTGCTCAGTGGTTGAGCATTGGCCCATGAACCGGGAGGTTTCGGATTTAATTCCTGGCCTGGGCACATGCTTGGGTTACAGGCTTGATCCCCAGTCATGGGTGTTCAAGAGGCAGCCAATCAATGATTCTCTCTCATCATTGATGTTTCTATCTTTCTCTCCCTCTCCCTTCCTCCCTGAAATTAATTAAAAAAACCCAACCAACCAAACAAAAAAACCCAACAACAGCAAATGAAAGTTCTTATTAGAAAATGTTTGAAGGAGTCCTGATCTGAGCCTATATCCAAGAATTTGAGAGAATAATTTATCAATAAGTTTGGAGGCCATGGATTAGTTTTCAACTTTTGATCATTTTAGCAGGAGGTATTAAATTGTTTTCTTTCTAAATATAGGTTTATCCAGTTGGTTCTTCTTATAGGTTATTAGTTGCTGGTTTTCTGTTGCCACTTTCAGTTTTAGAGTAACAGCCTTGCTCTATTTATCAATCATAATAATTCCACTTTTTTGGGTAAAATGGGCAGGCACTGTGGAAATGCTGTGAACTAGAAAATGTAACTTTCCAAATATTTTCACTGAAAAAAAAGGCAATATCAACATGCTGCTCAACATCCTATCATGTCAATCTGTAGAAACAAATGAAACATCATTGATGCTTGCTGAGAAGAAAATCAACAATAAATGACATTTCAACAATGATTGGTATAAATGATTATACAGATACATATACTTTCTTCTTAGCCATATTGAACAATGGATTTAATTTTAGTGCTACAGAAAAAGAATAAAATTAATGTGTGTTATGTAAAAATGTTATGAGGTAAATGGCTAATTCTTGAAGATCAGTAACATTTTTTTTGTATCAAATCTTTTAAAAAATTTTTATTGAATTTATTGAGGTGACGTTGGGAAGAAAACTATATAGATTTCAGGTGTACAAATTTTACAAAATGTCATCTGTATATTGTATTGTGTATTCACCACCCGAAGTCAGGTCTTCTTCTGTCACCATTTATCTCTCCACACCCACCCCCAAGCTTTTACCTTCTTCTACTTCCCCCCACTTTCATTCTGGTAATCATGGTACTGTGTCTATGAATTTTTTTTCTTAATCCCTTCACCTTTTTACCCAGTCCTATCAACCCCCCTCCCCTCTAACAGCTGTCGTCTAGTCTTTGGATCTGAGTCTGTTTCTATTTTGTTTATTAGCTTATTTTGTTTACTAAATTCCACACATAAGTGAAATCATATGGTATTTATCTTTCTCTGACTGGCTTATTTCACTTAGCATAATACTCCCCTGGTCCATCATGCTCTCACAAAAAAAGTAAGATTTTCTCCTTTTTAACAGCTGGGAAGTATTCTGTCATATAAATGTACCACAACTTTTGTTATCTATTCATATACTTTAACTGCTTTGAAACCTTAGATATTGTGAATAACACTGCAATGAACATGAGGTGCATATATTCTTTGAAATCAGTGATTTGTGTTTCTTTGGATAAGTTCCCAGAGGTGGAATTACTAAGTCATGAGGCAGTTAAGTTTTTAATTTTTTGAGGAAATTCCATACTGTTTTCCTCCATGGCTTCACCAATCTGCATTCCCACCAATAGTGCAAGAGAATTCTCCTTTCTCAATATCTTTACCAACACTTGTTTGTTGATTTATTGATGATAGCCATCTTCATTGTGGTTTTAATTTGCATTTCTCTGCTCATTAGTGATGTTGAGCATTGCTTTCATATGTCTTTTGGCTATCTGTATGTCCTCTTTGGAGAAGTGTCTATTTTTTAATTGGATTGTTTGGTGCAATTTTTGGTATTGAGTCATATTAGTTCTTTAGAAGTTTTGATATTAAACCTTTATCAGATGTGTCATTGGTGAATATGTTCTCCCATTTTTAAATTGGATTGTTTATTTTAGTGTTGAGTTGTATAAGTTTTTTAATTGGATTGTTTGTGGAGGAAGACCCATGGATCTGACCAGCAGCATATTTATACTGAAGCTGTTTTTTGTTAATCCTCACCTGAGGATATTTTTCCATTGATTTTTATTGATTTTTATTTTTATTTGTTTATTTGTTTATTTATTTATTTATTTATTTACTTTTTAGACAATAGAAATTTATTTTATCACAGTTCTGGAGGCTATAAGTTCAAGATCAAGTTGCTGTTAGATTTAGTTTCTGATGAAGCCTCTTCCTGTCTTGAAGATTACGGTTTCTTTTTTTTTAATTTAATAAGTTTTTATTGCTCAGATTATTACAATGTTGCTCTTTTTTCCCTCCTATAGCTCCCCCCCATATCCATCCCATCCTCTGCCCTTACCTCCCCCCAATTTCCTCTTCCATAGGTGTACGCTTTTTGTTCAGTCTCTTCCCACACCCCTCCACACCCCTTTCCCTCAAGAATCGTCACTCTAGTCCTTTTCTATGCCCCTGATTCTATTATATTCACCAGTTTATTCTGTTTATCAGATTTTTAATTCACTTGATTTTTAGATTCACTTGTTAATAGATGTGTTTTTATTGTTCATAATTTTTATCTTTACCTTTTTCTTCTTCCTCTTCCTAAAGAACACCTTTCAGCATTTCATATAATACTGGTTTGATGTTGATGAACTCTTTTAGCTTTAGCTCCCCCCGCCCCCACCCAGTCTTTTATTTATTTATTTATTTATTTATTTATTTATTTATTTATTTATTTATTTTGCAGTATAACTTATATTTAATAATAGTACATAAGTTTTCCTTTTTCCACCCCAATATCCTCCCCCAGCCTCCCTTACCCCCCAGCACATGTCCCCGCCTGCCCCCCTCCCCACCCCAGTGTCTTTCATTCATTGGTTATGCTCATATGCATGCATACAAGTCCTTCGGATGATCTCCACCAGCATCCGCCTCCCATCCACCCCAGCCTTCCCCCTGTAGCTTGACAGCAGGTTCAGTGCCTCCCTGCCTCTATATCAATCACTCTCCCGTTTCTTTTCTTCAAAAATATCTTGCCTCTGCATACTAGAAATAAATGTATAAGAACAAAAAATGTTTGAGTCTCAGTTTCAATGACCAACTGTTCTGAGTCCCAGTTTCAATGTCAAATAGTTCTTTATGTGTACATGTCTGCAATGGTATCCAGATGGTGGACAAATCGTGGCAATGCAAGATCCATCCTCTCTGATTTGGTCCTGGGCCGCCTGCAGCCATGCACAGCTGCCGACTGCTAGCATGGCAAGGTGTCGTCAGCGTGCCCCATCTCTGGACTGTCCTCGTGACTGGAACAGACCCATCAGTTCTTCACTGTCACAGGAACCCACATGGTCTTGGAGTTGTTCTCTGCAAACACACAAACACATTCTCGACCAAAAGTTAACAAAGGGATCCTCTATGCAAATTAGACTTGGGATTCTTTTTATTTTTGCCCAAATGAGTTTCCTTTGCTTATTTTGACACCATGTGTGTTTTTTCATGGGTGTCCTGCTGTTGGCATTACAAATGGAAGTTACTTTTCTGGAGTAAGAATTTTCTAGATGTGTTTTACTTACTGGATATTTTTCCTTACGTGATATTATCCCACTATCCCCCCTTTTTTGATTAATGGAGGGTTTTGGAAATTTTATATTGCAGTCTTGGTAATTTTAAATTTAAAATTTTGCACACAAATATGAATGCTTTAGGTTCTTTGGATGTTAAGCTATTTTACAGTGAGATGAACTACTAATAGATATTTTAGTTAATGTTTTAGGAAAAGCTTTTTGTCCAGTACACTTAAATTTTCTTGAGTATTCACTTATTTCACTTGTCCAATTTAAATTAATCTGAAAACTTGATTACTATTTTACTGTCAATTTTAATACTCAAGCAGAAATCTTAGTTTACCCTGTAAATATTAGTGGAAAGGAATATTTGCATTTTTGAGTAGGTCCTGAGCATTCCTGGTAATAGACTGAATTTAAATATAGAGCAGCTATTGCTGGCCAAGTCTCTGTCTGCCACCTGGGTCCCGGTATGAGTTGTGCGTGGGAGGCAAAGCAGCCATGGGGGCAGGAGACCTCCCTCAGGAGGGGTGAGAATTCAAGCCCCTGCAAAGTTTGTGGATGAGGGTCTGTGCCCCACCTCTGTTGACCTTTAGTTCTCTCCTGTTGGCCCCTCTGTGATTGTGCCTGTCTTAGGTTGTTCCTTCCCTGAGGAATCTTACCTGTCTCTGGCTAACCAGCCATCCTGCGGGGCCAAGCAGGGTGATGTGAGGTTCAGTTCTCTCTCCTTTGTAGTCTATGCCCCCGTGGCCTCCACGCCTTCCAAGCAACTGCCTTGGGGTCCCTTCGCCAGAGGTCCTGGTACTGATCACATATCTTGGGGGACCCAGGTTTCTTCTCCAGAGAGAGCCCAGCTCACATAGTGCCCTCTGCCCAGAGGCTTCAGCCACAACTTGAACTGAAAGCTCAGGCATCAGCTGTGTGTATTTGGATAGTAAGCAGAGGGTTCCTCTTGGCAAAAAGGGCAAGAGGGGTCAATATAAAATGCTCGGATGCCTTCCTAGTGCCTTAATTCCTTTGGAAAGGGATTAATTCCTTTCTCCTTTAGCTTTTTCTTATCTGCAAAGCACTTAATCTGACCTTTAAATCTGAAGGATAGCTTTGCTGGATAGAGTAATCTTGGTTGTAGGTTCTTGTTATTCATCACTTTGAATATTTCTTGCCACTCCTGTCTGGCCTGCATAGTTTCTGTTGAGAAATCAGCTGACGATAGTACGGGTGTTCCCTTGTAGGTAACTAATTGTTTCTCTTGCTGCTTTTAATATTCTCTCTTTATCTTTTGCTCTTGGCATTTTAATTATGATCTGTCTTGGTGTGGTCCTCTTTGGATTCCTTTTATTTGGGGTTCGGTGTGCTTCCTGGACTTGTAAGTCTATTTCTTTCTCCAGGTGGGGAAGTTTTCAGTCACTATTTCTTCAAATAGGTTTTCAGTATCTTGCTCTTTCTCTTTTTTTCTGGCACCCCCATAATTCGGATGTTGGTATACTTGAGGTTGTCCCAGAGGCTCGTTACACTATCTTCAATATTTTTGGACTCTTTCTTGCTTTTCAGGCTTAGTGATTTTTGCTTCTTTGTTTTTCAAATCTTTGACTTGATTTTTGTGGTCCTCTAGACTGCTTTTGGGTCTCTATAATATTTTTTATTTCAGTCAGTGTATGCTTAATCTCTAGTTGGTCCTTTTTCATATCCTCAAGGGTCTTGTTCATATCCTCAAAGGTCTCATTAAGTTCATCAGCCTTTTCTAGGAGCCTCTTGAAAAACCTTATAACCGTGGTTTTGAACTCTATGTCCAGTAGTTTTTTTCCCTCCATTTCTTTCACATGTGATTTCTTTCCATTTCTCTGCATTGTGGCTGCTTCCCTGAGTTGGTCAATTAGCTTTGTGTGGTAGATATCCTCTATGGGACAATGGCTCAGCCTCCCTGGTTACCTGAGGTGGATAGGCTTGGTGCACCCCTTTATGGGCTGCACCGTCTTGTTGAAGTTGAGCCTAGATTATTGTTGTTAGCACTAGAAGGGTTTGGCCTCCAGGCCCATTGGCTGTGAGGATCAGTTGTGTTTATGCTGTGAGCGCCTCTGTGCTCAGCCTGGATGGGGAGGAGTCTCCAGGCTAGACTGCAGCCTTGGTTTCCTGTCAGCTCTGCCCTAAACGGCTCCTCTCCGTGCACCACAGCAAGGGCTGAAAGAAAGCTGCCCAGAGCTCTCCCCGTTGCCAGACAGTCTAGTTTCTCCCCAAATGAGTCTGCACACCCAAAGACTCACTGGAATGGAAAAACAAAGCAGTTCAGCAGGGTTTTTTTTTTTCCCCTCATGAATGTTAAAGCCAGCCACGAGCCCTCTCCGATAGCTTGTATGCCTTTGCAGTGCCCGAGTTTTAGTGTGCTTCCTATTTATAGTTCAGTTTCACCCCGTATTAGTCTGGGTTCCCCGAGACTTGCCCAGAATCGGGGCTCTGTGCAGTGGGATGCCTTTGTCTCTCTTCTGGTTCAAGAAAACCAGCTGGGTTTGCAGCCATCCTCCCTTTCCATTTACACGCAGCTCTGAACCTCTGACTCTGCGCGTATCGGCAACTCTGTCCTCCCAGCTCCCCTGAGTCTCAGTGTCCTTTTACTTTTTCTTCTGTTTGTGGAATGTCCACTCAGCCAGCCGTCTGGTGATCCTGAATGATGTCCATTTTGTCCTTAGTTATAGTTTTGAATTTGCTGTACGGGGCAGCAGTGTGGGTGTTTACCTATGCCACCATCTTGGTTCTCCTACAAGATCAGTAACACTTTAAACTTCTAAAGAAAAGGTCTGCCTTAACACAAATGATAGAGTCAGTTGTTTGAGTTAATATTTCTGATAAAATGAGCACCCCCAAATTTTCCATAAACCAAGAGCTTTGAACAAAATGAGGTACTTTTCCCAAGTCTTGATTTGGCTACAAATTAAAACATTCAGGAATTTGTTGGGAAATATGGGAGCGACAGCAGATCAAAAGTTGAAAATTGTGATTTACCTAAAAAAAATGAGCTCATAATATTAAAAGAATACAATAAACTGATAATACTACAAAAGATTATACTGGTACTAGCTCAGGATGGAGAATGAATGTGAAGGGGCCCTAGGAGAAAGAGGAAGGCCTCTGAGTCACTGTGCAGTCCAGCAAAGGGAGACTATAGGTTGGTCTAGGATGGTGGTGGTGGAGAATGAAATGCATGGAAAGCTTCAGGAGCTATTTGGGAGATAAAATGTAAGGAAACTGATGATGAATAGGGAGAGATGTATGAAGGGGCTAAGGGGCACTCCAGAAGTTAATCTTAGGACTTGGGCTTGAAAATCTCTAAAGCAGTCAAGAATGCTTTTTTAAAAAATGTTTTTCCAAAGAATGGTTAGATTGTTAGGTGTATTCTTTCTGAGTAAAGATAACTTTAGCGGACAAGCATCTAAATTTTTGCAAATTATATCACATCCCCTCAAAAGGTGGTTTTACAATGTAGCGCTCTAAAAGGCACTCACTACCTGATGAAGAAGATGAAAAAGTTATCAAGTTAAAAAGTGAAAGTTGCCATGAAGTTTCTGTAATATGGCCACATTTATATGAAGCCCTAAAGCTCTGTATTTGTACATAAATATCTATAATGTCTATAACTGCAGAGAAAATAAATTAAAGGAGATTCCAAAGTGTTCAGAGTGATCATATTGGGGAGGAGAGAAGAATGGGAGTTAGTAATGAGGAATTAATTTATATCCTTTATTTCTCTGTATTGTTTGAATGTTTGTACATTGGTAAGGTCAGAGGAGGTATTCAAGTTGATTGAATTACCAGCAACCTAGGGTAGTGGGAAAAGGATTATACTCAGGTGACATCTATTCTTTTTTTAAAATTTTTAAATTTTTTAATTTCTTTATTGATTAAGGTATTACATATCTGTCTTCATCACCCATTACCCCTTCTAATCCCCTCCTCCCCCTGTCACCACTTATGCCCTCATCCCCCTGGTATTCGTGCTTATTGATTAGGCTTATATGCGTGCATAAAAGTCCTTTGGTTGATCTCTTCCCCTTACTCCCATCCTCTCCTACTATCCCTCTGAGGTTTGACAGTCAATGCTTTTCTGTCTCTGGATCTGTTTTTGTTAATCAGTTTATGTTGTTCATTGTATTCCATAAATGAGTGAGTTAATGTGATACTTATCTTTCTTTGACTGGCTTATTTCACTTAGCATATTGTTCTCAACAGAAACTATGCAGGCAAGTGTGGAGTGGCAAGAAATATTCAAAGTGATGAATAGCAAGAACCTAGAACCAAGATTAGTCTACCCAGCAAAGCTATCATTCAGAATTGAAGGTCAGATAAAGAGCTTCACAGATAAGAAGAAGATAACAAAAACAGATAACAAAAACAGATCCAGAGACAGAAAAGCATTGACTGTCAAACCTCAGAGGGATAGTAGGAGAGGATGGGAGTAAGGGGAAGAGGTCAACCAAAGGACTTTTATGCACGCATATAAGCCTAATCAATAAGCACGAATACCAGGATGATGAGGGCATAAGTGGTGACAAGGGGAGGAGGGGATTAGAAGGGGTAATGGGTGATGAAGACAGATATGTAATACCTTAATCAATAAAGTTCCATTCATGGTCTAGTTTGAAGCAGACACCTTTTTTCTTCTTCTTAAAGAATACTTTTCAGCATTTCATATAATCCTTGTTTGGTATTGATGAACTCCTTTAGCTTCTTCTTATCTGTGAAGCTCTTTATCTGACCTTCAATTCTGAATGATAGCTTTGCTGGGTAGACTAATCTTGGTTCTAGGTTCTTGCTATTCATCACTTTGAATATTTCTTGCCACTCCCATCTGGCCTGCATAGTTTCTGTTGAGAAATCAGCTGACAAGCGTATGGGTGCTCCTTTGTAGGGAATTAAGTATTTTTCTCTTGCTGCTTTTAATATTCTCTCTTTGTCCTTTGTTCTTGGCATTTTAATTATTATGTGTCTTGGTGTGGTCCTCTTTGGATTCCTTTTGCTTGGGGTTCTGTTCACTTTCTGGACTTGTAAGTCTATTTCTTTCACCAGGTGGAGGAAGTTTTCATTGGTACATTTGAAGTTGTCCCAGAGGCTTCTTACACCATCCTCAATTTTTTTGGATTCTTTTTTTTTTCTGGTTGAGTGTTTTTGACCTCTTGGTATTTCAGATCTTTGATTTGATTCTTGCGTTCCTCTAGTCTGCTGTTGGCTTTCTGTAAAAAATATTTTTTCCGTCAGTATGTTTAGTTTCTAGTTGGTCCTTTTTCATATCCACAAGATCCTTTTTCATATCCAAGACCATCTCCTCAAGGGTCTTGCTCATATCCTCAAGGATCTCTCTAAGCTTATTGGCCTTTTCTAGGAGTCTCTTGAAATATCTATAACTGTGGTTTTGAACTCTATATCCAGTCGTTTGTTTTCCTCCATTTTTTTGTTTTCAATCTGTTTCTTTCTGTCCCCATTTTTACTGTTTCCCTGAGTTGGTTGGGTAGCTTTGTGTGCTAGGTGTCTCAGCCTTCCCTTTTACCTGAGGTGTACACTCTTGGTGCATCCCTTTGTGGATGTGTATACAGCCTTGTTGCAGATAAGTCTTGTTTGTTGTTGGTATCACTGGGAGCAATTGACCTCCAGGCCAACTGGCTGTGAGGATCAGCCATGTCTACTCTAGGAGATAGCCTTATGTGCCAGGACATGCAAACTTGCCAAAGTCTCTGTGCTCAGTTTGGATGGGGCGGAGTTTCTGGGTGGGGCAGAGTTTCAGGGTGGAGCCAATAGCCTTGGATTCCAGTCAGCCCTGGTCCACGAGGTCGCCAGGTCTTAGTGTCTGCAGGCAATCCATGCAGGCACTTCTGTGAGAAAGGTGCTCTCGCGTTTTGCCTGCCGCCAGACCGTCCAGTCTCCAATGAATCTGGAATCTCAGATTTTCGCCTGGCACCTGGGTTCAGTGCAATTGGAACTCCTTTTCCCTTTCGCCAGAAGCCAGCCATACAGTCAACATAACGCCCTTACTGTGAGCACTTGTGCTCACCCCCATAACTCCGCCTTTGGCCGGAGTTCCTTTCTTCTGACAGACACAGTCAGTGACCCATTTGTCCTCTCTTCACACACGCCTCCGGAGCTCTGCCTCCGGCTCTTCCCTGGAGATTCCGCCTGCAATCCAGGTTCTCCCCATAAGGGCCTGGTTACCCTGGGTTTTGAGTGCAAACTGAACTGGGTTCAGCGCAGCCTGGGGTTTTTGTCTCCTTTCCTCCAGAGCACCCCTGCCAGGTTCAGACACCCTGTCCTCTCGTGCATGCTAGTCTCCCACCTTATTTGGGCTTTGCAGAGGCTCTGATTATCCATGTGCACTTCTATGTCCCTCCAGTTTCAGATCTTCCAGTCAGCCAGCCTTCTCATGGTTCTGGTCAGTGTCTGTTCTGTCCTTCAGTTGTATTCTCGAAATTGTTGTGTGGGGCAAAACCTAGGTGTTTACCTATGCCACCATCTTGGTTTCTCTCCAATAATATCAGGTGACATCGATTCTAACTTTTCCTCTATTGCTTGATAGCACAGGATTTGGGCCAGTCCACTTATCCTTCAGGTTCTTAGTTCTTTATCTATAACATAGGGGATTAGGTTAAATCAGGAATGCCAGGCAATTAGCATTTGGCCATAATTCTCCGTATCATCATGCTTGGTAGGCACTTTTTAAATCCATCATGGCTGTCTTTCTGCTGAGCCCAGGTCTCTTAGAGGCACCGCTCACTAACAGTTTCCTGTCTCAGTTTCCCTATTCTCCCTGCCCTGGAGTCCTATAATAGATCTACTGCCAACTAAAGCTGGCACCCAGGAGTAAAGGTATTTGTCATCATGAATTACCTGCAGAGGCATCATGGACTGTTAGAGAGCCTGGGAGCCTCCTTGCAGAGTCAAACTTGACTTAAAACCCTGCACTGCTACTAATTGCAATGTGTAATATTAAGCAATTGAATGATTCTGAGTTTAGTTCTTTCATCTGTAAAATGGGGACAATAATCCTCCCATAGGCTGGCCCATAGTCAGTATGCAGTTAACAATAGCTATTATTTCCTCTAAGATTTTTACATGTCCAGGATTATTTAATTTCAATCTGAGAATAAATTATGAAAAAAATGTATCCTAATTTACTTATGATTCTTTATTTCATACTAGGGATCCGGTGCATGAAATTTGTGCACTGGGAGTGGGTGATTCCTCAGCCCAACCTGCCCCCTCACACATACTGGGAGCTCTCAGGGGATGTCCTACTGACCCCTCACCCCTGGTCAAAGCTTTAGGCCTTGGGCACCCAGCCATCCTTGCAATGGGGCCGATGGCTAGCTTTGCCCCTGCTGCCTCGACCCCGTCCCTTTGGCCCTGGACTTAACCCTGGCATCGACCACCCAGCCCCGGGGGCACCCCACACTCAGAAGCCCCAGACACACCTTAGCGACCCCACGCACACCTTGGCCCCCCCACCCCCTGCCTTGCGCGCACCTCAGCGTCCCTGCCCCCCACCTCACACATGCCTCAGGCCCCCCGCCTCACAAGCATCTCAGCCCCCCTGCCTCCCACCTTGCGTGCCTCGGCCCCCCAGCCCCCCGCCTGGTGTGTGCCTTAACAGCCCCACCCCTGTCTCACACACTCGCCGGCCACCTCGAGTATGCCTCAGCCCCGCCCCCCGCCTTGTGTGCTCACCAGCTGCCTTGGCCCTGGCTGCCAGTGAACGCCTGGCCCCAGGGCCCCCGCCCCCCTGCACTGGCTGGCCACCTCATGCAGGCCTTGGCCCCGCCCCCTGCTCCTGATGGGCTGGTGGGTGTGGCTTGTGGGTGTAGCAAAGGTACGGTCGATTTGCATATTACTCTTTTATTAGATAGGATTGTTGTGTACCTGTGAAGACCTGCTTCTCCCCCCAGCTCCCCAAAATGACGATGCTTACATCTGCCCACATTTGTTTCTCCATGCTGGTTAGTGCAGCAAAGCGGACTGCATTGAGCAGAGCATCAGATGTCAGGGCAATTCCAGGGAGTCTGGGCACAGGCCTTGCAGCTCCCCCCTCCATGGGCTCAGCTTCAGAGGTGTGATTCTTGATATTTAAAGAGGGAATCCAGGTAGAGTGGTTTTGGCCTGAAGAGCAATTTAACTGCTCCTTGGTGATCTTCAGCCAGAAGGGGTGTGGTCTTTTCTATGAACTGAGAAGCTAATCAAGTGGTGGAGTCTCTGATCCCACCACCTGCTTGGGTAACCCTGTGAGCATGATGAGGTGGGGTGTGTGATGTGATTTGATTTGTTAGAGTGTGATTGGTTTATAGCCATCATTTGTGAGTAAATTACTTAGCCATATTCTTCTTTATGACTGGCTAAAGAAACTTACTTGATGATATAATATAATTTATTCCTGTGAATAAGTGAGTGACCTTCACATCTCAGTCTGTCTCTTGTGACTTATGAGCTTCTTTTCATTCAGGGAAATGGCCTGTGTTTTACCACTGCCCATCATTTTTCACATTCTGTTCCACTAGTTCTATACATAAATAAACTGACCTTCCACGATGCTGATGAAAATTATATTAATGTACTAAATATCAAAATAATGTTGCAGGGTTGTAACAAAGGACCTTTCTTCTAAAGGTCTTCAGGCCCTATTCAAATTTATTTTTTTCTGCCTTGACTGTCCTGTTTGGTGTTGAATCCAATAGAACCAGTTCTATCTTACAGATGGGAAAACTAAGGCTCACAAGTGAAAAAAGCAAGAGGTAGGCCAGAGAACGTGGAGCAGGAGAGGAAGTAGCTAGAGAGACGTATGGGATATTTGTCAGCCTGGATGCCACTGTGTGGTGGCAGCTGTGTCATGCTTTGCTTAAAAAACAATAAGCACTGATGTTTGTGGAGTTCTGCACTTGTTCCAGACATTGTTCTAAGTACTGACATAAAGTAGATCACTCAGTCCTGGTGACAGTTCTTTGAGGTGGGCATATGATGGATACCCTCCTTTATAGAAAAGAACAGAAAAAGCTAGATCACTGGCTCAGGGTCCCCCAAGACAGGTGCTCAGTGGAAGATCAGGTATGCACCATCTTTTCTTGACCTGTAACAGAAGGTAATGGAGGAGACTTCAGAGTGCACTCAGTTTGGTATTGCTCAGGATGTGATCATTGTGCTGCTCTGAATCTCTAATCCTCAATAAAAAAAGCAAATGGCAAATTCCTCGGCTTTTTAGGCTTTTTATTTTTGTAAGGCGACTGCACAATAATCTGCTATTTTAGCAAGTTCCCAGGGGATTCCTGCACGCACTATTTTGGGAACCTCTGCTTTGTTTTAACCTCTGCTGTGTGCACCTGGAGAAGTTCTTTGATGGCACTGAGCAGAAGAAGGATAGAATGGAATGGAATGGGATGTGAAAGTCAGCATCAGTGACCTTGAGGCTCACCTCTACTGCAACCTCAGTTCCTCTGATTTTTCTCTTTTATACTTCAAAATTTTCAATAAGATTTTATGCAGCGTCCTGCAGATTAAAAAAAAAAAGACTGGAAAACCTAGGCTAGTCCAAACTCCATCCCCCATTTCACAGCTATATAGACTAAGGCACAGATATATTGGAATGCTTTTCTCAATGTAATCCAGGTTAATAGGAGTGGTGGGACTCAAAACATTAACCTCTTAAACTTGGAGCTATTGCTCTGTCACCATCCTATAGGCACTAATTAGTGCTAATTGCTAACTCTAAGAATAGCAGCTTTTAAAAGTCAAGATGAGGAGTGTGTACAGGTATATTCAATTAATAATCCAGAAAGGCTTGATTTACCGGGGATATTAAAGGTGCCTGGCTGTGTATATGGAGAGTAGGGGGAGGAGTGCAATTTGCTGGAGAAACCACAAATGTTCTTCTGGAGTCCCAAGGGATTTATATACCAATGGCATTATTCTTTGCATTCTGGATTTTACAGAAAAAGAAGGATTTGGGGAGAAGAAGAAAAACAAATCAGTATGAAAACAATTTCGAGGCATGTAAACATGGATCAAAACTCAAATGTCAAAGTTTACAAACGGAAGTTTGAGAAAGAAATAGAAAATGTGGGCACATGAGTTAAAGAATCTTCCTAGGAGGCAAGTCAGACCATTAGAAGAAAGGGGAATTGAACTGAACAGCCAGGGTGATGGACAATGACAATTGTCCCAGGCAAGATATCTCTTCACGTGAGGACCTCATTGTGTTGTTTGGTAACTCTTAAGTGCATAGAGTGGGTGCCTTTGCCAGGACACATCAAGAAGTGCATTTTTTTCCTCTTGGGAAGAAAATCTGCTCTGACTCATCCAATCAATCCACTATTCTTAATTTCTACTCCTTCACAGGGAAATCTGTGAGAGAGCCATGGAGATTATGGAGTGTGGGTTTCTAAGGATTTTGCAAAAGAAGACACATTATTTGAGTAACTTGTTATCTAGATGTTAAGTAGAGGAGGGTGTTTTCTGGAGTATAACCTAAATTTCCAAACTAATAGCCTCCTGAGAAAGTATAGATTTCTCAGAATGGTGTGCATAACTGAATAAAAAAGAATTTAATGTGAAATTCTAGGGCAAGTAGAATATTGTTCAAGTGGAACCAAATAACAAAATACAGAGGGAATCACATATTTAAAGGGACCTTATAAATTTCAAACTGTCATTTATAATCTTCCCATAATGCAAGTGGTGTCTGCATTCTTAAAGAGAAAATGCACTGATAGAATTAGAAATCAGCCAAGCCAGAGTGGCTCTATTCATTGAGCATCCTTCTGTGTACTGAAAAGTGGCTGGTTCAATTTCTAGTCAGGGCAAATTCTGGGTTGTGGGTTTGATCCCTGGTTGGGGCATGAATGGAAGGCAGCCAATTAATGTTTCTCTCTCACATCAATATTTTTATCTCTCTCCCTTCTTCTCTAAACATGTTTTTTTTTTTTGGTGAGGATTAAAAAATAATTATTATAAATCATACTTGTGGAGTAGGATATTGATATTGATAAATCGTACTTGTGGAGTAGGATATTGATATGATGATGCTAGAGAACAGACACACACAAAAAACTTAAGTTTTCAATACACAGAGGAAAAGTAATGCCACAGGTTTTATTGAAAGTTGCTTGAACAATGTCTGGAATGTGGCAAAGAAATTTTCTTGCTAAGGGTGGAATCTATAAAATAGAGGTAAAAGCATGCCATAAAGCAACTGAGTGAGATTAAAAGAACAAAAAATAGTCATGTGATTTTAAAAAGTCTGTTGGAATTGTTTGATTTAGTAGAGATTTAGGAAGGATACTAGTAACTAAAAGAGAGTTTTAAATTATGTTTGCAGCCAAAGGACCTGGGAAGCATAGGCTATTACTCAGGTGTAGGTTAATGGATGCTGAAAAGGATATAAAACCTCTTACTTTTGATTTTATTTATCTTCTGAATTATTGACAAGGATCTTGAAGGAAAAAATGAAGAATGGAGGGATATTAAAGCTTAAAGAAAGAGAGTGAATGGTAAAGGAACATGAAAGTGTTTGAAGTGAATTTAAACCAGGACTAGATCACTGGTTCTCAACCCGGGCTGCATATTAAAATCACCAGAGAAGTTAAAAAAAAAATACTTTCCGGGATTCTGATTTAATTGGTACGAGGTGAGGACCTGGAAACGGGCTTAAAAAACCCCACAAATCTCCAGGAGTGTCTAATATATAGTCATCTTTGAGAACCATTGCCCTGGGTAAGTTAATTATACACAAGAGTTCACAAAAATCTTGCAGGCATTACAGATGGAGACCAGAAGTGGTGTCACTGACTGGAGATATTATTACTTTTTTAAATGCAGAAAATGTGGACCCTGGAAGCTATAGAACAAGAACCTGACACTCTTCTGTAATATATCCTGAAAATAATGTTTTGTGAACACACTATTACAGTAATCCAATTTTCAGGTTACAACATGTTGAGGGCAATAGTGATCACAGTAGCAGCAATCACCCACAGTTTATCAGTGTCTCACTCAGCATGTAGTTGGGAGACTCCAGATCTTCCTCCATACTCCTAGACTTCAAATTATTTTCACTAGTTCAGGGAGCCCCAGGGGTCACATTTACATATGCTAATAAAACTCATCTGTCAGCTACTGTGTAGAAGTGACAATAATTCACATTTCAGGGGGTTGTTGTCTGGACCAGGGAGGTTAGGTGTGTGAAAGCGTTTAGTAAATAGTAGAGTTCTGTTAAAGAAAAGAAAAAAAAGGAATGAAGTATGCTGTAGAATGGGCTACCTTTTTGTGCAGTAGCTGCTGGGCTAACCTGCTCTCATTGACTGCTCCCATCGCTCTAAACCCCTTCTTCCCCCAGCTCCTGGCCCTCAGTTGTCATCCCTCTCTGGGAATTGACCTTGGAGAACATTGTTCAAGGTCACACCCTTTTCTTGTAGGCAGCCCAAATCCAATGTCTGTTTTAGTGGGAGGTTGGGGAGGAGGGCACAAATGTGAGAAAGCCTTGCTTCTACTTAGGACAATTATTTTAAGGCCTTGTCCCAGTTATAGGCCCTCCTCCTGTGACTGGTGGCATCCTTTGTTATGACTGTTTTTTAGAACCATCTTCTTTCTCCCTCTGCCTCTTCTTCCTTTCTTTCACACAAGGACATTATTACTATTATTTTTTTAATTTAAATTCTTTATTGTTTAAACTATTACATAAGTCTCCCTTTTCCTCCATTGACCACTCGTTGGCCTCACCCATTCCCCAGCACATGCCCTCACCCCCACCTCCTATCTGTGACCATTGGTTATACTCATATGCATGCATACAAGCATTTGGTCAATCTCTTATCCTCTCACCCCCTGCCTTCCCTCATAAGTAGGGAAATCTGTTCAGTGCTCCTATGATTGGTTCTACTTTTATTCAACAGTTTATGTTGTTCATTATATCCCAAATGAGTGATATCATGTGATATTTATCTTTCTGTCTGGCTTATTTCTCTTAGGATAATGATCTCCAGTTCTATCCATGCTGTTGCAAGAATTCCTTCTTTTTCATAGCAGCATAGTATTCCATTGTGTAGATGTACCACAGTTTCCTAATCCACTCATCTACTGATGGGCATTTAGGCTATTTCCAAATCTTAGCTATGGCAAATTGTGCTGCTATGAACATAGGGGTGCATATATCCTTTCTGATTGGTGTTTCTGTTTTCTTGGGATATATTCCAGAAGTGAAATGACTGAGTCAAATGGAAGCTCCATTTTTAATTTTTTGAGGAAACAACAAGGACATTATTAATCCCAATAGCATGTCCTAATATGCTTTCTCTACCTAATCATTTCTCCGTATCTGGTTCCTGGGGAACCCAGTAACATTTCTGTATCAGATAAGGGGATGGGGCAAGCTTTCCAAATGTAATTTCCCCTTTTCTTGATCTTTAAGTAATTAAGGTGTGTGAATGCAAGATAATGTAGCATTTTACTTGTCTATTTCTCCAATGTGTGTTTATTTCACATTATGCCCTCTGAACAAATAAAACACTTGACCCTGATAAATTTCTGATAAATTTTGGGAGAAAGAACCTCATGAAACATTCAAATGTTTTAAAATTCAGCCCTCATGGTAAATTGCAAGTTGCTGGCAGTAAGTGCTTTGAGAGCCCAAGAAGAGGTGCTAATACTGTGACCTGGAATGTTTTTGAATCAGAAATTCAGAGAATTTCAGGGTTGGACATAATATTAGACATTTTCTAGACTTAGATCTCCGGTAGGTGAGAAAATTGTGTCTGAGAAAGACCAAGTGGCTTTTTCCCAAATCACAAAGCTAAAGTAATAGCTGAGCGTTGAAGGAAGGGATAACACTTAGATAACAGAGAAGTCATTCCAGGTTTTGACGGTCTTCTTAGTCTTCAGAATAATCATTAATCTTGGAGCTATCCACACTCTGCAGAGGTCTGATCTTCATTTGTCACAGGGGGTCAGCTCTTGGACACAGTTATTGGTATATGCTCAGCACTGACCTTGTAGGTACTCGGGGTTTGTGCATGTCTGACTGAACACAGCATAATGACCCAGGAAAGTGTTCAGTGGGCCCTGGAATTGCTTATCCCATTTACCGCCCATGACAGTGGAGCTGGTGTTTCCTGCCCATGAACCTTTCACCTGTCTCAGCTTCCATTTCCTGAGGCCCAGTTAAAGCTGCTCTGAAGCAAAAGCCACAAATACCTCTTGATATAATCTGGATGTCATTTGAAATATTACATTATACTTCCCCTCTCTTATAGTCCTTCTTTCTTTCTCTCTTTCTTTTTTTTTAAGACTTTATTGTTCAGTTTATTAATTACATTGTTCCCTTTCCCGCCCCCTATAGTTCCCCTCCACTTGGTACCCATCCCACCCTCCGCCCTCACCACCCTCCACTGTCCTCTCCCATAGTTGCATGATTTTTGTCCAGTCTCTTGCTGCACTTCCCACATCCCCTTTCTCCCCAAGAGTTGTCAGTCCATTCCCTATGTCCGTGATTCTGTTACATTCACCAGTTTATCCTGTTCATCAGCTTATTAATTAACTTGATTTTTAGATTCATTTGTTGATAGATGTGTATTTATTGTTCCTAATTTACACTTTTATCTTTTTTTCTTCCTCTTCTTAAAGAATATCTTTCAGCATTTCATATAATACTGGTTTGGTGGTGATGAACTCCTTTAGATTTTTCTTATCTGCGAAGCACTTTATCTGACCTTCAATTCTGCATGATAGCTTTGTTGGATAGAGTAATCTTGGTTGTAGATTCTTGCTATTCATCACTTTGAATATTTCTTGCCACTCCCGTCTGGCCTGCATCATTTCTGTTGAGAAATCCTCTGACAATCGTATGGGTGCTCTCATATAGGTAACTAACTGTTTTTCTCTTGATGCTTTTAATATTCTCTCTTTGTCTTTTGCTCTTGGCATTTTAATTATGATGTGCCTTGGTGTGGTCCTCTTAGGGTTCCTATAGATTGGGGTTCGGTGTGCTTCTTGGACTCCTAAGTCAATTTCTTTCACCAGGTGTGGGAAGTTTTCAGTCACTATTTCTTCAAATAGGTTTTCATTGTCTTGCTCTCTCTCTTTTTCTGGCACCCCTATAATTTGGATATTGGTATGCTTGAGGTTGTCCCAGAGGCTCCTTACACTATCTTCAATTTTTTGGATTCTTTTGGTTTCTTGCTTTTCCAGCTGAGTGGATTTTACCTCTTTGTATTTCAAATATTTAACTTGGTTCTTGGGGTGCTCCAGAGCCACTTTTAGGTCTTTGTATAGTATTTTTTTATTTCAGTCAGTGTATGCTTAATTTCTGGTTGGTCCTTTTTCATATCCTTGAGAGTCTCCTTCATATCCTTGAGGGTCTCCTTCATTTCCTTGTAGGACTCATTCATTTCCACGTTGGTCTTGATCATTTCCTTGCAGGTCTCATTCACATCCTTGAGGGTCTCGTTCATTTCCTTGTAGGTCTTGCTTATTTTCTTATAGGCCTCAACCTTTTGTAGGAGCCTCTTGAGAAGCCCTATAACTGTGGTTTTGAATTCCATGTCCAGTCATTTTTTTCCCTCCATTTCTTTCACATCTGATTTCTTTCCATGTCTTTGCATGGTGGCTGCTTCCTTGAGTTGGTCAATTAGCTTTGTGTGGTAGACTTCCTACAAGGGACAGTGGGTCAGCCTCCCCAGTTACCTGAGGTGGATATGGGTTGAACAGTCTTGCTGAAGTTAAGCTCAGGTTAATCATTGTTAGTACTTGGAGGGGTTGACCTCCAGGCCAATTGTCTGTGAAGCTCAGCTGTGCTCAGGTTGGGTGGGCAGAGTCTCTGGGCCAAGCAGACAGTGTTAGCTCCGCCCTATGTGGCCCCAGGGACTCTGTGCCGGGGGCAATGGCTGCCAGCACCTCTGAGAGAGAGCTGCTGCCAAGCTTCACCGGCTGCTGGGGAATTCAGACTCTCCCCAAATGAGTCTGCACACCCAACATCTCACCCAGGGTCGTAAAACAAGGCAGTCTGACAGTTTCCCGAATGACAGGGCAAGTCATGAGCGCTCTCTAAACAGTCACGCAGCTGTGTTGTTCCCAAGTTCGCGCAAGCTCGCCTTCTCCATAAGCTGGCAGACCCCTGCAGCTCCTGAGCTTCGGCGTGCCCTCCCACTGTCCAGTTTTTACCCCGTATTATAGTGGGTTCCCTGGACTTTGCCCAGAGCTGGAGAATCAGTCCAGTGGGACGTCTTTGTCTCCCCCATTCCAGAAAACTGGTCAGTTTTCAGCCGCCCGCCCTATTTGCTGGTGCACGCGCTCCAAACATCTCTCCTCACGTATTTTCAACGCTGTCCTCAGCCGCTCCTCCGAGTCACAGTGTCTTATCTTCACTGTTATTTGTGGAATTTTCACTCGGCCAGCTTTCTGGTGATTCTGGAAGGTGTTTGTTCTTTCGTTAATTTGTAGTTTTAAAATTGTTGTGTATGACGGCAAGATAGGTGTTTCCCCTATGTGGCCATCTTGGTTCTCTTATAGTCCTTCTTTCTTTTGACATAACGTAATTTCAATATTTCCAACTGCCCCATAATACTGTTTACAACAGTAGGACAAAAAAAAAATTCAATATTTCCAGCTGATTTTCCTCAGAAGCTTAAAAGGTGATTCACAAATATAATGACCATCCTCTTCCAGCTGAGATTCAGAAATACCAGACAAAGGCTATAGAGGCATATTTGTACATCTCCTTATTGACCAGTAGCCCTGGCCAATCCCGTGTAATGAAATATAATTGAAAAGCCAAGAAATTCAGCCGGACTTCAGTGATGCTACCTTAGGAACAGTTAGAACTTTTTATTACAGTTGGTAACATGAATGTCAACAACATGAATGGACTTACATGATAGTGTGCTGAGTGAAATAAGTCAGATAAGGAAAAACAAATGTCATATGAAATTTGGAATCTAAAAGAAATAAATGAACAAGCAGAACAGAAGAATCACATTTTTTAAAATTTCCATTTTCCATTAATCCTACAGAGAATAGGTCACTAGTAAAAATAGTTTTTTTCACAGAGCTATGATCTGCTGAATATACAAATAAGATAGTATTAATTATGCAATGGTGTGGTAGATAGGATGCAGGGAGACATTGTTGCATGTTTTGCCTGCATGGTGGTGGTGATTTGTCACCTGAGACAGTGGCAGTGCCAGTTTGGCAGTGGTGGAACCAGCACTGGTCAGTGATTATGAATCTGGCATCATCATGAACTGCCACGGGCAGCAATGTCCCTAGCATCTTGCTCAGAAATACTGAGGCAATGTCCAGGCCTACTGAGAATTACTTGTGGATGCAAGCCCAGGAGGTCCAGTGGCAGGATAAGGCTGATCCACATTGAGAGGTCCACAGTGGATTCAAACAATAGACAATTACTGAAGTCAAAAGTGCACATGCCACATGCAAAGATGAGGAGTACGTGAACTTTGGATGGGGGATGAGGTAAAACATTGCTATATGGGATGTAGCAGGAATGGGTTTAATTAGTTTAAATATGACCTATTTTTGTTTTACCACCCCAAGCCAATTCAGTTTAAGAAAATGTAATTTAAAGAATAAATACATCTAGAAATTTCCCATTAAGCATGATGACAATTTTTGCTTCAGAATAGATATTTTAAATTTTATTATGGGAACACCATTCCATCTGCAGTTTCATTTAAGCAAAACAAGGAATGTATTTTTTAAATGAATTTTTAGCATGTATTGAATAGATCATATATATATATTTTGGTTTGTTTAGCCTATTGGTATATTATACTCACAGATATAGCTATACTTAATTAGAATAACGAACACATTGATTAAAACTATGTACTGAAAATTCATTCTATCTAAGACTTTAGATGGATTAAGCCAAGTAAAGGCTAATGCAATTGTACTATCTGTTATCAACAATGAGCATGTTGATAACACGATTGCAATTGGTGAGATTGCTTCTTTTATAGTGACATTCTTGCCACATTTCTTTTTATTCTTGTAGCATATATTTTTTCTGTTATTTAAATACTAGAGGCCCGGTGAAAAATTTGTGCATGGGAGGGTGTGTCCCTCAGCCCAACCTGCACCTTCTCAAATCTGAGACACTCCTCTCACAATCCAGGACTTCTGGCTCCCAACCACATGCCTATCTGCCTTCCTGATTGCTCCTAATCGCTTCTGCCTGCCAGTCTTATCACCCCCTAACCACTCTCCTGCCAGCTTGATTCATGCCTAACTGCTCCCCTGCCAGCCTGATTGCCCCAAACTGTCTTCCCCTGCTGGCCTGGTTACCCTTAACTGCCCTCTCCTGCCAGCCTGGTCACCCCCAAGTGCCATCCCCTGCAAGCCTGATCCCCCCAAATGCCCTCCCCTGCTGACCCAGTCACCCCTAAATGCCCTTCCCTGCCAGCCTCATCACCCCTAACTGCTCTCCCCTGCTGACCCTGCACCTCTCCCAATTGCCCTCCCCTGCAGGCCTGGGTCACCCCAAACTGTCCTCCCCTGGAGGCCTGATTCCTCCCCCCCAACCCCCCCACAACTGTTTGCCCCTGCAAGCCTGGGTTTCCCCCAACTGCCCTTCCCTGAAGGCCCAGTGGCCCCCAACTTCCCTCCTCTGCCAGCTTGGTGGCCTCCAACTGCCCTCCCCTGTAGGCTTGATCACCTTCACTACCCTCCCTTGCAGGCCTGGTCCATCCCAACTGCCCTCCCCTGCCTTCTGGCCTGATCCCCCACAACTGCCCTCCCTTGCCGGCTTGGTTCCTTCCAACTGCCCTCCTCTGCTGGCCATCTTGTGGTGGACATCTTATGTCCAAATATTACTCATTTATTAGATAGGATAGAGGCCTGGTGCATGGTTGGGGCTGGCTGGCTTGCTTTGAAGGGTGTCCCAGATTAGGGTGGGGGATTCCTTGGGTCATGGGGTGGCCTGCGCAAGGGATCTGTGGTGGTTTGCAGGCTGGTCAGCCCCCCTCCCCCCTCTGGCAACCCAAGCATAAATTGGAAGCAGGTATCTGGGATTTATTTATCTTCTATAACTGAAACTTTGTAGCCTTGAGTGGAGTCCAAGGCAGGCCATGGTAGAGTGAAGCTTGTTTTCCTCCATTGCCAGGGGTAACCCAAGCCTCCTGCTTGCTCCAGCTTTGTGGCAGCCGCCATCTTGGTTGGGTTAATTTGCATACTCACTTCTGATTGGCTTATGTGTGTGGCTTGTGGGTGTAGCAGAAGTATGGTCAATGTGCATGTTTCTTTTTTATTAGATAGGATAAATCATCTGAATAAAACTCTTTTAAAAAATATGCTTTTATTTATTTTAAAGAGAGGAAAGAAGAGGGAGGGATAGATAGAACCATTGATGAGAGAGAAACATCAATTGGCTGCCTCCTGTATGCCCACTGCTGGGGATTGAACCCACAACCAGAGCATGGACCCTGACCCAGAATCAAACTGGCCACCTCCTGGTGGGTGGGACAATGCCCCACCAACTGAGCCACACAGGCCTGGCTGAATAAAATTTGTAATTCTCCACTTTACTTAGATATACAGTTACAGTAAAGATTTTTGTGGATTTTGATTCTTACAAGTTGAGGTATACTTCTTAGGCGTATTCATTAGAAAATTTCTAATTTACATGTCATGCCGATAAAGCTGGGCTGGCCATTGATCTCTTCTTGTTTCAATTACTTCTGCCCTTATTAAAATTGCTAAGTGGAGCCTAGTGACTAGAAGACTCAGATATCAAAGCATTTACACAAAAGAATGATCCCAGCATAATCCAGACTTAGTTTTAACCAATTAATTTTTCTAGTCTCTTTTTAACTTGTGTTCTTAAATTCTTAATGATAAACCAGTGATAGAAAAGGAGATTTGAAAATACCCTCCAGACCTTCTTTGGTACAGAGGATCAAAAATAATCTGAGAATGAATTCAATTACTTAGATCTTATTTCTAGAATATAAACCTTATCAAAGTAAGGATCACAAAGGGGCCTTTAACTCAGATGCTGAAATGTACTCACCTGTTGAAGCTCAGAATTTTCTCTTACAGGACATGGAACACATTCACATATCCCTTTGCTTCTATTACCTGTATTAAAATTCCCTCAGAGCAAATTGAACTTAGTGTTTTAATTTAGACCATGTAACATAGCCCATGAATATTACTTCTTATGAATTAGTAATTAAAATTTTCTTTTAAAATGTATACTATTGTGACTTTCAATATCCTTCTTTCTGAAGAGAGAAAAATGTAAATCAGATGAGGAGCAGTTACAATGCAAGACGAGAGAGCAATGAAGAGGAAAATGAAAAAAATGTACCAAGACTTCTAGCCCTTGGATTTAATTAAAAGCCGTCTTTTTGTTTGCCTTTTTGGCATGGCTGAAGATTAATATATTTTTTCATTTTTCTATAAAATTAAAATGCCCATTGTTGCTTTTTAGTGGTAAAAAATTTCAATCAGTCTCTGAAATGATACTTTAAACCAATAACCAGTCATTAAAAAAAAAAGAAATTTCAAGAAATTTTAAATGAAATTCCCTAAAAAGCTTTCATTTGATTTTTTCTAGTTATTGAGGATGTATTATAGTGACTGATTCTTTCGTTTTACAAATATCCAATTTATTTATTAGTAGAAATATTTGGACTAAATCTGTCAATGTAGTTTTCTTATTCAAACCTATAACTAAAATACTAGTTTTCATTATTCTATTTTTATGTCCATCTATTTCCACCCAATATAAAGCTTACTATGCTTAAATTAAGTCAATTATTATGTTTGTTGTGCTTTTACTGTTGGATACACACCATGGTTGGCACCAGAAACAGAAGAATTAATAAAACAAGTACCTACCATTAAGGAACTCATAACTGGTGGCAAAATTGGCAATAGACAAAATAATATTAACATGATATTTAGATAGGTGAGGGGATACTAATTACAGGTATTTTGTTAATAAATATATTTTAATAAATATATTAGCAGAAACATGAAGAGATTATATTAGATATCCAGAAGGATTTATAGATTATCCAGTTCACATTTCTCACTTCACAAATAAGGACACCGAAGCTGAGCCCTAAGAGACAGTGAGAGCTGAACTGGCAGAAAATCCAAAATTTTATACCTTCTTATCTTTCATTATAGCAAGAGTTACTTGTACAAAGGGAGTGATTCAACCCCCATTTATAGATCTGGACCTCCCCTTCTGTTATTTCTAGGCATTCTGAATAGGAAATTAAACAACCCTGTGTTTACCCATTGGCATGAATTTAAAGTCTTTGTTTTAAATTGTAGGCTTTATCAGTATTCTGATCTAATGAGACCAACAGTTTAAAAGATGATTGTCATTGAAAAGACAATTTGTTACCATCCCCATGAAGAAAGGATACACCATCTCATGCAAGGCCATATGGAGAGACACCAAGGAATACCAGGAAGCAGAGGGACAGGAGGAAAACATAGCAAGAGCCTTTTTATTGTGGTTTCTGTGGGAAGGAACAAGTGAGGCAGTGTCCACAGGCTTAGGGTTGGTTAATTAGAATAATTTAACAGATTCTGGGGCATAGAGGCTCTTTTGAGTTGCCTGGTACCTGGTCCTGAGATAATTAGGAATATTGATCTAGAATTTCAAAGCTCACTAGAGGAGGTATAGCTCTGGAATGGTTGGTTTGCATATAAGAGTTGTACTAAAAAACTTGTGGTTGTATGGGATTCATTTGATATCTCTACTAATTTACTAGTCATGGGAAGGGCAGGCAATCTTCCCCTAATCCACAAAGTCCCTCCCATATGCTAGAAACATCAAGAATACAGAAAATCTTACATAATAAAAGGCTAATATGCAAATTGACCAAATGGCGAATGACTGGTCGCTGTGATGTGCACTGAGCACCATGGATCAGACGCTCAATGCAGGAGCTGTCCTCTGGTAGTCAGTGTGCTCCCACAGGGGAAGTGCTGATCAGCCAAAAGTTGTGTTCACTAGCAGTGGCAGGAGCTCCACAGCAGGACTAAGGACCCCTTGGGGCACAGGCTGAGCTGAGGGACCTTTCCTCCCAGTGCACGAATGCCATGCATTTGGCCTCTAGTAAGAAAATATAGTTAATATCTTTCTATCAAGGAACATGCATTTTATTCTATTTGGGGATAAGGTTGCCCTTTAAGAGAACCAGCTCTGATTATCAACATTATAACTTCCTATAATCAAGTTTTTAGTTTAGTTTGTTTTTACTTAAGCTAGAGTATCATTATATAATTGTGTCTCTTTTTAGACAACTTACTAAGTATTTCTGGAGCTGCATGTCATTTGAACTTTGCTAATAACTTGAGCTCTCCAAATGAGAAGTAATAATATAAAACTCCAATATACACAAATGTCTATGACTAGTAATTACATTCCTATGGATAAAAAGATGAGTTTGTTAATTTAATTTAGGAAAAATGACTCTGATGGAAAAACCCTAGATAGATGACATATTATTACAACAGGTTATATTTTCAAAGTACACCTATAAATTCATATTTTGAATCTTGGAAAAAAATGTTTGTTATAGAAACAGTTTTATTTATTTAGTTTTTAAATATATTTTATTGATTTTTTACAGAGCAGAAGGGAGAGGGATAGAAAGTCAGAAACATCCATGAGAGAGAAACATCCATCAGCTGCCTCTTGCATGCCCCCTACTGGGGATGTGCCCACAGCCAAGGTACATGCCCTTGACCGAAATCGAACCTGGGACCCTTCAGTCTGCAGTCTGATGCTCTACCACTGAGCCAAACCGGTCTCAGCTGTTATAGAAACAGTTTTGACAAGTGGAAGGTAGGGTCCCAGTTACTCACCTTTACTGTATGTAACCCAAACATAACTAAACTTTGAATTAAGGGTACCAAAATTTAATTAACTAGAATTTTGAGAATAAGAATATTTCCTATGTAGTAGAAAGATGGACATTATTTGTGAAAAATATACCTATTTATAAAATAGGCATCATTACGTTTTATACTGACTTTATTATCACCTCTCCTACAAACTCCAACCCAACTTAATCCACCTCAACCCAAACTAAACCATGAAAATAGTTCTCCTCACATCTCCAGTCATCTAACCCTTTCTGCTACTCCCCACACTCAGAAATGTACACATACAGTTGTGGTAAAAAAATATTCTTTCTTTTCTTCTAAGTCAATACAAATGTAATTTAGCATAGCTAGATGCTGGGAAGAGCAATCTTCTCAAACCAAATCACATTAAGATAGAAAAATATTACTAATCAATCTCCTTACCTTCCCAAAGTACTATTTAAGTTCCAAAAAAGAGGATTCATGTGTCTTAAATAAAATCATAATGGAGAGCAGAGGTAAGGTGAGTATCTTCAGCAATATGACAATGCAAAATGTGTAACTTTTAGCAGAGAACAATATGTTGTGTCCTCCCTTGAATCCTCCTTACAATAACTTTAAGCATTAATGTTAAAGTCTCTGAGGAGTTCTGTAGTAAAGAAACTAGTTTAACTATGATTAAGCCAGCTCTCTAATACTATTTCTATTTTTTCACAATGTCTTTTTTCTACAAAATATGCACATCAGTAACAAAGCCCAGCTTTTCCACAATAGTTCCCGTGATAAAGACAAGGGGTTCTTAGGGAAGGGTTAAGGAGGATAAGAGCTGCTATTTTTATGGGTGAGTGCATGGTAAATGAAATATCATGCAGTTGTGGAAACAATACATTTAACATGTGCCTACTTCAGATTATATTCTTCGAAGATGACATTAACTAGTTAACTAGTGCCAACATGGATACAAGGAGAAGATGGAACATCTCAATGTATAAATTGAAGTATAGGGAGTTAGTTGTTTTAGGTAACACCTAAATATCAAACATATCCTCCAGGTTTGCTAGAGATAACCCAGAGGCACTCAAAGATTCTCACTGGAATACAGTGATGTGAAGAAATTCTGGTAGGAAAGTTCTTCTATGCTAGGGTGCCAATTATCTGTTATTTATTGTCATGAACAGGTGGCTGCTTTGGTGGCAGCTAGAATTTGCTTTCTCCTGAAGAAAGTAGGCTTGGAAACTAGCTTACTCATCATTCATTTATGTACGGGTTCCCACTTGCTAGGAAGATAAGAAAGCCTCTGGAAAAAATCATGCCTTTCTGTAATTTTTATTTTCTTGATTCATATGATTGCCAAGTAGTCAAAGTGCTAATTAAAAAATAGCCCAAAGAACGAGAGAGCTCTTGGTTTGGACTTATTCTTTAAAAAAAATTTAAATACAAGTTCACCTGGTGAACTTGACAATTATCAGTCTTCTATTTTCAATAGTTATACTTTACTTTTTGCTTGCATCTTTATAAACTTCCTGTAATAAAGAAACAAATAACAAAGACCAATCTCCAGCCCACAACCACCTTTGCATTTGGAAATGTAAGATTTCTACCTAATTTGAAATTTCTGTCAATAATTTCACCGGAAGAATGTGCCAAATAAGTGAATATTTTTAGTTCCATGAGCTAAACAGCAGATACAGATCTGTGGTGGAAGATAAACAATCTGTTAACTAAATATTTTAAATCACAAATACAGTTTCATTCTAATACACAGCTTTAAATCACTTTTTGAAGCTGAGATTGATTTTATCACTACCTTTTTTTCCCCTTTCTATAAATAGTTAACTAGTTTGTTTAAAAGGATATTAACCTTTTCAACTAGCCACTGGATACCGGGGTGAGAGATGCCTGCTTCTATAGATGTCCTCCTGACAGTATACAGTAGCCTGTTTTGACCTGGATCTCTGGCTTTTATCATATGTATCATGGTTCTTGTCAGAGAAATGTATTTTAAAAGAAAGTCATTTGTAACTCATATATATATGTATATACACATATATATGTATATATACATATATGTGTATATATGTATGTGTGTGTGTGTGTGTGTGTGTATATTTCAGAAAGAAAGGAAGAGGGAGAGAGAGAAAGAAATATCAATGATGAGAGAGAATCATCGATCACTTAAACAGCCCAAACCCGGGCATGTGCCCTTGACTGGAGTTGAACATGGGACCCTTCAGCCTGCAGGCAGAGGTTCTATCCAGTGATTCAAACCAGCTGGGGATTAATTTTTTTTTTATTGATTTCAGAGAGGAAAGAAGAGATAGAAACATCCATGATGAGAGAGAATCACAGGTTGGCTGCCTCCTGCATGCCCCTTACTGGGGATTGAGCCAGCAACCAGGGCATTTGCCCCAACTGGAAATCAAACCATGACCTCCTGGTTCATGGGTCACTGTTCATCCACTCAGCCACGCAGGTTGGGCCAAAACAATACTAATACCTTCTCCTCTTCATTGTCGTTCTCCACATGATGAAGAAAGATCTTAGAGATGTTTCCTAAGTTTGGCATACTATCATTCTAAGAATCATAAATAATTTCATATTAATCAATATTGTATTTATGCAGGCAAAATATTGTATGTTTCTTCGACAAACGGGTCATTGATTAAATACTATAATTTAGTTATTTCTAAAAAATAATAAAATAGACTTTCTGCCCTAGCTTTGCTTAATAAGAATCATTTAAATTGTAAAAGAGTTACCCTCAAGACACTCCTGTCAGTCCTTTCTCCTGAAATGAGAACACAAAACAATATTAAAGAGAACTAAGATAAAATTTAGAAAGATTTCCACAGAAGCATAAAATTATCAATACTGTTTTAGTAAGCTTGCTTAGGCTTTTATAACAAAATATGATAGATGTGGTGGCTTATGAACAATAGCTATTTATTTCTCAGTTTTGGGACTGGGAAGTCCAAGATTAAGGCATTAACAGATTCCCAGGTCTGGTAAGGCCTCAGTTGCTGGTTCATCAATGGCCTTCTCCCATGTCCTTGTTTGGTGGAAGGGACAAGGGAACTCTGGAATCTGTTTTATAAGGGCACAGAACCATTCATGATAGTTACACCTTTTTGACCTATCACCCCTCAAAGGTCCTACCTCCATATACCATCATATTGAGGATTAGGTTTCAACATAGGAATTTTGGTGAACCACAACATTCAGTATATAGTAACACAAAGCAAAAAGTTATGTAAATCATATTGTCAGTCATCAGTCTTTTCCCCTCAAAACCATGTACAGCTTTAAAAAAATATATTTTATTGATTTTTTTTGCAGTATAACTTATATTTAATAGTAGTACATATGTTTTCCTTTCCTCCCCCAATATACTCCCTCCAGCCTCCCTTACCCCCCAGCACATGTCCCCACCTGTCCCCTCCCCGCCCCAGTGTCTTTCATTCATTGGTTATGCTCATGTGCATGCATAGAAGTCCTTCGGTTGATCTCTCCCAGCATCTGCCTCCCATCCACCCCAGCCTTCCCCTTGTAGCTTGACAGCCTGTTCAATGCCTCCCTGCCTCTATATCAATCACTCTCCCCTGTTTCTTTTCTTCAAAAATATCTTGCCTCTGCATACTAGAAATAAATATATAAGAACAAAAAACGTTTGAGTGTCAGTTTCAATGTCCAACTGTTCTGAGTCCCAGTTTCAATGTCAAATAGTTCTTTATGTGTACATGTCAGCAATGGTATCCAGATGGTAGCCATGCACAGCTGCCGACTGCTAGCATGGCAAGATGTCGTCAGTGTCCCCCATCTCTGGATCGTCCTCGTGACTGGAACAGACCCAGCAGTTCCTTACTGTCGCAGGAACCCACATGGTCTTGGAGTTGTTCTCTGCAAACACACAAACACATTCTTGACCAAAAATTAACAAAGGGATCCTCTATGCAAATTAGACTTGGGATTCTTTTCATTTTTGCCTAAATGATTTTTCTTTGGCTTATTTTGACACCATGTGTGTTTTTTCATGGGTGTCCTGCTGTTGGCATTACAAATGGAAGTTACTTTTCTGGAGTAAGAATTTTCTAGATGTATTTTACTTACTCGGTATTTTTCCTTACATGATATTACCCCACTATCCCCCCTTTTTTGATTAATGGGGGCTTTTGGAAATTTTATCTTGCAGTCTTGGTAATTTTAAATTTAAATTTTTGCACACAAATATGAATGCTTTAGGTTCTTTGGATGTTAAGCTATTTTACAGTGAGATGAACTACTAATAGATATTTTAGTTAATGTTTTAGGAAAAGCTTTTTGTCCAGTACAGTTAAATTTTCTTGAGTATTCACTTATTTCACTTGTCCAACTTAAATTAATCTGAAAACTTGATTACTATTTTACTGTCAATTTTAATACTCAAGCAGAAATCTTAGTTTACCCTGTAAATATTAGTCGAAAGGAATATTTGCATTTTTGAGTAAATAGGTCCTGAGCATTCCTGGTAACAGATTGAATTTAGATATAGAGCAGCTGTTGCTGGCCAAGTCTCTGTCTGCCACCTGGGTCCCGGTCTCAGTTGTGCGTGGGAGGCAAAGCAGCCATGGGGGCAGGAGACCTCCCTCAGGAGGGGTGAGAATTCAAGCCCCTGCAAGGTTTGTGGATGAGGGTCTGTGCCCCACCTCTGTTGACCTTTTAGTTCTCTCCTGTTGGCTCCTCTGCGACTGTGCCTGTCTTAGGTTGTTCCTTCCCTGAGGAATCTTACCCTTCTCTGGCTAACCAGCCATCCTCCGGGGCTAAACAGGGTGATGTGAGGTTCAGTTCTGTCTCCTTTGTAGTCTATGCCCCCGTGGCCTCCACGTCCAGCACCTGCCTTGAGGTCCCCTTGCCTGCTGGCGGGGTCCCGGTACTGATCACATGTCTTAGGAGACCCAGGTTTCTTCTCCAGTGTACAGCTTTTCAATTCATTTAAAAATATATTGCTTTACCTCTCTGTAATGGATATGTAAGCAGCTTTTACTGGGACTTTCGGGCTCAAGAAGTTTATAATCTGATGTTTTGTTTCATCAAAGTTTTAGCGTGTGTGTGTGTGTGTGTGTGTGTGTGTGTGTGTGTGTGTGTGTGTTTCTCTATTCTGAAGGGGAGAAATTCTTACTTTTAAGTTTCATATAGAATATTGCCTGCTGTCTTGACCTGGACTTTGTGATTTGTAGTACAGCTGTGTGATCTCGGTTTGGAGAAGATGCTATAATATGGGCATTGACATTTTTACACTCTGTACCATATGTTCATTTTACACTCAGTTCATGGAAAGCATTTGAGAATGCAACCACTTTTAGGCTTACGTTTGTTTGTAGCTTTGCTTCTAAGATTGAACATCTGCTTACATCTGCCTTGCTCAAATGGGGCAAGTGGCTGAGGTTAAGAATTCAGGCTAACCCAGCCTGTGTAGTTCAGTCATTGAGCATCAACCTATGAACCAAGAAGTCAAGGATTCATACTAGGTCAGGGCACATGCCCGGGTTGTAGGCTCAATCTCCAGTGTGGGAGAGGGGTGCAGGAGGCAGCTGATTAATGATTCTTTCTCATCATTGATGTTTCTATCTCTCCCTCCCTCTCTATTGCTCTCTGAAATTATATATATATATATATATATATATATATATATATATATATATATGAATTCGGGCTGTACAGTTACTATGCCTGGGCTCAAGACCCAAATCTTCAGCAGCCCTGTTATGTACTTAGGTGGGTTATTTAACCCCTCCCTGTCTAAGATCCCTCATCTGCAAAATGGAAGTAGCAACATGATAAGACTCTTCCATACTGCAGATTTAGTCAAAACATTGAATCGAGTGAAATGCAAGGGCCTGCTTTTGTGAGATTAATAAAATGAAAATGAGGGCAAGTGCAAGAAGTGTTCTTCTGACAGGCAGGAGAGAGTCCCATTTTTCTGTTGGATTTATCATCACCCTAGATCTCCCCAGATACTGGGTACCTATCTCTCATTTGCCCATGTTGAGAACACACTGAGAAATGTACAGTTGTTTTCTGAGGACTTGGGAGGCTATTCACAGTCTATTGAGTTAACAGCTTCTCAGAAGAGCAGAAACATATTTTACCACCAGCCTTCAGGTTGCCTTTTGTGACCTCAAGCATGGCTGCATGAAATAGACTGAATAAGGGGTAACCAAGAGTGGAAATTTTCTTTTTACACATCATTGACGATTTCCTTCTCTTCCTACTCTGTCTTTTCAGGAATAAATGATAAGCTATGGTGCTTTAATTATTATGTATAATAGAATAATCTGGCCTTCTCCAATACACAGCAATTAAAAAACTTTTTAAAATTTCATCATATTTAGTTTCTTATTCTTAAACTTATTTTATTTTATTTTATTTTTTGGCAAAGATCAGTTCTATTGTCATGGGAAGTCTGTATCAAAAGCATTCCAAAGGGAAACTAAATTCTTACAATGTTAGTTATAATAATAGAAATCATAATGAAATAAGAAATGTAATTTAATACTTGTCTGACTAGCAGCTAATATTTATTATTTTATTTGCTATTCCAAACATCTTTATAGGCATTGATACAATTTGGTGGACAAGCTGAGTTTCAGACTGTTGCATCAGTACCTCAATTTGCACAAGTATACTTAACCTCCAACTGGCATTCTTCCTATTACGGACACAGGCAAATAGCCCAGTCAGATACTTTAACTTTATTATTCTTCATGTGAAGCTGATGTGAAGACAACCTAATAAATATCTCTAAATTATTATTGTTTATTTGTTCACTCAGTCTCAAAGCTTCCAGATTTGGGTCAAGTAGTCTCATACACAGCTATAAAGATTTCCCAAATGGGATTTTAGAAACAAGTTTATATACTACTGAAGACTTAGTCAGTTTGCTTTGCTTAGATGCAAGATTGTAACTTGATGACTGTAATGTCACTGAAAAGTTCCTTCAAGTCAAATCTTAGCTATTGCAATTTGACGTGACTGAACATATTTTTGCCAAACTGGAAATTTTTTCTTGATTTTAGAATCTTCAGAGCTAATTCATTAAAACTCCTTTTACTTTTGCTATTAAAATAAAACTACCAAAGCAATCTATAAATTCAATGCAACCCCCATTAAAATACCATAATTCAAAGACCTAGAACAAATTCTCCAAAAATTCATTTGGAATAAAAATAGACTCCTAATAGCTGCAGCAATCTTGAGAAGGAAGAACAATGTTGGAGGGATCACAACACCATATATCAAGCTATACTACAAAGCTACTGTTCTCAAAACTGCCTGGTACTGGCATAAGAATAGACATATAGACCAGTGGAACAGAGAACTCAGAAACCAACACAAGCCATTATGCTCAATTAATATTTGACAAAGGAGGCAAGAACATATAATAGAGTCAAGACAGTTTCTTCAATAAATGGTGTTGAGAAAATTAGACAGATACTTACAAAAAAAAAAGAAAGAAAGAAACTAGACCACCAACTTACACTATACACAAAAATAAACCCAAAATGGATGAAGGACTTAAAAGTAAGATGAGAAACCATAAAAATCTTAGAAGAAGCCATAGGCAACAAAATAGCAGATTGTGCTATTTTGTTGTAGCAATGGAAACTAAGGAGGAAATAAACAAATGGGACTACATAAAAATAAAAAGCTTTTGCATAGCAGAAAAAACCAAAACCAAAACAAACAAACAAACAAAAAAACCCAAAGCAAAACAAACCAGAAACCCATCAACAAAACAATAAGAAAGCCCACTGCATGGGAGAACATATTTGCCAATGTTATCTCCGATAAAAGTTTAATCTTCAAAATTTATAAGGCACTCATACAATTTCAAGAAGGAAGATAAACAATCTGAACAAAAAAATGGGCAAAGGACCTAAATAGATACTTTTTGAAAGAGGACATTCCGAAAGCCCAGAGACATATGAAAACATGCTCAAAGTCACTAATCATCCGAGAGATGCAAATCAAAACAACAAAGATGTACCATCTCACACCAGTCAGAATGGCTATCATCAACAAATCAACAAACTATAAATGCTGCTGATGATGTGTAGAGGAAGGAACCCTTCTTCACTGCTGGGAGGAATGCAGACTGGTACAGCCACTGTGGAGAACAGTATGGTGTTTCCTCAAAAAATTAAAAATGGAACTGCCAATTGACTCAGTAATCCCACTTCCAAGAATTTATCCCAAGAAACTGGAAACTCCAATCAGTAAGGATGTATGCACCCCTATGTTCATAGCTGCACAATTCACCATAGCTAAGATTTGGAAACAGCCTAAATGACCATTAGCAGATAAATGGATTAAAAAAACTGTGGTAATTCTACACAATGGAATACTACACTGCTGTAAAAAAGAAGGCATTCTTACCATTTGCAACAGCATAGATGGAACTGGAGAGCATTATGCTAACTAAATAAACCTGTCAATGAAAGAAAAATACCACATGATCTCACTCATTTGTGGAATATAAAGAACATTATAAAGTGAAGAACAGAAATAGACACAGAGGCAAAGAAGCATTGATCAGACTGTCAAATTACAGTGGGAAGGTTGGGGAGGGCTGAGGAGGGTAAGAGATCAACCGAAGGACTTGTATGCATTCACATAAGCATAACCAATGGATGCAAGACACTGGGGGGGGGGGCGCGGGGGGAGGCATGAGGGCATGTGCCAGGGGATAGAGGAGGCTGGGGGAAGATCAATGGGGAAAAAGGAAGACATTATGTACTACTATTTGTAATACTTTAAACAATAAAAAATAAAAATAAAACAATTTCTTGGGAGACTTTATGCAGTCATTCCCAGTCAGGCTGAGCCTTCTCCCTGCATTCCTATTTCCTGCCTTGACTACTGCAGCTCAGTGAAAAACAAGCGCAGATGAGAGGACACAGTGACATCTGTCTTCCTGCTTACGGTTCCATAAATGACACTGCTGTGGGATGCAGTTGTTCTGATATCAGTAGGATGGGGAATCCATGTTTCATTATTGAAAATAGCTTATTTTTTGCCTTCATCAAAAATGACAATTGTGCGTCACAGGAAAGTGGGAGCTTGGAGTGAAGAAAGTGCAGGGATAAATTTGACTTTTGTCCTTCTTCCCATCTCAATTTGGATATTGTTTGCAAGATGATCACTGTTCAACCCTCAGGACCAAGGATATTTTGAAAGGGGTGGGAAACAGCACAGGTGCACAGTGCAGTGAACAATCAGATACAATTCAATCAATGGCTGGTTTTGTCTGTCCTTTCAGGAGGGCCTTTTATTGCTTTCCTCCCTTGGCCCTCCCTATTTTTAGGTCATGCTGTGTGATAAATAATAAAGATCAAGGGACTGGACACCAAGATTCTGGCCTCAGTTCAACCTGATAAATCACTGCTCTAAATGTGTTTTTTCTTGTCTTCCTGCTGTGCTTTTTCAACTTTTCTTCTTGAAAGTTTTACATAGAAAACAAAGATGTAATTTATACTGGGTTAACAGAGTAGCCACATATATATATATATGTGTGTGTGTGTGTGTGTGTGTGTGTGTGTGTATATATATATATATATATATATATATATATGAATTTAATATATGGCTACAAACACATGCAAACTTGAATCATTATCATGTTTACAGGGTATTTGGATATTTAGGGACAAATTCTTAGCCTTTGATGGTTATATTAAGATAAAATACTTAATCATCTGTAAGCCACTTAGTTTGAGGAAAGTTTAGTGCAGATAAAGATGATTTCAATATATGTGGTCCAATACCCTGGATCGTCTTTTAAATTTCTTTTCCAAATTTATTGTTGATACTATTACAGATGTCCCATTTTCTTCCCCTTTACTGACTTCCATTCTACCATCCCAACAGTCATCACCATATGTTGTCTGTGTCTGTGCTATGGGTGTATGTTTGTTGGCTAATCTTTTCACCTTCTTTCACCCAGTTCTCTCCATCCCTCGCCTCTGACAGCTGTCAGTCTGTTCTGTTTTGTTTGTCAGCTTATTTTGTTCATTAGATTCCACATATAAGTGAGATCATATGGTATTAGTCTTTCTCTGACTAGCTTATTTTGCTTAGCATAATAATCTCCAGTTCACAGGCCTGTCACAGACTTGGAAAAAAATGGGAACATTATAGTTCTAGTTCATTATCACATCAATGGCAACTCTAGAGATAGGGCTACTATGAAGTGTTTTTTTAACAGTCACATTAGTGAATATATTCTATAGAAATCATTACAATGTTAAGGCATACAATATTGTTCTAAAAAAGTACATCTGGTTAATACCTATTAACCTCTAGGCTTTCATAAGAAGCTCTTTTAGTGAAGAGCAATCTTCACTTAAAAAATGTCTACTTCTTTGATAATATGCTTATGCTTAACTCAAATATAACATACTATAATATACGTTGGAAATTAATAAAAATGGATCATTTGAATAAAAATAATTATAATTTCTTGAATAAGAATCTCCCAGAGATATAATAATGATTTTCACTTGAAGAGTACTTTCAAGTAATGTGCAGACCCAACAATCTGCTAAGGCAGGGAAAATGTTTAATTTTCTACTGAGAAACCTGTGGTTTGGGAAAGTTAAGTGACTAAGGTCTAAGAGTGAGTCAGAGTTAGGATGCAAGTCCAGGATTTCATCTATTGCCTCTAGTCTTAGCTTTATCCCTAAAAATGAACAAGGGGAAATTCATTGTTGAATAATGACTCTCCAATTAATTTCACATAAAACAGCTCATTTAAAATTCACAGCTACTCAGTGAGAGAAATACCATCTATATTTTACAGATAAGGAAACACAAACTCAAGAATTAACCACTGGCTTGAAAAATGTAGACAGGCAAATGTTAAGGATAGTTATCTGATTCTTAGCTATTGGAATAGTAAAGAATAATAGAAACTTTTCACCTTTCATTTTTTTCTTTATTGTTCAGTTTATTAATTACATTGTTTCCCCTTTTTTATCCCCCTATATCTCCCCTCCACCCTGTACCTATCCCACCCTCCACCCTCACCTCCCCCTCCCCAATGTCCTCTCCCATTGTTGCAAGATTTTTGTCCAATCTCTTGCTGTACTTCCCACAACCCTTTTCTCCCCAAGAATTGTCAGTCCATTCCCTCTCTATGTCCATGTTTCTGTTATAGTCACCAGTTTATCTTGTTCATCAGCCTATCAATTCACTTGAGTTTTATGTTCATTTGTTGATAGATGTGTATGTGTTGTTCATAATTTATACTTTTACCTTTTTCTTCTTCCTCTTCTTAAAGAATATCTTTCAGCATTTCATATAATACTGGTTTGGTGGTGATGAACTCCTTTAGCTTTTTCTTATCTGCGAAGCACTTTATCTGATCCTCAATTCTGAATGATAGCTTTGCTGGATAGAGTAATCTTGGTTGTAGATTCTTGCTCTTCATTATTTTGAATATTTCTTGTCACTCGCATCTGGCCTGCATCATTTCTGTTGAGAAATCTGCTGACAATCATATGGGTGCTCCCCTGTAGGTAACCAACTGTTTCTCTCTTGCTGCTTTTAATATTCTCTCTTTATCTTTTGCTCTTGGCATTTTAATTATGATATGTCTTGGTGTGGTCCTCTTTAGATTCCTATATTTTGGGGTTCTGTGTACTTCTTGGGCTTTTAAGTCAGTTTCTTTCACCACGTGGGGGAAGTTTTCAGTCACTATTTCTTCAAGTAGATTTTCATTAACTTGCTCTCTCTCTTTTTCTGGCACCCCAATAATTCGGATGTTGGCATGCTTGAGGTTGTCCCAGAGGCCCCTTACGCTATCTTCAATTATCTGAATTCTTTTTGTTTCTTGCTTTTCCATCTGAGTGGATTTTGGTTCTTTGTATTTCAAATCTTTGACTTGGTTCTTGTGGCCCTCTGGACTGCTTTTAGGACTTTGTGTATTATTTTTTTATTTCAGTCTGTGTAAGCTTGATTTCTAGTTGGTCCTTTTTTTTATCCGTGAGGGTCTGGTTCGTATCCTCAAAGGCCTTGTTCATTTCTTTGAGGGTCTCATTCATTTGCTTGAGGTTCTCATTCATTTCCTTGTAATTCTCATTCATTTCTTGGTTGGTCTTGTTTATTTCCTGGTAATTCTCATTAAGTTGATTGGCCTTTTGTAGGAGCCTCTTGAAAAGCCTTATAACCGTGGTTTTGAACTCTATGTCTTGTCGTCTTTTCTCTTCCATTTCTTTCACACCTGATTTCTCTCCATGTCTCTGCATGGTGGCTGCTTTATGTGGTGGATATCCTCAAAGGGACAGTGGCTCAGCCTCCCCAGTTACCTGAGGTGGGTACTCTTACTGCAATCCTTTATGGGTTGTATTCAGTATTTTTGAATTTAAACCCAGTTTGTTGTTGTTAGCCCTAGGAGGGTTTGACTCCAGGCCAATTGGCTGTGAAGGGAGACTGTGTTGGATGGGCGGAGTCTCTGAGCTGCAGCAGGCAGCAGCAGTGTCAGCTATGTCCTATGCGGCGCTCTCGCGCGGGTCTCTGTTGGATGGGGATGGCTGCAGACATCTCCAAGAGAAAGCCGCTAGTCTCTTCCCCTTGCCAGACCACTCCGCCTTTCCCCAAATGTGCCTGCACACCAAAAGTCCAGCCCAGGATTGTAAAATAAATGGTTTCCAGAACCAGGAGACAAGTTTCCAGAGGGCAAGTCGCGGGTTTGCGCGACCCTTTCGCGGAAACTCACAGTTCAGGAGCCTCTGCCGCGCCCCGCTTCCAGGGTGCGTCCCCCGGACCTCTGCGGACCTCGCCTGGCCCTGGGGGATCCGGGCAGTGGGACGGACCTCGGCCGGACCTCGCCTGGTGCTGGGGGATCCAGGCAGTGGGACGGATCTCGCTTGGCGCTGGGGAATCCGGGCAGTGGGACGGGCGTTGCTGCTCCAGCCCCAGTCCGCACGCGTGTGCTACCAGGATGGCTCCTAACCTGTTTCCATCTGAAAGACTGCGCTCCCGCTGCTTCTGAGTCTCAGTGTCCCACCTCCACTCCAGTTAGTGGAGTTTTCATTCAGCCAGCATTCTGGCGATTCTGGGTGCTGTCTGTTCTGCTGTTATGTTGTAGTTCCTAAATCGTAGCGCGGGGCAGAACAATAGGTGTTCACCTATGCCGCCATCTTTGAACACCGAAACTTTTCACCTTTCAAAGAAAATTGCTTTACTTCTCTTTTCTCTTTGTGACAGAATATTATATAATTCTTATTTTGGTCCAAGGCATGTGAAAATAAAGGTCAAATTTTGGTCAAGCCATCTTTTCCTGTGTATTAAGGGAAACATTAAAAAGAATGTGAATTTACAATTGCTATGAAAGTAATATAATTGAAGTTGGAGTTTGGCCCAAGACTTAGATAGAGAGATGTGGGAAAATGATATTATAACAACATCAAATACTTCTGAGAAGATGCAGTAGGGTGAATGTAGCCCCTATTAAAGATGCAATAAAAACTACACGACTTGTGCCTAAAGATTTGGGAGGGAAAGGTCTTCTCTCCTGGATAACTTAGTTGGAGTCTCATGCATACCTGTGTAGAAAGTTAATTTGTTTCAATTGTATCCTCAGAGAGGTTAATTCCGAGTTTTATTGCATTTGAAAAAAAAAAGTATTATCTGCCACAGTTTTATTTTTATTTATTTATTTATTCCTTCCCCTTTTCATATGGTATTTGAGTAGATAAAAAGGAGCAAGGGAAACAGTGGAATACAAGTCAAGGAATAACCTAGCTTTATTATACAGTTCATCTTTGGCTTTGAGCTTCTTTATAGCCTGGGCAAAAAGTGAATAGTTCACTTAACTTTAATACAAATATTTTTCAGAGCTATACAAAAGGAGTGCTCAGTGATCTATAGATTATTTCTGGCTCTGCCAGTTATCTCTAATGAGATCAGAATATTTAATATTAATGAGCAATGGGCCTAAGTTAAGTAATCCAAAAGTCTTCTAGAGACCACAGACAAAATTGAAATGTCAGCTAGCAATGGTGGGCTAGGATGTCCCTAAGACAATCTTACCTCAGTTTCACATGTCTCAGACAATCTTTTTTTAAAAATATATTTCATTTATCTTTATAGAGAGGAAGGGAGAAGGATAGAGAGTTATAAACATCAATGAGAGAGACACATCAATCAGCTGCCTCCTGCACACCCCCCACTGAGGATGTGCTCACAGCCAAGGTACATGCCCTTGACGGGAAGTGAACCTGGGTCCTTCAGTCCGCAGGCCAATGCCATGCACCGAGCCAAACTGGTTTCGGCTCAGACAACTTTTTGTTAAGAAAGAGCTAGAGAGCATATATAGAGGTTATGCTAATTGTTGAGAGTGGAGAGATATCACGACGATGCAATAAAAAATCTCCATGCCTCATGACAACAGCTTTGGGCAAAGTGGTTATCTAGCAGAATTAAGCCAGCTCACCCTGTGGCCTGCAGCCACAGCTCCAGTTATTGCACCAGCTTTCCAAGTCACCAATGCTTGGCTCCACTTGGCTAGGTCTCTGGCACCCCTACCTCACAGCCCCACCAGCTTTTTGGCCCTTGCTGCCCTTCACAGCGCTGCCTCTTGGATCATAGACTGAAACAAGAGCCAATCCCTATTTCTCCAGTACCAACTCTCACTGGAACTTGGCTGATTCAATCTTGCCAAACTTTGTGAAGGGCCAGACAGGACAAAAGTCAGGCCTGGTGATGGCCTAGTATATCATATTGGACACTGATTGAAGTTGTATGCTGTAGAAATGAAATGAGTTATTCAGCACTGTGGTGCTCCTAATTAAAGGTGAGAAGGCCATTTTTTTTTCAGGGGTTGGGATGTCTACGCAATGCTGGGGCACAGACGGTGGTAGGGCTGGCTCGCTTTGCTTATTTATAGCTGATCCACATCTCAAATCCCTTGTAGCTCAGAGTTTTTTTCAACTAAACTAAATCAGTCTATTAGCCTTTTGCCTTTAAAATCCACACAGTTATAAATCCATACAATTTTAGAATATCTTTGTGATAATCCAGTCTAAAGGCTATTAACAGGTGCAGATCGCCTGTAAATTAAATATACCCTACAGATGTGCACAGACTACTTTAAAAACATAAAATAAAATAAAGCAAAATGTCAACTGATGACTGGTTTGTAAAATTCAAATCTGGATTTCTAGGTTTCTTTAGAATTAGATGTACCACGTTTGGATTCATCTTCCTATATGCCACTAACAGGTAAGCTAAGTGGCCCTTCTTAGACCCAGCGTATACTCTCCAGTTCCTGTCCCCTCCACCTATTCTCTCTTAGACACGGAGTCTGAGTGTCAGTTGCCATTTATCACACTGTCTTTAATATCACTCAGCATTTCATTCATTACATTACTTGCCCTGTGGCTGAAACCATTGACTATGGGCCACCTGAAGTCATTCATGGTACACACATTACCTCTGAGGCACAGAAGGTAACATGCAATATCAACCTTAGATTCAACTGGCTGGACTTCACATTCAGGAATATTTCTGTATTTTCTGACATATCTTACTTCATGCATCTCTAAAGATTCAGAAATTAATACCATATATTAAATACTTACCTATTATACCAAATGAAATAAATCCATATCCTTGATTTTTTTCATAGATAAATAATCTGCAAGTTTCAGGAATCTTGATATGTGTAATATTTTCCTTATAATATCATTCTTCAAAATTGTATCTTTCCCTTTTTCCATAGCTATTATAAATTTACTCCACAATTACAGCTCTTCAATATTTATTTTTGGCAGGGGGATTAATAAAGGTTTAAGACATATCATGAACTAATATGTTTAATGAGATAACATCTTACTTATCTACCTGTCTATCTAGCTATCTAGGCCACATGATTTAAAATAAATCAGATATTTTATTTAAATATTTAATTTTCTAAAAAAGGAAAATGAATCACAACTTCATTTGCACAAACCATACAGTGTGTTACTTTTATGAATTACTTTGCTGGCATTGCTCAGTGGTCCATTTGTCAATGCCTGACCAGTGTCCCTGAAGGTATGTTACCCAAAGGTAATCTGAAACATAGCCAACGAGAAGAGCCATACGATTCAGAATGTAGAGTTGGGGCTGGGGATTAAATAAGATTCTCAAAAGATGCATCAAGGTGGGGGTCAGGAATTCGAGTGCCTAAGCAGAAGACTAAGTAGACTTGAAATGAATCCTGCCCATATTTCCCCTCTCCTCTCTTTCTCCCTGTCTCTCTGTCTCTCTGTCTCTCTGTCTCTATCTCTTTTTCTCACACACACATATATACACACACAAAATAAGAAATAAGGTGTAGGCTTATTTCAAATATATTAAACAAGGAAAGGCTCATTCATAAAAAATACACCATTACCCATATCCGTATTTCTCTCTCTCACATTTTTGTTAAGTAGTGGCAGTCCCAAGCTTCTTCCAGAATGGCCCCAAGCAAAAAAGAGAATGTATTTTAAGCTGTTTTTTTTGTTAGGCATTAACTTTTATATTTTCTCTCCCTCCCCCCCAAACCATATTTTTAAATAGAATACTTAGGAAAGAAAAAAATGCTAAAGATAATTTTTATTGGAAAAATATGCAAAAAATATCTAAATCTACATGATCTTGCTGGTGAGATTGGAGTCCTGCTGCAGACTTCTCGAAGCATATTGGCTCCAGGGTTCTGGGGGAAGGTGCTCTGGATCTCTTCTAAAAAGCACACATGCTGCTCCATGTGGCGCGGCAGCTGCTAAGGTAATGATGCATTTTTAGTGAAAAAAAAATAGCATAAATAAACATACAAAAAATCATATGAAACTCTCTCCAACTAAGCACAAAATTTGGCAGCAAATTAAAAATCTAAAAAACACACCTCATAACTGATAAGATAATGTACCAGTCCAACATTTCCAAATCTTATTTCTACCTACATATTTATATAACACATATCACGATTATATTTACCTTTCCAATATGCCCAAGAATTTAATCCATGATTTCCAATGCTAATATATTCCAAGGGTGTGGAGAATTCAAGATTAAATGCCTCTGCTACTACATGAAACAAATTAGTAATGTATCAACTAATTATATAATTAACTTTTTTTGTTTACTAAATTCAATAAAGACTTCACTTTTTTCTAAGTAATGACCACAAACATTTTTATAAAATAAAGGTATTTTTATATTTTCTTTGGATTATTTCTAAAATACACACTGTTTCTAAAATTCACACTAAAAGGGCTTGGAATGGTTTATATATATGGAGGAATCAGAATCTCTGTACATGACTCAACTAAATTTAGTAATTCATTCATAAGGGAGTTCAAAGCCGTATTAACTGCCTATTAGCAGAGGAAAACAATGAAAAATTGTATATCTGAATAGAAGCCCCTCCCCCAAATCTCCCAACTGAATAGATTCACAAAAATTAATGTCATAAAATACACACTAATATCTAGGTTGAAAAAGTCAACATACCAAAATTAATAGATAGTACTATTGATATGTATAATGTTTTCCTTAGGACTCAAACTTATTGTACTGTGACTCCCTTACTGAAAAACGGGTGATGAGAGAAAATCATTGATCAGCTGCCTCCTGCATGCCCACACTGGGTACTAGTGAAATGAAAATTACTTTCTTAAATAATGAAATTAATATATTTTTAAAAATGTATATTGATCAATTACTTTAACAGAACGGTAGGTGGTAGAGCAATTGAATTGACTTCAAATTTGGATGATCTATATAAGATGTAAGATGGTTACTCAAAATTTTGACTAGAAATTATTTTTTAATCTGGTTTGCCATCTTTGTAGAACGATTTTAGTAAGTACAATGGCAATTCACCAACTCTGAAAGTTGCTAGGAATATTTGTCAAAAGAGAGGATGGCAGGATGAATGTAAATAGAAAACGTAAATGAACAGCAGAACTGAGTTAGAAAATTAGTGATAAAAAGAAGAGCAAATTCTGTTTGGTTTCATCTTAATCATTCCACTTTTCTTTTCTTCCCTTTTTCTTTCTTTATAGCCAACCTATCTGATCTTCTTCTTTCTCACCTTCCCATTAGCTATGAGTTGTGCTAGATATGAAGTCTGCAAAACATGCACACACACACACTAATATTTCATGTACACACATGGGCTTGAATTGTAGAGTGGTAGGCTATCCAATTGGTTGGCTGACATGTATTAGAGACACCAACGTTTTGAGAGAATTCCAACTTTAATAAATTTACCTGGAATTTTACAGTCCGAAAATTTAGCGAAAGCTATTTTAAATCAGCATATAGAGATATTTTTGTTTAATGACCTAATATTGCATTTACTTTGATTTGCATTTGGAGGGATACCATAATCTTTTCAATGTGAAGATTTGAATGTAATCCTATTTTATGTTTTATTTATGATACATCCTGAAATATCTCATTCTAGATTATTCTAGATTTAATAGTAGTTAAGTCTTTTCAATGTTTCTGATAACAAATCTATTGTTATTAAATAAATCAGACTTATTAAAAAGTATAGTAGGTTTGAGTTTACATATATGCCCAATGTCCAAAGGAAAAAACCTTTCTGCAGATAGTTCTAAAATAGTTCTCTAGCCTGGCCAGTGTGACTCAGTGTTGACCTATGAATCAGGGGGTCATGGTTCTATGCCCGGTCAGGGCACATGCTTGGGTTATGAGCTTGATCCCCAATGTGGGGCATGCAGGAGGCAGCCAATCAATGATTTTCTCTCATCACTGATGTTTCTCTCTCTCTCCTTCTCCCTTCCTCTCTGAAATAAATAAAATACATATAAAAAAACACAAAGTAAAATAGTTCTCTAAAACTTTGTAGTCTTTGACCTCTCAAATTTGGCTGTGATTATGATGGATTGGTTAAAGTGAAAAAAAAAAAAACTGTTCCATGGAAAAAGATGATGCTTTTAAAGCTGAAATAAATACATGGAAACTAACATAAAAATTCTGTCTAGCTTAGGAATAATTAGTTTGTGACCTAAACATGATATTTATTCTGTCAATGTACTGTAGAAAACCCAACCCAGAATCTTCATTATAGCATGCTTAAATAAAGAGTTGCGTGTGTGTGTGTGTGTGTGTGTGTGTGTGTGTGTGTGTGTGTGGTGTGTGTGTGTGTGTGTTGTGTGTTATGTTTCCTGACTCCAATTTTATTTCTCAAATGTGGACATTATGGCATTTCTTCTTTGAAATCCTCATAGTGCTGAGAGTGATATCCTCACCTCCAGAGAATTTAATTAGTCAGAGGTGGGACCTGGACACTGGTGCTTTAAAAAGCTCTGCAGGTGATTTTTATGTGTGGCCAGGGTTGAAAATCACTGCCTTGGAATTAGAACATCAATGTTGAGGTCAAGTGCACTATGGCTTGTATGATTCAAGTCTTAAGGTTCATGCTTCCCATATTGCTCTGTCACTCTTCCATTTTTCACTTATAATATCTTTGTTGTAATTCAAACGTTAAACTGGAGAAGATCATTAATCATACATATAATTTAGTGACAGCAAGGTCATGTCCCACTAACTAAGTACACCTTGTTTGCCTCAAAATGCTAATCGCTTCCCTGCAACATTAATGAGGGACAATTGATATGGAGCTTAAAAATCATGTATGCTCTAGTTGCTGTTTTATTGAAATAAAGTACTTTATTAAGTTATAGCAAAACACAGCAAGGTATAATTATGGAAATTCCTGAGTTATATAACACGATACTTATGGAACTTTGGCAAGGAGGAGAATTGTACTGATTTTCAAGATTTTCTGGAAAAGAGATTACAATTATAGAAATCATTATGTTGCATCTTCTCTGCAACAAGATGTCTTATTCTTAGAGGGGGACTATAGCTCAGTTTCCCCTGCTTTCAGCTGTGAGGTTGTCTAAAGAGGGAACCCTCATTTTCCTTCTCTGAACCTTTGCTGTTGCTTCCCTCCATTCATTTACTCATTTAGTACTGCCTATTTTAAAAGACAAGTCCTCTAATTCTCAAAGAAAAGTGACAAGTGTGTAGTAAGTTTGTGTTTAATGTCATCATGCCTAAAGATGACTTATCTGAATCACCATTACAACCTAACTGACAGAGGATTCCTTTATTAAGTGTTTTGTAATGCACAATTATGAAACATGTTCTTGGCACAAGTTGTTGGATATTATGAGATGCTGGGATCCTTTTAATCTCCCTTTCTTGGCCTTATTGGTACCTATTTAACCCCCGATAGAAATAATATTTAATTTTTATACTATTTATCGAGATTGTTTAAAGATAGTAGTCATGAATCCCTTAGTACATTTCAGTTCCAAGAAATATGATGCCTTTAAGAAGACAGCATAAACTCTATTGATTTAGTTCAGTCTCAAAGATCAATTAATAAATAATAGATGATAAAAATCCATTTGAGAGTAGGTGAAAGGGTCAGGTCATAATTTATTGAGAAATTCCCCACTCCCCAGCTGAGATAAATGGAATTACCTGAATTGTAGAAGTAACTTTCAATTGGCATCTGTTCATTAGTTGGTGGGTATGCATGGCGTGTGTGGCAGGTGTGGGAAATCGGTTGATTAGATTATAAAGTTTTCATAGGTGGGGACCACATCCTATTAATCTATGTATCCTCAGTGCCAAGTACTGAACCTGGTACATGATAGTAGATATTCAGTAGAAGCCTATTAAATTATTTATAATGAAATAAATAGAAATGTGGACAAAATACTTATAATGGGAATTATGATATTTACTTTCTAAATTATTCTTGGGCCCAAGTGAAAATGTGCAACCATAGGTTTTAAATCTTCTATATAGTACTAATTGAATTCAAAATATCCAACAAGGAAATATATTTAAAAAATTTAAAGCTACAGTCTTCGGTGGTTTGGAATATGTTTTTAGTATGTTTATTCAGGTAAGAAGTGATTATCTGGGATAGACAGAAATTTATTATGTATAGACTGGGCTCTGAATTTTCCTTTCCATTTTTGTGTTGATCTATTCTATAGGGAATTTTCAAGAGGAAGAAAAAGGGTTGAAGTCAAATATACGAGAGAAGAAGAGAAGAAGGGTTTTCTGAGGTGTTCAGAATGATGGCTGTGTTTGAAAGGCCTACTTTTAGATAAGACAAAACCATATTTTTAGCTCCACAGGATGCCACCGTCAGCTGCTAGTGAAAACTCCTTTGAAACCAGTGGATCAATCTGGTGTTTTTAAGCTCTAGCTTGAATGAAACTATTTATTTCTGAGTGTGTTTCATTATCTTCACTAAAGTCTAGAACTTGAGGGGGCAGCTTTCATTATCTTCTTGTTAGGCTTTAAAATGGCCAATATGTCTAACAGAAAAACATAGAGTCTGTGCTTTGACGTCAATGACTTGGCTTCACACAACTGTATACAACATACCAGAAAACAACCTCCTAACGAGAGAAACACCATGCTCAAGATGTTTAGATGGGAGCCTGACTTGAGGTCTGTAAGAACATCCTACATTTTAAGAAGGCTGGGGACCTGTGGCCAATTGTCTCTTATGTTGATATAAAATTAAGAAAAAGTTAAAAAAATAAATATAAAGCTCATTATGAAACAAATCAGCTTTTCATTTCATGGCAAATATAACAATATCAAGTACAAGAGATCAAACCTAGAAACAATTTTGGGGAACTATGGAATGTGTCTTTCATACCTATAATCCTGCAAATCTTTAAGTCTTTTTATGGTTGTATGAATTTTATGGTAGTGTGTTATTTCATTGCTTTCTTGGTCTTAACTAGTAAAAAATACTTCGGTTTTTTATTTTTAATGCATAGTTATGAAAAAAGAATATTGCAAATGTTATATTTATTTGCAAATGTCTACTATATAGCCTGATATATTTTAACTAGAGGCCCACTGCATGAAATTCATGCATAGGGGCGGGGAGTGGAATTCCTCAGCCCAGCCTGCACCTTCTCCAATCTGGGACTCCTCAGGCGATGTCCAACTGCAGGTTTAGGCCCAATTCCACAGAGATTGAGCCTAAACTGGCAGTTGGACATCTCTCTTGCAATCTGGGATTACTGGCTCCTAACTGCTCATTTGCCTACCGGCCTGATTGCCCCTAACTGCTTCCCTGCCAGCCTGATCACCCATAACCGCCTCTGCCTCGGCCCTCCACCAACATGGCTTTGTCTGGAAGAAGGACCAGACAACCGGAAGATGTCTGGTTCACCCAGTCTAATTAGTATATTACCCTTTTATTAGTATAAAAGTAGAATTCATTTCCCAATGAATTCTAGGTTTTCTGAATTCCTGTAAGTTATTTAGGAAATGATACAATAAACAAGAATCCCAAAGTAAAGCATGTTGATTTCATTATCTTCTGAAGCAACACATGCTTCCTTCTCTACTTCATTAATTCATCCTTTTATACTGATTTGTGTCTGAACTGGGACATTCAGACACAGAGCAATAAAGACAATTCTCTTAGAAGAATAAGGTACAGACTTGGTTCTCAATGAAATTTTAGGCAATAGAGTATTTAGATGTTTTATCTTTTAAATGTGTCTTAGTTTTCTATTGCTGCCTTAATAAAGTAGCACTAAGTTAGCAGCTTAAAACAACACCCATTTATTATTTCATAGTTTTGTAGTTCAGGAGACTAAACAAAGCCAGGTTCATCTGGCTCTGTTTTCCAAGTTCCTCAGGCTGAAATCAAGGTGCCAGAGCTGTTCCTCTCTGAAGGCTCCAAATTTATTTAGGCTGTTGGCAGATTTCCATTTCATGTAGTTGCAGGTATGGACCAAGGTCTCTGTTTTCTAACTGGCTACTGTCCTGAGATTGTTCTCAGCTTCTAACAGGTGACTACACAAACCCTTCTTCATCCATGTTGAAAGCCAGCAAAAGCAAGTCAAATTCTTCCCTTACTTTATTTGAATCTTTCTGATCTCTTCCTGTATTTAACTCTTTTGTCTTCCTTCTCTGCTTTTAAGGTCTCATGTTGTTATATTAGACCCACCTAGATAATCCTAGCTAATCTTATTTTGAATTCAGTTGATAGTAACCTTAATTCCATCTGAAAAATCTTTTCACAGTAGTACCTAGATTAGTATTGGATGATCAGGGGATGAGAACCTTGAAGGACATCTTTAGAATTCTGCCTACCAAAATAACATAACCCCACCTGTTTTCTATGAGAAATCCAACCATAGAAATTATGCCAGTACCTTATTCCATTGCAACACAAGACTAGAATTCTAGTAATTCTGCTTGGAAACCTCTTTAACATCTCACTTGGAAGAAAAGGCAAAGTCCCCATGATGGTCTACATACCTGCATGATCCTTCCAACGCTGCCTCTCATCTCTGCCCTGCCTCTCTTACCCTGGATACTCTGGTCCAGTTCAGAGTCTCAGGACTCCTGTCTGTCCTCTCAATACAGTATGTAGGCATCTACCCTTGGCTCTGCATTGGCTGTAGTCTTTGCCCGGAATCACTCCTCCTCCAATGTCTACATGGCCTTCTTTGAAGTCATGGCACAAATGTTACTTTCTCAGGGAGAGTTTTCCTGGTAATACTTTTTGAAATTTCAACCACTGCTCACCCCACACACTTCTTATCTGTTGTCCCTGCCTTTTTTCTCTTCATTCTAGCAATTATCAACTATTAATTAGTTGTGTATTTGATAAGCTTTACAAAGGCAGGAATTATCATCTGTCTTGTCATTGGTTTATCCCAGCACCTAGAATAGTGTCTGGTATATGTTAGGCACTCAATAAAAATTGTTAAAATAATCCTGACTTAATTATAATAATGAGCCAGATTCTCATTCTCTGAATTGCAAAGTTATTTCTTTTTCTAGTTATGAATTAATTTTCTATATTCTACCTACTCTTTAATTTTTAGCAGTAAAATCATGAAATTAGAGAGATTCAGAAAGAAAATTAAAACATAACTTGTTTATTTTATTTTGGATAATTCCCTCTTTATATAATTTTCCTTTTAATTTATTATAATTATTAATCACAAGTTATAGAAAACTTATAAAATATTTAATCAGTGGTCCAAAAATAATGACATGCATATTTTTACATTAAGTGCAACCCAACTATCACCTGTTTCTCTTTCTTTTAATTTAATAATAATGATGCCCTTCAATAAATGTTACATATTCTTTATCAAATATCTCTTATTAGTATTTTATATATCTGTTGTGGTCCAATCAGAATAAAAAAATGCTATAAAATAATCAATCACTACTTTAAACATCAGTTATTTAAGCAGTTTTGTGCCTTTATATAACTTTAGCACTTTTTTGTCATGTTAACTGGATACATTCTCTGTTGCATTCTATCACAGTTATTTATCATACATACTGTCTACCATCATGCAATATGAGTTAAATGTAGGTGTTCTCTAGTTTTTGTCCTCAGCTCTCTTAGACTGTCGTGTTGACTTCCTACTGGGCAGTTCTATGTACTGCAGTAATTTAAGTTATTAACTTGACATTGATGTCTTCCAAATCTCTAGGCCCTGGTCCACATTATCATGAGCTTAAAATCTCTGAATTATTGCAAATGCTTCAAACTCCACATCACAAATCAAGCTCATCCCCCTTCCCCCAACTCTGCTCCTGATCCTTTGTAGATCTATCACCATTTTTGTACCTCTGATTTCTTAGTCACCAAAATTAGAAATCACAGAAACATCTGTAACATTCCCACTATGCCATCTACTTCTACTCACCTTATCATCAACTAACCTCTGCTAATTCTGCTGCTGAAAAACTCTCCAAACTATTTCCTTCTTTCCATTGTTATAGCTTCTATATTAATTCAGGTGCTCACACAGACTACATCGGTCTCCTGACTGACCTATTAGCTATTGAGTTCTACCTTGTTTCCTACTTTTCATATTTTTTCTAGAGCAACTTTTCAAAATGCAGATTAAAGCCTGCCATCATAATGAGTTAAAATTATCTTGTTTTAGTATGGCCTTTAAAATCTTCCCAATATGAGCCCAAATTATTTTACAAACTTATATTTAATCTTTCTCTCTAAAACAGGGAATAATGTATCATTCTTAAAGAGATGGTACCATTTAAAACCTTTATGCCTTCGTTTAGGCTTTTCATCTTCCTGGAATTTCCTTCACACTCCTGTAGGCCTTCTCTATTTACTTTTCTTCTTGAGCATAACATAACTTAAAAGACAGATGTCTAATATCACCCCTTTGGTAAAACCTTCTTTGACTTCCTCAAATGTGAGCAAGTTGCTTCCTTTTCTGTGGTTCTAATCCCTTTATTTATAACTGTTTCAATACTGACAATGATATGGTAGTGTACATTATCTATTTCCCCCTAAATTTGTGAGTTCTTTACGAAGAGCAACTGTGTCTTTTTTTAATCTTAGTATCCCATGCATAAAACAGAACTCCGGCATTTGGAAGATTTAGCAAATATTTGATTAAGAATAAAGGAGGAGAAAACAAATTTATAGAAATGGAACTACAATCAACATAGTGAAATATTGTAGATGAGTACAGAAAGCAGTAAACTAAGGAAGTTAATTCTGGGTATCTCCTGTGAAATATCTTACTTTCTCTTTCTAAATAACTTTTCTAAATATTCCGTTCTGTTTCATGGTATGAAATTAAATTATCATGCTTCAGAGTGAAAGAAATATCCTTCTGTTTGTTATTATCTAGACAGAGTTGTTTTTACTAGAACTATGTACAATTTTATTCCAAGGGCTGATCATACATTGTAAATTAATTCTTTCAGAAATGACACCAAAAACTTAAGAAAGCAAAGAGATTAGTTATGTTTCAGAACACAGAAAATGTAATACAGTCTAGTGACATAGTTAAATGTAATCACATTTGATCATCAAAGATTAGCATAGGAAGAGGGTATTTAAGATCTGGAGTACTCCATCCTGGATTCAAATGGTATACACAAATTTATGGAGAAGTTGTTAACATCATCTGTTGTGTGGTCCAGAAATCTGCATTTATTGTGAACACCTGTAGATGATTTTGATGCAGGAGACCTAAGGACTACTATTGGTCTAGCTCCAAACCCTCATTTTAGAGATGAGATGACTGAATCACATAGAAGTGGTGATTTATATCTGAGCTAAGTTTCAAGTTCAGTTTTCCAGACTCTTATCTTAATACATTTCCAGGAGGATTTTACCATTTGATCTTCATGTGGGCCACTTTAGAAATCTGTTATTGCTACTCATTTTGCTTTATTATTTTTTATTTTTTTATTGAATTTGTTGGGGTGACATTGGTTAATAAAATTATAAAGGTTTCAGGTGTACCCTTCTATAATATATCATCTGTACATTACATTGTGTGCTCACCACCCTAAGTCATTGTCTTGTTTTCATTTTCTGGTTCAATTTGTTTTCCATCTGCTGAAATAAGTAAAAAGGAACAATTAAAAAAGAAGATTCTTATGTTTATCTCTATTTTCTTTCTTTACTTTTAGACGTAAATGGGTTACCTCTTTGGAGAAAAGCCAAATCCAATCCTAAATCTCAGAAAGGTCTATAATCTCTGTATCCTCAAATCTGCTGAGTCTGTTTTTTTATTTTTATTTGCTTCTCCTGGCAGTAATCTGTACGCACGCAAACTTTTCATATCACCCAACATCCACACTCCCCCTCATAATTACAGACAGTGCTATCAACTCATTTTCCTATCAGCACAGTGCAGCTGTGCAATACAACTGAATAGGTACATCAAACAATGTTGGAGGAGTGGGCAAAGAGAGAAACAAAGCTTTCATTTTCCTTTTAGGCTTTGTTAATAATGACAGCTCAGCTGATAGTGTTTTCTGAAAACAAGGGAAGTCCTGCAAGAGGGAACCCTTCCATTCCCATCAGGCTATCACAAGTGGTGATTTGGGACAGCTTTCCTTGCTGGGAATAGTTAGGGTATTAGGGCATCTGACCCTGTCACTGCTGTTAATTTTAGGCATCATTCTCTTCTCTCTGTGTTTATGATAGCTAAGTCTCATCTCTGTCTCCTGAGCTGAGCCCACTAACATTGTATTATGATGAAGGTGACTCTTCACAAGTCATTATCCCAGCCAGCACCTTTCACTAAGTTTCTCTTTGTCATCTTCAAGATAAACACTCTGAACCTGGTTTATTATACACACACTACAGGCCCAGTGCATGAAAGCCATGCATGGAGCGGGGGAGGGGGAGGGAGTGTCCCCTCAGCCTGCCTGCACCATCTCCACTCTGGGACCACTGGCTCTTAACCATTCACCTACCTGCATGCTTGGTTGCCCCTAACTTCCTCTGCCTCAGCTGCCACCGTGTCTTTGTCCGGAAGACATCTGGTCTATCCAGTCAAATTAGCATATTATGCTTTTATTAGTATTGATTGTTTTACCATTTTGTGCATGTGTCAAATCCTCTTTGGGGTCTTCTGGAAGTGTAGTTATTGTGTTAAATGATATACAGAAGTTCTAACCAACTAGACCTTGTCAGAGCAAATGTTTCAATCTATATACCTAAAAGCAGTATCTGAGAGTTCCTTATGCTCTATCTCACCACCACCTGAAATTGTTCAACTTTTAAATTTTGGTCAATGAAAATTATGTTAATTTGTTATTGTTTTAAGTACTGCAGTTGAGTTCAATAGATAGGTTCGCCATTTGTTTATTTTTCTGTGAATTTCATGTTCATCCTCCTTTTAAAAATGTGATTGTTTTTCTTATCAATTCTTATGGTTTTCTAAATAGTTTGGATATTAATCTTTTATCAGTTGCTTGAGATGCAAATATTTTCTCCTAGGTTGCAGTTGCCTTTTACCTTTTTAACACTATTTTTATTTTTTAGCCCTTTTAGGTTCATAGAAAATAAAAGTTGTGATTTACCCGTCTCTGCCGATAGTTTTATCTATTATTAATATCATTTCTTGTTATGGTACATTTGTAATAATTGATGAACTAATATTGATGTAAATTAAGGTATATCATACATATATATATATATATATGATACATATATATGTATATACATTTGACTACCTTACCTATAAATATTCATGCATTAAGTTTTTGCATGGTTCTAAATTTTCAACTCATTTGGGTAAAGACTTAGAAGTGCAATTTCTGGTTGAAATTATAAATCAAATATATGTTACATTTTTAAAAGTTGCCAACCTGCCTTCCAAAGTGGCTGTACCAAAAATGAATGAGACTTTCTATTGCTCTATTTATCAAGTTTCTTAGTTTTTGGACTTTATGGTGCTTTGACATTTTGGGCCTTGCTGAGAAGGCAGATGGATCAGACTCATTGCATCTACTCAGGTTGTACTGCCTCCTCTCCCTTACATAAGTCCTGTGCTCTCATGGGTGGTTTTCTATAAAAACTTCACTGGAGAAGAAGCAAAAGAACTTACCCTTTTCTTAAACTTAGTTAAAAAATGGCACTGTCCATAATGGACTATGGTAGCATTACAGACCCATACAAGATTGGACTTTGAGAAAGAAAAGCCTCTCAGGTCTAGAGTTAAAGCAGTATTTCTGGCTGTTCCTTCCTTTCTTTCTTTCTTTCTTTCTTTCTTTCTTTCTTTCTTTCTTTCTTTCTTTCTTTCTTTCTTTCTCTCTCTCTCTTTCTTTCTTCTTTCTTCCTTCCTTCCTTCCTTTCTTCCTTCCTTCCTTTCTTTCTTCCTTCCTTCCTTTCTTTCTTTCTTTCTTTCTTTCTTTCTTTCTTTCTTTCTTTCTTTCTTTCTTTCTTTCTTCCTTCCTTCCTTCCTTCCTTCCTTCCTTCCTTCCTTCCTTCTTTCTTTCTTCCTTCCTTCCTTCCTTCCTTCCTTCCTTCCTTCCTTCCTTCCTTCCTTCCTTCCTTCCTTCCTTCCTTTCTTTCTTTCTTTCTTTCTTTCTTTCTTTCTTTCTTTCTTTCTTTCTTTCTTTCTTTCTTTCTTTTGTTATGGAGGACTTCTTGGATGAAGTGGAGGAATAAATGAACACTGATTAGTGGACAGTGGCTACCAATTTGTCTAGAGGGTCAGATAAGGAGGTCATTGTTAAGAAGGTGTGTGGAAGTATGTGGATGTTTCCATGAGGAAGGCTTTTCATGATCAGGTAGAGAAGAGAGCTATTTTGTAAATATTAATTAGCTTTATCCTATGATTTCTTAGTGCTTGCTTGAACAAAACTATAGTGACAAAGGGTTATGTATGTTATATTAGTTACAGTAAATTAGACAGTGGTAACAAACACCCAAATTTACAACAGTTCAAATGTAATGAATGAAATTATATTTGTCATGTTCATCACCATCCAGAGGACATGTTTCTGGTAGGTAGATGGCTCAGTCCCTTAAAAGACTTCCTTGTTTACTGGAATGTATGGTAACTTTTTCTAGTGAATATGTAAGAGAATATGGTCAGGGCAGTCTATTTAAACAGCAACAGAATGCTATCGTTACCAAATAGAGAGAGAATCAAATCTTGCCTAGAGTCCTACAAAATTGTTATTTAGTAGGAGTGACACTTTGAAAATTATTTCTGACATGTTTAGTGTCTTTAAATCTTTTCAAATATTCCAGATGACTATAAATGTGAAGGTATTTCTACAATCTGGAGATGTTGATAACCATTAGTATATGAGTGATTTGTTTACGTGCCCAGCTTACCTGCTAGACTGGGCACTCCCCCACAACAATAATCATTTTGTCTTTGATTCCAGACTCTTTAGATAGTGCTTAAGAGATTGAAAGTCTAATAAATTTAAGTAAACCTGCCCCCCAAATTATGTATTATTTTAAAACAATATAATGGATATAATGTCAAATCATCTAAGGAGATTAGAACTAATATTGAAAACAAAATCGTGAAGTTTTGACTTCTGTACTTTTAACACATCACAAAAGCAGGTCTGCATTTGTTTTTCGGTTCAGTTGAATCTGGTCAAGGCACAGGACACTTTGTTTTCTGATGAATATATAGTTCATGGTAGGAATCACTCTAGTCTCTGGATGGGATATATAAAGAACAACATGGAAAACAAAGAAAATAAATCTATTTGGTACAATTATCTTTTTATAATATGCAGAAAGAATGTTTTAAACCACATTGTATAGGAAACTGCTAAAAAATAGAAAGAAAGAAGAGCTTAGTATATGCATTAGGCAAATTCAATTTGCACATAAATTAGAAACGTGAGTAGCAACAATTCAGAGAGTAGTGAAAAAAAGCTACTGTGTCAGCAGGTTTACAATCTAGTCAGTTTGGTATCTTGACTGAGTTATAAATAATGAAACCTCAATCTGTTTTTCAAATATATTTTATGAATAGTTTAGAATTTTTAGAGCATTATCATAGGTTCGGAAGTAAAGTCTAATTAGCTAAAGGAGAATGTCCTAACACAAAAGCATTCTTACTTTATACAAATTTATTCTGTGTGCTAATTAAAATGGGTCATGCTCACACCTAGATAATACTGCTAATTTTTAAAGATGTATTTAGTTTCAGGTTGAAGGTTTATTATGAACTATGCATGCCATTTGGAGAAGGGTTTTTCTTTTATGGCTTTCATATGACTTGATCAATATTTTCTTAATCCTTGTTGATTTGTCAAAAGTATAGACAGATGATTCTTATATTTTACTTTTTAAAATATATTTTATTTATTTTTCACAGAGAGGAAGGGAGAGGGATAGAAAGTCAGAAGCATCGATGAGAGAGAAACATTGATAAGAGAGAAACATCGATGAGCTGCCTCTTGCACACCCCCTGCTGGGGATGTGCCCACAGCCACGCTACATGCCTTTGACCGGAATCAAACCTGGGACCTCTCAGTCTGCAGGCCGATGCTCTATTTCAGTTTCTTCTTTGATGTTATTTCTGCAAGAAATACTGTGTAAAGTAAGATTTAAAAAATTACTGGAAATAAAACATTCAACATTCTTTTTTTATCTTTATTGTTCAGTTTATTAATTACATTGTTCCCTTTTTTTTTATCCTATAGTTTCCCTCCACCTGGTACCTATCCCACCCTCTGCCCTCACCCCCCTCCACTGTCCTCTCCCATAGTTGCATGATTTTTGTCCAGTCTCTTGCTGCACTTCCCACACCCCCTTTATCCCCAAGAGTTGTCAGTCCATTCCCTCTCTATGTCCCTGATTCTGTTACATTCACCAGTTTATCCTGTTCATCAGCTTATTAATTCACTTGATTTTTAGATTCATTTGTTGATAGATGTGTATTTGTTGTTCATAATTTACACTTTTATCTTTTTCTTCTTCCTCTTCTTAAAGAATATCTTTCAGCATTTCATATAATATTGGTTTGGTGATGATGAACTCCTTTAGCTTTTTCTTATCTGCGAAGCACTTTATCTGACCTTCAATTTTGCATGATAGCTTTGCTGGATAGAGTAATCTTGGTTGTAGATTCTTGCTATTCACCACTTTGAATATTTCTTGCCACTCCCATCTGGCCTGCATCGTTTCTGTTGAGAAATCCTCTGACAATCGTATGGGTGCTCCCTTATAGGTAACCATCTGTTTTTCTCTTGCTGCTTTTAATATTCTCTCTTTGTCTTTTGCTCTTGGCATTTTAATTATGATGTGCCTTGGTGTGGTCCTCTTAGGGTTCCTATATATAGGGATTCGGTGCGCTTCTTGGACTCCTAAGTCAATTTCTTTCATCAGGTGTGGGAAGTTTTCGGTCACTATTTCTTCAAATAGGTTTTCATTGTCTTGCTCTCTCTCTTTTTCTGGCACCCCTATAATTCGGATGTTGGTATGCTTGAGGTTGTCCCAGAGGCCCCTTACACTATCTTCAATTTTTTGGATTCTTTTGGATTCTTGCTTTTTCAGCTGAGTGGATTTTACCTCTTTGTATTTCAAATCTTTAACTTGGTTCTTGGGGTGCTCCAGAGCACTTTTAGGTCTTTGTATAATATTTTTTATTTCAGTCAGTGTATGCTTAATTTCTGGTTGGTCCTTTTTCATACCCTTGAGAGTCTTCTTTATATCCTTGAGGGTCTCCTTCATTTCCTTGTAGGACTCATTTATTTCCACATTGGTCTTGATCATTTCCTTGCAGGTCTCATTCATTTTCTTTGTGGTCTCGCTTATTTCCTTATAGGCCTCGACCTTTTATTGGAGCCTCTTGAGAAGCCCTGTAACCGTGGTTTTGAATTCCATGTCCAGTCGTTTTTTTTCCTCCATTTCTTTCACATCTGATTTCTTTCCATGTCTCTGCATGGTGGCTGCTTCCCTGAGTTGGTCAATTAGCTTTGTGTGGTAGACTTCCTACTAGGGACAGTGGCTCAGCCTCCCCAGTTACCTGAGGTGGATATGGGTTGCACAGTCTTGCTGAAGTTAAGCTCAGGTAAATCATTGTTAGCACTTGGAGGGGTTGACCTCCAGGCCAATTGTCTGTGAAACTCAGCTGTGCTCAGGTTGGATGGGCGGAGTCTCCGGGCCAAGCAGGCAGCATTAGCTCTGCCCTATGCGGCCCCAGGGACTCTGTGCTGGGGGCAATGGCTGCCATCACCTCTGAGAGAGAGCCGCTGCCGAGCTCCACCAGCTGCCAGGGAATTCAGACTCTCCCCAAATGAGTCTGCACGCCCAATGTCTCACCCAGGGTCGTAAAACAAAGCAGTCTGACGGTTTCCCAAATGAGAGAGCAAGTCGCCGAGCGCTCTCTGTGTGGTCATGCAGCTGAGCTGTTTGCGCAAGCTGCCTTCTCCACAAGCCTGTAGATCCCTGCAGCACCTGAGCTTTGGCATGCCCTCCCACTGTCCAGTTTTCACCCCGTATGATAGTGGGTTCCCTGGACATCGCCCAAAGCTGGAGAATCAGTCCAGTGGGACGTCTTTGTCTCCTTGTTCCAGAAAACTGGCCGGTTTTCAGCCGCCAGCCCTCTCCGCTGGCGCGCGCTCCAAACCTCTCTCCGCACGAATCTTTCAACGCTGTCTGCCACCGCTCCTCCAAGTCACAGTGTCTTATCTTCACTTTTATTTGTGGAATTTTCACTTGGCCAGCTTTCTGGTGATTCTGGAGGGTGTTTGTTCTTTCATTAAGTTGTAGTATTAAAATTGCTGAGTATGACGGCAAGATAGGTGTTTTACCTGTGCCACCATCTTGGTTCTCCTCAACATTCTTAATAGAGGATGTTGTAGAGTTCAAACAACAGAAGGCAAGAATGACTTAGTATGGTTCTGAAGGAGTAGGGAAGATCATGAATAACGTTTAATTGAGTGTTTCCCACTGAGAAAACTGTAACTTCCTATGCTAAAGAAAATGCTAGAAGAGAATTGTGATAATTTACACCAGATTGATATGGTAGATATTTCTCTCTGTTCATTCCAAATTTTTTCCTCTTCTTCCTCAACACACAGCTAGACTACATTTTCCAGCCTGTCTTGCAGTTAGATATGCGAATTTGACTTCATTCTGACCAATGGAATGTGAGAGGTATGCCCAAGCACAAATTTTCATAAAACCTGCCTATGTCCTGTTCCATGTTCTTTCCCCTTCTGTTTACTAAATGTAAATGATGATAAGAGTCCATGAGATAAGGGTACCACAAGTGGAAAGATTATTGAGTGAATGACCACGTGGAGGAGCACACTCTGTTGCCAAAGGACATGATATCTTTGGCTATTAGAGAATAAGAAATATATACATTCACACATATGTACATATAAATGTATATCAATACATTTATTATATTTATTTTACATGTTACATTAATATTTATATATACATATTTATATTTATGTATTTTTATTATTTTCAGTATTAGTTTATCTTAAAATATCTGGTTGCAATAATTATATCTTGTTATTGCAAGATAGGAAGTAAAAATAAACAGAACAAATAAAGAAAAGCTTTATAGACTGAACTGTACCATGTGCTTGCTTATAAAGCAAACTGCAGGTTTCATACTGAACACTTTATGAAGACAAATGGTAGCTTTGGTCTCAGAGCTAACAAAGTTTGGAGCACAGGGAGATTATGATATGCTTTGGAGCACAGTGTGACTTAGTAAGGATGGTATCTGGATATCTCAATTTCAGTTTTTTATTTTATTTTGTAGGATACAGGTTTTGAAAGCATTGGCTCTGTCCTTCTATAATGTAAAGACCCATTCCAAATGCAACAAGCAAAACAGTTTGTCTTGTGTAGAAAACTTACACATCTCCATTTGTATGCAATGTTTTTGTTTTCGTGTATTTTCTGTTGCTGTCACCGATATGCTAATGATATGCTATTGCTATCTGGAATGCATTCAGCTACACACCACTGATTTCATTTTTGTGCAAAGAAGCAAAAACCTGAGACTTTAGCAATGATTACAATCTTATGCTCAGTGAAGAAAAGCCGGCAGCACAGATTTAGATGCACGACACACACACACACACACACACACACACACACACACACACACACATACACAAAAGGGGAAAAACAAAAAGGAATGGTGATAATCTTATTAACCTTGAATTTTCCATTTCCTTTGAGTTTTCAAGTTGCAGAGTGAGAATTTTGGGTTGTAAATGCCAAATTTTAATACTGTTGTTGATTTACTACCAACCTAATACTCTTTCAGGAAACAAAAGCAGGAAATTGCTTTGAAATGGCAACAAATCAGAAACTAAAATTTCAAAAAAATTTAAAATTAGTCTGCTGTTGACCAAAATGGAAGTTAATCTGTGTTTCTCTCAATAGTTGTTAAAATTAAAATGCATGACCATATGATGGAAATGTATGTGTGTGCATATGTATTTTGTATATGTATATGCATATATATGTATATATATATTCTTCATTGTTTAACATTTAATTTTTTTCTCCCTCCTTATTTAACATTTAATTTTTAAACAATCCTTAGATAAAATTCATACTTTGTGAGAATAAGACAGTACAAGTATCCATGTGCTTCAGAAATCATTCCTGAAGAAGCAGTAGGAAGCATTTCATGTCAACTTAAAAGACATTTAACAGGAGCCAGTCAATTACATGTCCAAAAGACGCTGTGCAGCTCATGGAGAAATAGGTATAAGACATAGACCTTCTAGACACATGCCCTCAACCTCTGCAGAAGCTTTATTTGACTGATCAAAAGTAAACGTTAATAGTCAAAATACTTTCTTCCTTTCTGGAGACAAGTGATCACTTTCCTGGAATTTTGCTTACACATCTGCTAAACTAAATACTATATTTCCATCTATTGGGAAGTAGTGCAAACTATGGCTTCAGGATTAGAAAGTTGGGTTCAAATTCTTGGTTTTAACACATATGTTTCTGTGTTGGGCAAGTTTTGTGCAGCATATTACTTATCTCGCTTTACCTCAGGTTCCTCATCTGGAAAGAACGTGTCTAATACATAAACCTAATAAACGTAAATGATTTGGCAAGTGCTGGATACATGGAAAAAGATAAAAAAATAATAGTGCTTAAAGGAGAAAGAATATGACCTACAACTTTGAAGTATTGAGAAAATTATTGACAAAACTGTACGTATTGGATTTTCAGCATATGCAATTTTATTTGCAATTCATAGACCTCATTTGAAGTCAAAGAGCTTACCTTTCCAGAGTGGGAAGCTGTTTCTGAGACATTGAGGAATTTACCCAAGATCATCAAACTGGTAAGAGGCAAGGATTGAAGTTTTGGGGTCCAAATGTGTGTGACTCCACTGCACCTCATGTTCCTACTGAAAAGTTAAACTGCTAAGTAATGGCAAAGGTTACCATGGGAGTGAAAATACCTGAATTGGTAAAAATGCAAAACAAATAACGAGCCATCCAAGCAAAGATTAAAATCATCTCATTTTTAAAATTAGATTTTTTTAAATGTCAGTTTCCACTTAGGGAGCATTGTTGGGTGTATTCCCAGGCAAGCAGAGCTGAAGAGTTTGGGCTGTGGTAAAAGTGTGTGCACTGTCCAACTTGTATTGCTGTGTGTGGTCCGGAGGAGGAGCCTTCTTCTAGTCTTTGAAGTGGCATATACTCTTTGAAATCGACAGCATAAACCACTATTCATAGTTGCTATTTGCGCTTAAGTATCTTGCTTCATGGTGACTGGATATTACTAATCCCACTGCCTACATTCAGTGTGCTCTTGTGTGAGTTTTAGAGTGGAAGGGGTTGGAGACCACAGTGGGTGGGTACCACGACTGTGAATATTCCTTGGGTGTAATGATTCCCTTTGGGTGATGTATAAGCAGCTTTATCCATAAGATCAGAAAATCTGATTTACCTTCTTATCCTTCCATTGTCCCTGTATTAAACTACCCCTCTTCCTAATCACTAATGCCCCCACCATTTCATCCTCAACTGAAAAAATCCACTTACTTCCTCCGTGAAAGAAAAGGTTTCTGCATTTAATAAAAAGGGTGAATTATCATTTAAGAGGTGGCTTTCATATTGAGAAAGGGACCTAACACTCAAGTAATTACGATATGGTAGTAATTGAAAGGAGCATGATGGTTTAGTTTCTTATTACTAGAGATTTAAAAAATATTTAAAGTCCTTCTGAATATTTAATAGGAAAACAAGTTTACTGCTTACTCCCTAAATTCATTGAAATTCATAAAAACAAAGATGATAGTATCTAACAATTGTTTAAAAGGAATTATTAGATCTTTTCTAAAGGATATTTGAGAATCCTTGAACTGTGAAAGTGGCTCTTCTGTTTCACAAGGCAGCTACTCACTAGGTATTTACCTCAAATTAGCGATTTCCTAAAATTCTTTGTAAAATTGGACAGGTGCACCTTGAGACAAGTGGCATTTAGCAATTTGACCGTGGCGCACGTTTTCCAAGACTAAAAATGATGACACGTGTGGATACACTGTGCTTTAGAGAGTGCAATCCAATTGAACCTTCTGAAACGAAGGGAATCTTTTCTATTTACGCAGTCCAAGATGGTCACTACTAGCTACATGGGGGTTATGAGCCCTTACAACGTGGCTAGTGTAGGGGCAGGAAGCAGAGCAAATAGCAAGTGCACGAAGGCCAAAGCAGGCAGGAAAAGCGCCTCCTCTTGTTGGGTCCTCACAACAACCTGGTGCAGACGACAGGCCCATTATCATTGGAAACGAGGAGGCTGGAGCTCAGGGGAGAGTGGCAGGCAGCAGCTCCTTACAGGCGGCGCCATTCCCCGGGGCAGAGAACAGGCAGGGCTGGTCTGGACTCAAAGCCTGCAGAGCACTGAGCCCGGTGGTCTGTGGGAAGAAGGGACAGCTGGTGTCGCTGTTCAGGGCTTGGTGCTGAAGCCTGAAAAGTAAGCTGGGTGGGGCCACGAATTCCTTCCCGAACAAGGGCTCCTCCGAAAACTGCCACCTTCCTAGCCAGAGGCCCATTGCTCTTCTGCGAATGTGAGCCCAGTCAGACTTAGGTGGTGCTCAGGTGGTGCTTCAGTCCCCCCTCACATTGTTTTCCTGTGGTTGCCGTAACAACTGGCACAACCACGTGGCTATTTGCTCTGCTTCCCCCCCATTGCATGCTCCAGACAATTTCTTGGACCCTCCATTCTTCTCTTCCTAAGTACCTCCTCCTCCCTCCCCGCCCCCTCCTCTCAACTTCCCAGTCAACACCCTTTTATTATTCTGACCTCTATGATCATGGATTAGTTTTGCCTTATGGCAACTTTCAGATAAATGGAATTGTACAGAAAATATTCTTTTTTGTCTGGCTTTTTTCACTCAACATTCAGTTTGTAAGTTGAATTCATGTTGTGGCATGTAACTATAATTTTTTCTTTTTCATTGCTGAGTAATATTCCATTGTATAAATGTACAATTGTTTATCGATTTTTATTGTAGATGGATATTTGAGTTATTTTCAATTTTGACTTTCAAGAGTAAAGCTCACTTACACATTCTAGAACACACACATACAAATGCAGCTAGTGTGATTTTAATTAAATTTAAATATGTAGCTAGTGGCTACTGTATTGTACACTGCAGCTTGTAACTGCGGATATTATTTTTGTCATTGCTTTTTAGTTATTTAGTGAGATAATAAGATTGAGGAAATAGGGCTTTAAACTCTAGGAGATGATGGGAGCAGCCGTTTTACCTTGCAGCTAGTGGCAATTATTTTGCAGATTTCCTTTAATAATTCCTGTGCAGTGAAAGAAAGTACTCTGTGTTTAAATATGGCCATTTAAGAAAATTGTTGCTACCAGTTCCTGGCTGATTTAAATACTTTAACCTATCATTCATTTCTTTTCAGGGATAAATTTGTTTTCAGATTTCTATCCAATGATGGGGAGTCATGCCTCATAGGTCTGACAGATTTCACATGAGAGCATGTTGACATATTTATTGGCTACCAATGGGTATAATAAAATAGGCAGAATGAACAAAGGATAAGGTAGTTCATGCAGCATGTAGTCCCATTACTTTGCAATATAAAAAGACCCTCATCTTATTTCAGATCAAAAAGCATTTCACAAATTCCCCAAACAAACATAAATAAGAGAAGAAACATAAAACTATATAACTCCCTGAGATAATGTTCAGCGGCAGTGGGAAATGTAACGGTTTAGCATTAAGTTATTAGGCTGAACAGAATCAGTGCATGAAGTCAAAAGTTGTAAGAAACCAATCATCTCTCTCTATTTGTAATTCTCATTCATCCCTACTTTGAGAGAGTGGCAACCTACACATGTCCTGGAGGTAATGGAGACACCAAAGTCTGAGAAATTCCTGCCTCACAGGGAGTTTGCCTCTGAATCATTGTTGGCAATGTGAAGAGAATAAAGGATGACAAAAATCAAGGGAAAGAGCTTGGCCAGCGTGGCTCAGTGATTGCGCATTGACCTATGAACCAGGAGGTCATGGTTTGATTTCTGGTCAGGGAATATGCTGGGGTTGTGGGCTCAATCCCCAGTGTGGAGCATGCAGGAGGCAGCCGATCAATGATTCTCATCATTGGTGTTTCTATCTCTCTCTCGTTCTCCATTCCTCTCTGAAATAAATAAAATATATATTTTTTAAAATCAAGTGGAAGTTATTTGAAATGGAGTATGCACACACGGGTGTGGATTTGCACCCAGTAAAGAATTAAACAACGACAACACAGATATTGTAAAAAAATAAATAAAATAAATAAAAAAGTGAAAACCAGGCTGTACTCAGAAAAACAGTTTTTAAAGAAATATTTCTCTTAAGTAGTAATTAAACCTAATCTTATAATATTGAGTTGAAACTTGTTTCTCATATGTTGACAAAATTTTATTAGTTGATTTCCCCCAATATGATTTTTCAGAGACTTGGGAATCAATCATAAATAAGATAAATTAGTTCAAGTGTTTTATATGAAATACAAAATGGAAAAATGCATCTGAATAATTCAGTTCATGAACTGTGTTTTTTAAAAAATATAGCCATTAATTTTTTTCACTGACATTAAGTGTTCACACATAATAATATACAAACATACATTTATAGACAAATTAGTGGATATGGCTGTGGGAGGTAACATTTTACCTTTTACTTTCATTTTTGTTTCTTGGTATTTTTTTGTTCTTAGTCTTTCCAATTTTATCTTTTTATCAACAAGAACAGTGCAGAAAGTTAACCAGAAGCAATTACTTCAAATCTGTTCTACACTATAGGAAATAAGACTAGAAAGCTCTATTTTGAATTTATTTTTATTGTGATAAAAACACATGAAATCTGTCATCTTAACAATCTTTAAGGGTAAAATTCAGTAGTGTTCACTATATTCACATAATTGTGAAGAGATCTCTAGAACTTTCATCTTGTATAATTAAAATTCTATACATGTCAAACACTAATCCCTCCTTTTCTCTCCTCCTAGCTCTTGGCAACCACCTATTTTCTGTTTCTATGATATTTACCACTTTTAGATACTTTATGCAAGTAGAAACATACAATATTTATATTTTTGTGACTATCTTATCTCACTTAGCATTAATGTCCTTGAGGTTCATGGGTATTGTAGCATGTAACCAGATCTCCTTGTTTAAGGCTTCATAATATTCCATTGTATGTATGTATAGTTGGACCCTGAACACCATGAATTTGAACTGCATGGGCCCATGTATATGTGGATTTTTTAAATTGAATACCTGTAGTGTTTTTGATATATGATTGGGATCGCTTACTTCGAGGGCTGACTGTATACATTGATCTATGTCATTTTACATAGGGGACTTGAGCATTCATGGATTTTAGTATCTATGGAAGTTTTTGGAAATAATCTCCTTGTGAATACTGAGGAACAACTAAGATTTTTGGAAATCAAAGGTATATATAGATTTTCATTGTGCAGGGAATTGGTGCCGTAATCTTCTTGTTATTCAAAGATCAACTGTACCACATTCTCTTTATTCATTCATCTCTCGACAAATATTTGGGCTAATTATACTAGTTGGCTATTGACAATTATACTGCAATGAACATTGTATGCAAAGTGTCTTTTCAATATCTTGCTTTGAATTCTTTTGGATATATACACAAAAGTAAGATGGCTAGATCGTATGGGAATTCTATTTTTAATTTTTTGAAAAACTGCCATATTGTTTTCCATAATGAATGCACCATTTTACATTCACACCAACAGTGCACAAGAGTTATAATTTCTCCACATCCTCATCAACACTTGCTATTGTCTGTTCTTTTGATAGTGGCCATCCTAATTAGTGTGAAATGGTATCCCATTATAGTTTTGATTTGCATTTCTCTTATGATTAGCAATTTTAAACATCTTTTCATAGGCTTTTGGCCATTTAAGTATCTTATTTGGAGAAATTTCTATTCAAGTTCTTTGCCCATTTTTAAATCAAGTTATTTGGGGTATTTGCTGTTTTTGTTGTTGAATTGTAAGAATTCGTTATATAGTCTAGATATGAACCCCCTTTCAGATATATAAGTTGCAAATATTTTATCTCATTTCAGTAGTTGCTTTTTCATTTTGTTGATTGTTTCTTTTGATGTGCAGAAGTTTTAATTTTGATGTAGGCCCATTTATTTATTTTTCCTTTTGTTGCCTATGTTTTTGGTGTCATATCCAAGACATAATTGCCATATCCCATGTGTTGAAGCTTTTTCCCTCTGCTTCTTTATGAGTTTTATAGATTTAAATGTGTAATGTATTGTGACGTAATTTTTGTATTGTGAAAGATAAAGGTCCAAATTTATTTCTTTGCATATAGATATCCAGGTTTTACATGGTAACCATCTACAAAACAAAAAGACAAGTTACTGAATAGTAGTAGATATATGACCATGATATGTCCAACAAGGGGTTAATATTAAAATAAACATTTAAAGCTCATAAAACTTAACACCAAAAAGACAACCAAATAGATTAAAAAATGGGCAGAGGTCCTGAATACACATTCTTTAAAGAAGACATACAGAAGGCCAATAGACATTTAAAGGTTGCTCAACATCACTAATCATCTGAGAAATGCAAATTAAAATCACCACAAGACACCCCACACCTGTCAAATAGGCTATCATCAATAAATCAACAAACAAATGTTCTAAAGATGTAGAGAAAAGAAAATCCTTGTCACATTGTTGGTGAAATTGCGAATTAGTTGCAGCCACTAATGAAAATATCATAGAGGTTTCTTAAAAATTAAAACTAGAGGCCCGGTGCACAAAATTTGTGCATGGGGAGTGGGAGATGTCCCTTAGCCCAGCCTGCACCCTCCCAATCTGGGAACCCCTTGAGGGACATCCGACTGCCCGTTTAGGCCCAGTAGGATCAGGCCTAAATGGGCAGTCGAAAATCCTTCACACAATCCAGGACTGCTGGCTCCAAACTGCTCACTTGCCTGCCTTCCTGATTACCCCTAACCGCTTCTGCCTGCCAGCCTGATCATCCACTAACCACTACCCTGCCAGCTTAATTGATGTCTCACTACTCCTCTGCTAGCCTGTTTGCCCCCAACTTCCCTCCTCTGCTGACCTGGTCACCCCTAACTGCCCTCCCTTGAAGGCTTAATCGCCCTCAACTGCCCTCCCTTGCAGAGCCTGGAACCTCCCAACGGCCCTCCCCTTCTGGCCATCTCGTGGTGGGCATCTTGTGTCCACATGGGGACAGGATCTTTGACCACATGGGGGCAGCTCTTGTGTGTTGGAGTGATGGTCAATCTGCAAATTACTCTTTTATTAGATAGGATAGAGGCCTGGTGCATGGGTGGGGGCCAGCTGGTTTGCCCTGAAGAGTGCCCCAGATCAGGGTGGGAGTTCCCTTGGGGTGAGGGGCAGCCTGGGCGAGGGGCCTGTGGTGGTTTGCAGGCTGACCCAAGCAGAAGCCCTGGGATCTGGGATTAATCTATGTCTACAATTGAAACTTTGTAGCCTGGAGCAGAGCCAAGCTTTCTGCTCACTCCATGGCGGCAGCCATTTCTGTTTGAAACTTTGTAGCATTAAATGGAGGCCTAGGCCAGAAACAGCAGGTGGAAAACTTGGCTTCTTCTGTTGCCAGGGAAACCCAAGCCTTCGTCCTACTCTCAGTGGCAGCAGCCATCTTGGTTTGGGTTTATTTGCATAATCTGCTTCTGATTGGCTGGTGGGCATGGCTATGGGCATGGCTTGTAGGTATAGCGAAGGTACAGTCAAATTTGTGTATTACTCTTTTATTAGATAGGATAGTATAACATATAACTGTATACTTTACACTAATGCAGCATCTATGCATATCAAACTTATTTTTTTCTGAATACTGTGAACTTGTTTTAAAGACATAAAAATTTCTAACAAGGAAAAAGTTCTAGGATTTTATTTATATATATATGTACATATGCATAAATGTATATTGTATAAATGTAGTAGAAACCAGAGTTTCTACTACACACTTTTATGGAATAAAGTAGACTAAGTGCTTACTTCCAGTGTAATTTGTTCACTAGTGAAAGCAGAGATAGAAAACAAACCAATAAATCATCTGAGTAAGACTTTGTAAATTCAGATTGTAAGTTCTATGATAGAAATAATGTAGGGGCATGGGATAGAGAAAATCTGCAGGAGGGGAGGTAATCAGCTTGGGTGGATAAAACAGTTTTCCTGAGAAAACATTCCAGAAGAGACAGGAAGGAAAAGAAAGAAATGGCCATATCAAGATTAGGGGACAAGATGATAACCTGCACAAGGGGGTAAGAAAAGGGCAAGTTTCTAGGCATGTTCAACAAAAGTGAGTTATTTCAGTGTTGCTGGAGTTGAGCAAGGAAGAAAAGAAGGTAGAAGTTGAGTTCAGAATGATAAGGAGGGGCTGACTTCCTTAGGGCTTTGTAGACCACAGTGAGAAATGTAAATTTTATTTTAAGTATAAGCGAAGCCACTGGAGGGTTCCCTTCCTTGGAAATGAAGTCATATGAACTATATGTTCAAAAGATAATGTTGACTAATGTTTTATTGAACAGAGAAGGAATGCAGAGGACTAAGAGTGGAAGCAGATGGGGTGGTAGAGTAATCCAGGCATGAGCTGATGGTGGCTTAGATGAGGCGAAGGATCTTACAAGGTGGCATACTATTAAATAATACACAGCAAATTCAATGAACAGAGGAAGTAAGGAACATATGCAATTTATTGGGCATAACAGTGCTTAATTAAATGAACTCCACGACTTCTCTTTTTCAACTTTGAAATATCCCATCCTGAAGGTGATTGACAAATAACTCTCAAGCTTACTTTTATAGTAGAATTTGAAAGAAAAAATCCATTTAAAACATACCAATTAAAAGGACTTCTACTATGTTATGGTAGAAGAATTGTGTTTTTCACCTAAAAAGACTAAAACATTTTATTTTACAGGAAATTGGTGTAATTGAAGCTATTGTTAGGCATTGCAAATATGTTTGTTTCATGCCACCATTCCCAGGGATTTATAAATGGGTTCAGAATGCTGTTCAGGCACCAGAAAATAAACCTCCAAGCTATTTACTACCTCCATGATATATAAAGTTTGCAGTTTTGATTTTGTGTGATTATGTTCAGCAATGGTGACCTTTAGAGCCAACAATATTGAAGTGTAATGAGGAGATGTTTGATCACTGGTATACAATGAAGAGTTGGTGCTACTTCTCCACTTCTTCCTGGAATTCGTGAAATTCAACTGACAGGCTTTGACCTTTAGACTGCTGAAGTTATAAAATGTATAGGGATTTAAGCTGTTTATACAACACATCAGATATATGAAATTTTTAGACACTGCAGCTTCTTTATCATCTGGTAAAATGATTTTGTATATTTAATAATAACAGTCACTGGTAATCATGACAGGCTGCACTCGGGTCTATCACAAAGTATATGAAGTGTAGGTTGATGAAAGTAGGAGTGGGGGGCCACTGAGTAAAATAAATAGAAAGTAGTATTCTCTCCACACCAGGTGTTTTCAAAACAGATGAATAAGGCTCTTCCACTGTTTCCTTCCCTTCTAGGCTAGCATAGAAGCTAGTAAGAGCTAACCCCAGGTTCTGCTTGCTAAAAATGTCATTGAACTCAGAAATGTTTTAAGTGAAAAAGAAAATGGTAAGTATGAGGTGCTAAAGGATTAAAGCCTCTGATTACCAGATGGAATTCTTTTTGAAGCTTAAGTTAGTATTGGTAATGTGGATGAGGGAGAAAGGAAACCAATGAGAACAGAAACTCGGGATCTGGGGCCCCAGTGCTATTTGGATTAATTCACAACAGCACAAACAGAATCCCCCAAATAAATTAGTATTCATTCTTATTTAGAAGACGTTTGACTAAATCACTAATTTCTTGGCTGAAGCTACAAATATTAATTGATAATACCATCAGCTTTTCCTAATCAGCTGTAGAATTTTGGTTCTCTAGACATGAATATGAAGAGTATGGAGTAAGGATGTGCCATTTTAAAGCAAGCTCATGATTTAGAAGCATATGTATTTAGTGATAGGAATTTTATCTGTAGGGAGAAAATAAATTACCCTAGGTATTAATTTGATAACACACATATAAAATAAGCAAATGATTAGGAAATTAATGATATAATTTATTTCTGGATATTTATGGGAATAAAAAGTTTCCACCAAAATGCACTATTCATGCATTTTGCTTAAATGATGACTCTATGGCAATAGAAGAAATCTATTAAATACTTAGCTAGGTTTGAAGATTCCAGAGATGAATAATGAAAAAAAGCATGGTAATTGATTTTAATTCTTTGGTCATTGACCCTTCTCCTTAGGGACCTAGTTCTTTCAAGGATAAGTTCTAAGCTTATTTCTATTTGTATTCCTGGTTTCTCATACAGAATCTGGCAGATAGACACTAAATGCATTTTTATTGAATGAATAAAGTAATGATTGAGACTAAGAATTGAAGACCTTAAAAATGACATAATTATAGAATTGGTGGTTTGCATTCCATATATAAAAAAGAGAGCAATGTGAATAATGTGGCATTTTCTTAAAGCAAATCAAGTCTATTGAATATTTAGAAGATCTGTTTTCAAGCAGATTCCTTTGAAATCTTACTCAGTTGGGTCAAGAAACGTTTGCAAAATTCATAGTGTATTTAGAAGAAAGACAGTGTATGTGGGTCATGGAGGGTATTTTCTTGAGTGTGTTATATTCAGATTCAAGGTCTCTGTAAAGACATCAGTTTACAAGGATATATACATACTAGAGGCCTGGGGCACAAAACTGTGGGGTGGGGAGGGAGAAAGGGGAAGTCCCTCAGCCCCATCTGTACCCTCTTGCAGTATGGGACCTTTTGGGAGATGTCTGTCTGCCAGCTTAGGCCCCCCTAAGCCATCAGGCAGACATCCATCTCACAGTCTGAGATCCTTATTCCTTACCATCTGCCTGCTTGCTCCTCCTTACTACTCAGCTCGCTGTACCTTAGTGCTGCCATGGAGGTGAGAAAGGCTCCTGCCACTGCACTGCACTTGCCAGCTGTGAAGATAGCTGTAAAGACATCAGTTTTTAAGGATATACTGTATCCTATCTAATAAAAGAGTAATATGCAAATTAACCATCACTCTGCTACACTCACAAGCCATGCCCACTAGCCGATCAGGAGCGAGTATGCAAATTAACTCCAACCAAGATGGCTGCAACCATGGAGAGAGCAGGAGGGAGGCTTGGGTTTCCCCAGCAATGGAGGAAGCCAAGCTTTCCGCCTGTCCTGGCTGGCCCAGGCCTCCACTTAAGGCTACAAAGTTTAAATTATGGAAGGTAAATAAATCCCAATAGAAATGGCTGCCACCACGGAGCAAGCAGAAAGCTTGGCTCCACTCCAGGCTACAAAGTTTCAATTGTAGAAGATAAATAAATCCCAGATACCAGGGCCTCTGCTTGGATCACCGGGGGGCATGGCTGGCCTGAAAACCACCACAGGCCCCTTGCCCAGGCCTCCCCACACCCCAGAGGAACCCCCACCCTAATCCGGGACACTCTTCAGGGCAAACCAGCTGGCCCCCACCCATGTACCAGGCTTCTATCCTATCTAATAAAAGAGTAATATGCACATTGACCATCACTCCAACACAGAAGAGGGCTGCCCTATGTGATCAAAGATCCTGTCTCCATGTGGACACAAGATGGTCACCACAAGATGGCCAGCACGGAGAGCAGTTGGGGTGAACCAGGCCTGCAAGGGAGGCCAGTTGGGGAAATCAAGCCTGTAAAGGAGGGCAGTTAGGGGTGACCAGGCCAGCAGAGGAAGGAAGTTGGGGGTGACTGAGCCTGAAGGGAAGGGAAATTGGGGGGAGACCCAGGCCTGCAGGGGAGAGCAGTTAGGGGTGACCAGGCCTGCAGGAGAGGGGTGTTGGGGGGAACCAGGCCTACAGGGGAGGACAGTTGAGAGGGCCCAGGCCTGCAAGGGAGGGCAGTTTGGGGCAGTCAAGCCTGCAGGGGAGGGTAGTTAGGGGTGACCAGGCAAGCAGAGGAGGAAAGTTGGGGGCAAACAGGCTGTCAGGGGAACAGTTAGACATCAATCAGGCTGGCAGGGGTGTGGTTAGGGTGCAATCAGGCTGGCAGGCAGAAGCAGTTAGGGGCAATCAGGAAGGCAGGAAGGCGAGCAGCTGGGAGCCAGCAGTCCTGGATTGTGAGAGGGATGTCCCACTGCCCGTTTAGACCTGATCCCACTGAGATCTGGCCTAAACGGGCAGTTGGACATACCTTGAGGGGTTTCAGATTGGAAAGGGTGCAGGTTGGGCTGAGGGACACCCCTCTGTGCACAAATTTCATGCACTGGGCCTCTAGAATATACATATTAGTGGCCCCGTGCACAAAATTTGTGCACTGGGAAGTGGGTCCCTCAGCTTGGCATGTGTCCTCTCAGAGTTCAGGACCCCTCAGGGTTGTCTCCTCTCACAATGCAGGATCCCTTGCTTCTTACCGCTGCCTGTTTGCTCCGTAATTAGCACTAGGCTCACTGCTCCTTAGCACTGCCATGGAGACAGGAGAGGCTCCCGCTACCACTGCTGCACTCACCAGCTGTGAGCCTGGCTTCTGGCTGAGTGACACTCCTCCTGTGGGAGAGCACTGACCACCAGGGGGCAGCTCCTGCATTGAGCATCTGTCCCTGTTGGTCAGTGTGCATTGTAGCTACCAGTTGTGCGACCATAATGGTGGAACAACCATATAAACTTGAATATGCTTCCAAATATTTTCAATACCTTGTAGCAGTCAACATTAATTTCTGACTAGCTAGAATGTAAATCTCTCCTGCCTTATCTTAAGAGAGAGAATCAACTGGCAAAGAAAGGGCCTTGAAAATTTATGTTGCATAGTGCTCCTGACTCAAGACAAAAATGTATACTACTCATCAGTAAAATAGTTGTTGGTTCTATAAGGATGACGATTCTATAGTCTTATATGGTAAATTTTTTTCTGTAATAAAGCACTTATGCTCTGAAAAAAATTTGTGAGGTGTTCATTCTCTGTCTCCAACTATACTTCCATGGTGTGTTACTCTCTAAGTCAGTGGTTTTCAAATTGTGCTGTGAGGAGAGAAGCCATCCTGATCTCTCGAGGAGCTTCCGTGGCTGGCTCTGAAGAGGTGAAAAGTGAATAAACCATTTTTGACTTTCTTTAGCTAAAAAAATTCTACTTTATAAAATTGCATTTGACAAAAGGTGTCCTAAACGAAAAGTTGGAACCCGAGATTATGTAAAGAAATATCTATTTTGGTTCAATTTGGTGGCTGAGAGCTGTATACAGAAGTATTTTATTTCAGAATACTCTCCCACAGCTTGATTTCTTTTAAACTGGGATTGCTTTTAAAATTTCAATGTTACTTTAAATATTAAATGTTTAGAAAGCTCACAGGATACAGCAACAGTTAGGCCTGATCCTGATTTGGGAAACTGAATATAATTTGGAAGGATCTCTTAAGAAATAACATAGAATTATAAAGACAAAACTCCTAGGGCCCCTGTCAGATCCTGGGAAGTGACTCATGTGAGCAGTACTAGATCTTCATTAACTTCATTGTAAAGCCTCCTCCCACTAAGGTATGTGGAAAGAATGTTCATATGTAGTCATGCCTTTTAACATGCACTTCATTTTTGACAATTTCAGGAAAACAGGATAACTCTGCAAAAGCAGCCAGATTTAAATGGTTTTTAATCTGAAGATTAAAAGAAGAAATTCACTAAAGATGAAATGTATTTAGATTATCCACATTTGTAGATATGGCAAGTCCTGAGTCATAGCTATTTATCAAAGAACTAAAGGCCTGTTGAACAAAATTCATGCATGGGGGTGGGAGCGTTCTTCAGCCTGGCCTGCACCCTCTCCAATCTGGGACTGCTGGCTCCTAACCACTCACCTGCTTACTTGCCTTTAACACCTTTGCCTGCCTGCCTGATCACTCCTAACCACCTCTGCTTGCCTACTTGGTTACCTCTAACTGCTCCCCTGTTGGCCTGATTCACGCCCCTAACTCCCTCTGCCTTGCCCTGAACCCAGCACCCAGGATTCCCTCCTCTTGCCAGTCACAGGCACACAGGACCTGGGCTTCCCAATCTCTGGCTGGCCACAGGCACCTAGGATCCAGGCTGACTTCACTTGGGCCAGTAGCAGCTGCAGGGGATATAGGAGGGCAGCTTTTCCAAGGTTGCAGCTGCAGGCTCCTGGGACAACAGGGCGGGTGTCTTGTCCCTCTCTCAGGCTGCAACCCTAGCCACTGGTACATGGGACTGTGGGTCATGCAGCTTGTCCCTCTCCTGGACCGCAGCCTGGCTGAGGCCCATTCCTCTCTGGTGAGCTCATTTGTGCCTGGCTGGTCCCCATTCCTCTCTCCCCATTCTTCTGTCTGAGCAGTTCTGGCACAAAGATGTGAGGGCGTGATGACCATTTGCATATTAGCTCTTTATTATATAGAATTACATGAAAGAGGTGGGGAAATGTCCAAATTACATCTCGTACTAGTGAGAACAAGATCAGATTTCAGAGTTTCTGTGTGGTCTGATAATGTCACAAGACCTGTCTTCAGGTCTGACTGTTAGAGTTCATTGAAGTAAGTGCAGGAAAAAAAAATCTGCTCTATGACACTCCAGTATTCAAATTCAGTACCTGTAGATATTTCAATTTCTAAGCTTTCTATAATATCACTCAGAAATTATTTTAAAAATTTAGATTTTTTTTTCATCTAAATGAGATATAAACTAGAAAAAATTTAAAGTGACATTATATTCAATTTTGAGCTTCTGGTGGTATGTTTTATTCATAATGATGGTAAGTAAAATAATATTTTTTAAAAAATTATTTTTAATTACTATTTATTGAGTACTTAGTTATTTATGTAGCAAGCATTTTACACAGATTATTTCAATCCATTCTCATATTAGCCAATGAGATAAGTACTTCTTTTGTCTCACTTTGCAAATGAGAAAACTGAGGAATTGAGAGGTTAAATATATTCTTGAGTTATTCCAGGGATTTTAATAGTCTTACTTCAGAGTCTGCATTCTTAGCCACTATGCTACATTACTAACAAGGCAACTATTAATAAATAGTGTATTAGTCAGCTCGGGCTACCCATAACAAAATACTACATACAGAGTGGCCTAAACAATAGAAGTTTTTCTCTCACACTTTGGAGACTGGAAGCGCAAGATCAAGGTTTTGGCAGGTTGATCCAGGTGTCTGGCGAGGCTTTTCTATGTTAGGTTGCAGATGGCTGCTTTTCTTTTGTGTACTCACATGGCCTCTTCTGTGTCTCTTCTCTTATCTTTTCTTTATGTTTTTACTAGAGGCCCGATGCATGAAATTCATGCAAGAGTAGGCCTTTCTTTCCCTGGCTGCTGGCATCATCTTCCCTCTGGCACTTGGGACCTGGGCTTTCCTTGCAGCCCCAGCTTCATCTGGAAGGATGTCTGGTCTAATTAGTATATTACACTTTTATTATTATAGAGTAGAGGCCTGGTGCACAAAATTTATGAATGGGGGAGCACTGTCCCTCAGTCCAACCTGAACCCTCTCCAATTTTGGACTCCTTGAAGGATGTCTGACTGCCAGTTTAGGACTGATCCCTCTCATAATCCAGGACTGCTGGCTCCCAACTGCTTGCCTGCCTGCCAGCCTTATCACCCTCTAACCACTCCCCTGCCAGCCTGATTGACGCCTAACTGCTCCCCTGGCAACCTGGTTGCCCCTAAGTACCTTCCACTGCCGGTCTGATTGCCACTAATGGACTCTGCCTCAGCCCCCACCACCATGGCTTTGTCCGAAAGGACCTCCGGATGGATATCTGAAAGATGTCTGGTCTAATTAGCATATTACACTTTAGTATAGATAAAATATATGCCCCTAAAAGTTATATTATTTTACATGCTTTAAATTATACAGTACATATTCAAGCTCTTTTACCCTGTTTTTTTCCTCCCTAAATATATCTTATTGATTTTTTTTCATGGAGAGGAAGAGAGAGGAATAGAGAGTTAGAAACATCGATGAGAGAGAAACATCGATCAGCTGCCTCCTGCACACCCCGACCTGGGGATGTGCCTGCAACCAAGGTACATGCCCTTGTCCAGAATCGAACCTGGCCCTTCAGTCTGAAGGCTGATGCTCTATCCACTGAGCCAAAGTGCTTAGGGACCCCCCACTTCTTTTTTCTTTTTAGATTATCCACATTTGTAGATATGGCATTAATTCATTTTCCATTGATTTTTAGAGAGAGTGGAAGGGAGAGGGATAGAAAGAAACATCAATGTAAGAAACATCCCTTCAATTGCCTTCCTTAGGACCCCTGACCAGGGATCCAACTTGAAACCCAGATACTTGCCAGGTAGGTTCACTGACCTGAAATCGAACCTGCAACCTTTCCGTGCACAGGACCACGCTCAACCAACATATCCACTTCAGCCTGGCTGTTATACAGTTTCTGGAATTTTATTTCAATTAATTCTCACAAATTCTGTGGTATAGGTAATATTCACATTTTACGGATAAGAAGAGAAAAACCAACCTCTTCGTTTTGAGACATTATTCTTCCTTCATTGATATGTTTTCCTGCCAGCCCTAGAAAGACTCTTGACAGCAGTTTCACTGGTATCCAGAGTCAGAAACATTCTCCTCACCGCTACCCTCTCCAAAGCCTCCTCTGCACTGGTACTGAGGCTGTCCTGGAGGGCGCAGAGGCTAGGTAACTGAGACAACGACAGGATTTGGACCACTGGAGCCACCTATCCACCCCTCCTCTTTCGGCCTTTCTCTGCCATGTTGGGGGAAGGCGGGGCAAGCAACTTCCAGCAGCACCGAGCTTCTGGATAGGCCAAGGTTTGCAGTGCTAGCTCTTGGGACACTGGAAGTGCTGCAGGCGATAGAACTGCTACTTTTAGATACTTTAAAACACCCCAGCGCTGAGGTAAGACTTCACTACTTGATTCTGACTCTGCTTATTGACTATGGGACATGTACAAAAAATCATTAGGCATGCTTCAACTTTCCCTCTCACCAGTGCCCTTAAATTCTGCACATACACCTCCCCTCCCCTCAGCTGGGCGTGGGCACCATGTCTACAGGTGAGCATCGGTGGCCAGGACATTTCTCTGTGTTATCTTAGGCTCCTGCGTCTTTGGTTGTGTTGGTTGTTCTGCTTGCTTTGCTCCCCTGCCCTCTTACCCCTATTAACTTTGGGCCTTGAAAATACCTTGGTTCTCAGGTTTAGCTCATGTGGTGTTCGGGAGAGTCTCAGACTGCCTGTGTTTGACAGCAGTTTCAGAGACCGTGCAGTCAGGATAGCTCTGTGATTCCTAAATCTCTCCTCCCAGGTCCTTTTTCTAACGGGAGTTAGGTTGCCCAGATGTGACACTCATTTGGTTTAGGACTCACCCATTAGGACATGACATATTTACACAGAATGGCTTTTGTGAGGAGGATACCTGAGAGGAGGGGAAATCAGCAGTGACAGGAACCAATGGTAGATTTGAAACCCCCAGTCAGGGAACCTTGCTCACTCTTTGCATGTCTCCCCACTGCACTCCATGCATGTTTCCCTCAGCAGCTGGCCTGGGTGTGGAGGAGGCTTGGCTTTCTTCATCGCCCTGCAACAAAGGAAGCCAAGCCTCCCACCTGCTCTGCTGGCTCCGTGCCTCTGGCAGATGTTTCCATCTTTGTGGCTATGGGCATGGTCACCTTTGTCAGGGATTGACAATTAATTTGCATATTACCCTTTCATTTGATAAGATTGATTTCAGAGAGAGGAAGGCAGTGGGAGAGAGGGATAGAAACATCAATAATGAGAGAGAATCATTAATCAGCTGCCTCTTGCACACGCCCTATTGGGAGTCAAGGCCTCAACCTGGGCATGTGTCCTGACCGGGAATCCAATGTGACCTCCTGGTTCATAGGTTGATGCTCAACCACTGAGCCACACTAGCCGGGTGGTGTCTTTTCTTATAAGGGCATTGATTCTATCAAGTCCAGACCAAACTCTTATGACCATAATTAACTTTACTTCTTTAAAGGTCCCATGTCTAAATACTGGTACAGCTATACTGATGGTTAGAGCTTCAACACATACATATTGAGGGGAAACAACAAAGTCCATACGAATAATATCACCTTAATTTTCACAAAACAACTATTCTCCAAATTGATTACATCTTGATCGATTGTATAAGAATGACCATTTGCCCATTGCCTTCTCCCTGCAACTTACATGAAGGCTATTTCCAAATTCCACTCAACCTTTCTCTCCAGATGGCTTCTCTACTGTTCTGGGCATAGACTCCTATCTGCTGACTGCTGGGGACCCTGTGACCATGTGATCTTCTCAACCAGTCAGATTCCTATGTTTTTTTCCTGCCTGGAGCAGAAGGAGAAATGGAGTCCCTAAAGATGTTCTTTTTACCTATTTTCTTTATTTTTCACCTCTCACAAGTCAGATTATTCTGATATGTGTTTACATTCTACACCATTTAGCTTTCTCTTTAGTGCTCTCTTCTCTATTTAGCATATATATGTATATGTATATGTATATATATATATATACATATATACTAAATTATATATAATTATATTAATTATAAATATCTCTCTATAACTTATTATATATATGTATTATATGGTTATTTATATATAAATTACATGTATAATTATTTATAAATTAGAGGCCCAGTGCACAAAATTCGTGCCCCCGGGGGGCGCGGAAGGGTGTCCATCAGCCCAGCTTGCACCCTCTCCAATCTGGGACCCCTCAAGGAATGTCCAACTGCCCCATTGGGCCTAAACGGGTAGTTGGACATCCTTCTCACAATGCAGGACTGCTGGCTCCAATTGCTCACCTGCCTGCCTCCCTGATTGCCCCTAACTGCTTCTTCCTGCCAGCCTAATCACCCCCTAACCACTACACTCCCAGCCTAATTGGTGTCTAACTGAACCCTGCCAACCTGTTTGTTCCCAACTTCCCTCCTCTGCCTGTCTGGTCACCCCTAACTGCCCTCCCCTGCAGGCTGGATTGCCCCCAACTGCCTTCCCTTACAGGCCTGGTCCCTCCCAAATGCTATCTCCTGATGGCCTGATGGCCTACAACTGTCCTCCCTTGAAGGTTTGGAACCTCCCAATGGCCTTCCTCTGCTGGCCATCTTATGACCACATGGATCTTTGACCAGATGGGGGCAGCCCTCTTGTGTGTTGAGCTGATGGTCAATTTGTGTATTACTCTTTAATTTGATAAGACTGAGGCCTGGTGCATGGGTGGGGGCTGGCTGGTTTGCCCTGAAGGGTGTCCTGGATCAGGGTGGAGGTTCCCTTAGGGTGTGGGGCAGCCTGGACGAGGGGCCTATGATGGTTTGCAGGCGGGCACGCCCCCAGTGACCCAAACGAAGGCCCAAGGATCTGAAATTAATTTATGTTCTACAATTGAAACTTTGTAGCCTAGAGCGCAGCCAAGCCTTTTGCTCACTCCATGGCGACAGCCATTTCTGTTTGAAACTTTGTAGCCTAGAGTGAAGGGCTAGGCACTAGGGCTGTAGAAGTTTAGCTTCTTCCATCGCCCTGGCAACCCTAGCTGCTTCTCTCTCCAGCTCCCGTGGCTGCCTTCAGATTATGTATCTTTTATAATTGAAACTTTGTACCATTGAGTGGCAGCTTAGGCCGGCAAAGGCAGGTGGAAAGCTTGGCTTCCTCCATTGTCGGAGAAACCCAAGCCTCTCTCCTGCTCTCAGTGGTGGCAGCCATCTTGTTTGGGGTTTATTTGCATAATTTGCTCCTGATTGGTGGGTGTGGCTGTGGACATGGCAAAAGTATGGTCAAATTTGCATATTATTCTTTTATTAGAAAGGATAAATTATATATATTATATATAATTTACTATTTATTTTACCTGTGAGTCATATAACAAATAAGATAAATTAAAATAAAGCTTGGATACTAATTATGAGTAGTCTTTAGCAAGGATAAGCCCACTTCAAAGAAAATAAGAACCTAGACTCAGACAACAGGCCTCAAAACAGAATGGCTCAGAATTGTTTCTCATAAACTCA